>CM040122.1:269555219-269952551 GCA_022559845.1 Amorphophallus konjac
TGTTCCAAGGTTTGGGAATGGGAGAATGGGGGCTGGAATGGGGTGTTTACAGTGGGTGAGAGAGAGGAGCTGCGAATTTGGTGGATGGTGGGTGAGAGGGAAAGGATATTTGAAAATGGGTTTAAGGGTGGGATTAATTTTTTTGTCTTGGGGATGGGAGGGGTTGTGTTGGGGAAGGGAAGGAGTGCTTGGGGAGTGGGGAATTCTCCCTTGGGAGATGAGAGGGTGCTTAGGGAAGAGGATTGGGTAGTTGGGGGTTGGGTGGTGGAGTATGGATTGGTGGAGGGTCTCTTGGGACTAGGGGTGGAGTAATGAGGTTTGGGGGTAGTTGGGAGGATGAATAATGGGGGGGAGAGAGAGGGTTGATGATGTGGAGGAGAGAGAGAGGGGGCGCCCTCCTCTTCTTAGAGAGAGAGTGTGAGAGAGAGAGTGGAGAGAGATAGGGGAGGGGAGCTTCTCACTCCACTCTAATGGCTTCTCACCACAAGAACAATTATGTTGGACTAAAGTCTCAGATTTCATTCATTGATTGATTTTGATTAACTTCAAATGGGGAGATGGGGGTCCTATATATAGGCAACCCACATTTTACAAAAAGTTCCTGACTCTAGACACAATGACAAATAACCAAGGGGTAGGGGGTGCCCATGGGCCTATCCCAATGGATTGGGCCCATTAGCTAGCCTAATCAACCTAATGACAAATATTCTTACACTACAAGAAAAATCGCGGATAGCGACCGACCTAGCGGTCGCTATTCAGTCGTAGATCGGTCGCAAATCTGCATTGCGACCGAACAGAGACTATCTAGCGACCGAACATGTCGGTCGCTATATACTAGTCGCTATATAGCGACCGACATAATTCGGTCGCAGTATCAGTCGTTACCAGAGACCGATTATAATCGGTCGCCTGATCGGTCGCTAATTAAGTCGGTCTCAATTCGGTCGCTATTCGGTCTCTAATTATGTTGTATTTTTAAAAATAAAATTAACCTATTGGATTTATTCGGTCTCAATTCGGTCGCTAGTCGGTCGCCAAGTATAATTATTTAATAAAAGAAATATAACGTATAGTCGCTATTCGGTCGCAATTCAGTCTCCATGCGGTCGCTAATTTTGCATTATTTTTTTTTAAAAATTTATTTAAACTGATAAATAAATTACCTGATAAATAACAAATTCATAACATAAATATAAAATCAACTACACAGACAACAATATCGACAAATCTCAAATTCATCACATACAAGCACCTGATAAATAACAATTTCATAAAACAATAATAAATCAACTACACGGATCACAATCTCCACGAACCTCAAATTACACACAATTAAAATAAAATCACAAATTAATCATACATCCATAATAATAAAATGACAACATACACAACTAAAATAAAATCACAAATCCTCCACATATGTCTCATCCTGGTCGTCGTCTCGTCCAACATCATCCTGGTCGTCGTCTCGTCCAACATCTCGCGACGGATGATCCTGTATATCATTTAAAAAAATTATAATCAAATCCTTAATAAAGAAATCAAGCATTAACAAGACTTAATAAAGAAATCAAGCATTAACAAGAGTATGCCAATAGTTTAAGCCAGCTCATTTTCATATATATAAATACACACACACAATATAAGTTCAAATTTCATCTTGTATTTTAAAAATGAAGTTTGAGCGCCGAGCTCAAACCGGGCATCCGATTTGGATTCCGTCAGTTCTGACAAGTCACTTTCATCTCCCCGGTCGTATTGGAATGATCGGCACGGCCATCCGACCGGTATTTCGAATTTTAGACCCCCGGACCCGTCCTAACAGTTCATTTGAACTAAGTGTATTTTAAAAATGAAGTTTGAGCGCCGAGCTCAAACCGGGCATCCGATTTGGATTCCGTCAGTTCTGACAAGTCACTTTCATCTCCCCGGTCGTATTGGAATGATCGGCACGGCCATCCGACCGGTATTTCAGATTTTAGAACCAAATGCCCCGTCCTAACAGTTCATTTGAACTAAGTGTATTTTAAAAATGAAGTTTGAGCGCCGAGCTCAAACCGGGCATCCGATTTGGATTCCGTCAGTTCTGACAAGTCACTTTCATCTCCCCGGTCGTATTGGAATGATCGGCACGGCCATCCGACCGGTATTTCGAATTTTAGACCCCCGGACCCGTCCTAACAGTTCATTTGAACTAAGTGTATTTTAAAAATGAAGTTTGAGCGCCGAGCTCAAACCGGGCATCCGATTTGGATTCCGTCAGTTCTGACAAGTCACTTTCATCTCCCCGGTCGTATTGGAATGATCGGCACGGCCATCCGACCGGTATTTCAGATTTTAGAACCAAATGCCCCGTCCTAACAGTTCATTTGAACTAAGTGTATTTTAAAAATGAAGTTTGAGCGCCGAGCTCAAACCGGGCATCCGATTTGGATTCCGTCAGTTGTTCCTCCAAGTTTGAGAGAGTTTCTTGTGAGAGGATTTGTTCCTCCAAGTTGGGGTGCTGACTTCTTTGTATATTTCTCCACATCTAGTGAAGTTCCACTGTCGCCGTCGCCCGTGGACGTAGGGGGTAACCTCCGAACCACGTAAATATGTGTTCCTATCTTGTGTGATTGTTCCTTCTTCTTCCTCCCTTCTTGTTGTGCGGATCGAGATCTTGAGAGGTCACTCTGTCCGTCGGAGTGGTCGTGTCATAACAAGGATCACTTCCTCAAATTTAATGGGATTGTGGATCAAATAAGTGGAAAGGTAAATGACTGTTGGATTATGAGAGACTTGGAAAGGTTAAACACTCCCGACTTCAAGACTACGGTCGATGTAATGATCATACTTCATCCAAAAGCAATTCCCACCTCAGGTTAATGAGCTCATGATCTCCTTCCCCATTTACAAAGCTTGCATGAAACAGTGGAGAGAAATAATTCATGCGCCCGGGATCAAATACATATTCACAGGTAAATGGTGGAATAATCATAATGTACTGCCAGAAACACTTGAAGTGGGCTGTACTCTGCTAGTTTACTTATATGGACATTGATCACAATGCATGATGGGTACACACCATGACACCATAGCACTATCATCATCATCCAGTCTTACGCCCAAGATTGAAATAAAAGCTATGTCAAATATAAACAGCAGAATGAGTATATTGATATTCACATGTATAATGGACAATATGGAAGAAGAAAACACCATGAGAGTACCTTCATTGGTCATAGAACCCATCACGTCATAGAACCCATCACGTACTCATATAAACAGCAGAATGACTCATTAACCTAGGTACATGACTCAAATAAAAGAAAAATTACAATGATATGACTCAAATAAAATAAGAAAATTACATGACTCGACTCAGAAAAATGTGACGGACATAATGGAACCATGCCGTTGAACAATCGGAGCTGTGGAAAACTGTGAAGGACGAGAGATGCCCCCATAAAAAATGCTAATTACTTTAATAGTGCTAATCATGTTGATGTGAAGATACATACTGGACAAGTGTGCTCATTACCTATTTCCAATCTTTTTCAGGAGATGGAAGTGATACAAATTCGGATTCAGGTTATACAAGTAGTGGGTTCGAGAGCAAATGAAAATCATATCAAATTGAGAGTGAAGACTTAGGAAGTCTACAATGTTTAGATCGAGTCTTTGTAATTTCTTATTTCTTGAGTCTAGTGGAATGGAAAAAGTATGAAAAGGTTATTGTACTTTAATACTCGATTATTAATGAAATAAAGTTGGAGTTTGATTAATTATTATGCGATTGCATTCTTATGTGTGATTGCCTTGCGCTCTGATCATTCTTGCTTGCAAAAGGCTTACCATGCCGACTGTTCGCGTTCCTCGAGCGAGTCTTCCGCTGTAATAAAGGCTCGGGGCGTGACAATTCATCTTTTCCAATGAAGTTATCTTAATTATGATCCATGGATAATTGAAATTGTTATTAGGATTGTTTCACAATCGTTCTACTCCGGTAGGATTGACTGACCGCTACACTGGTTTCTGATGTTTATCAGCCTCATTTCCTTGTAATGGTTGGGACTCTCCGCTGGATACTCCTTCCGTCGTAGTAGGACCTTCATTACAGGACCTCCATAAGTCCTCGCGAGCCTGGGATTCCCACTAGGACGTTGGGCAGGTTGTACCACCAAGACCTGAACCTATTCACGTGATCGAACCGCTTGGATTGCTATGTTGTGAGTCACGGCTCAATTTGGACCGACTGAGTCTGGAACATCCGGATTTGGACCGTTGAACTCAATAGGCGGCCCATTAGGAACCGTGCATCCCTGGCTAATTGCCAATTATGGTTGGTCAATTATCCTTGTCCTTTCTTCGACCAAATCACGGGTTGATCGACCTAGTAAGCCCTAGGCTGACCAGTGGAGAGTGGGATGGACCCTGGTTTAGTTCTGCCCCACTTATGGCAGGCCGGAGCCCATTTGGGTAGATTTCTAGTTTATTAAGTTAAGCACAGTTGAACGGACTGATTAGGCCCGTTCATGTACTAGAACAGATCTTATTGGACCATTCTGCTTATCTTGTTCTTTGGGCTTCCAGCCCTTCTGGCCATGTGCGGCCCATTATTGACCGTCCTTGATAGTTGAAAGGCCCATTTCTGACCGTTCTTATAAGAGCGGCCTAGAATGGTCTGTTTATCATTGACTTTGTTGAGGCTGATCCTCAACCCAATTCTATCCTGAACGGCCCAATGGAGACCGTACATAGCTTTAGCAGCCCAGTTTAGACCGTGTATCATCCAGAATTGTTTTTCGTGTTTTTTGATATTGAATCCAAGGACCTGATTGGTTCTAGATAAGTTGAACTTTCTAGACAAAGTATCTCTTCGACTTATCCTTGGTTTCCGATGAAAGTTCATACCTTGATATAATTGGCCATTTAACTTGATTAATGTCTAGACATAACATGGGATCTTGTATCCATGAAATCAATGCCAACACATCATAAGGGCCCGGTCTAGTCCTGGGAGGAGCGCCCGAAAAGTACTTGTGCCCCGGGGAGTTTGAATGACATGGTGAGGCATTGCACCGAGTGAATGACTAGCGTGATGTCTACGACATAATCTCTTACTTGAATCTTTCTTGACTTGGTAAATTCTTGCTTGTTGGCCAATTTCTAGTTACATCATGATCTTGCCTTCTTTTTATTATGTTACTTTGTAGTATCGTCATTTCATTTCGTTCTTTTTCTCACATATAAATGTAATTAATTGGTTAATTACTTAAACTTACATGTTATTACCTACTGAGTGTTCCCTCACCCAGTTGTTTCCCCCTTTCAGGTAGCTCAGGTGAGGATTCGCAGACCGATGGGGATGGGCAACAGTGACAACCCTGGAGCGAGCCAGTTGGAGATTTCGAAGAGTCGTTACAGATGTTTTATGTCTAGTTATGGTTTAGAGTGCATGTCAAGCAAAGTTGTAATTGTTGAGTCAATATTGATGTAATGATGTCCAGTGAATGTTATGTCAGAAGTTTTTCTTAAGTTGGTTTAAAAGGATGATGTAATTGGATTATGGAGCATTTGATGTTTATTTAGTTAATGGAGTTATTTTCTGTTCATGGAGTTGTGTTGACCCTTTAGCTTTAGCATATCATGTCTAAAAATGAGAATAATATTATTAATTGTTTCTACTGCCAGTCCCGATATTCCGCGTCAGGGCGTGACATGCCGTGAGGGTTTCCTCGATAGGCCTGGTGTTAGAGTGGTCCGGTTCCTGATTATGAGATCGAGATTTCTCTTTTTGCTTGACCGGTACAGTAGGAGAAGTTGTAGCGCCAAGTTCTGACCGGCCACCGGTTCGTTATTCCTACTGTAGTTGTAGCTATTTTTCCTTTCTGCAACCGCCGTGTTCTCGATTGGGGTTCCGCGGGATCCCTACTGAGCCATTGATAGGAGGCTCACCCCTGCTTTTCAGGTGCGGCGGTTCTTCCTCGAGGTTCGAGGGTGCTGTTCGGGGGTTCTTAGTTGCCAACTCACCGGGCCGAGCGCTCACTTGGCATGTGGTACATTTTACTACTTTAGATTGTACTTTCTGTTGGACTGGACTCTGTTGTTATAATTATTTATTTATTTTGTTAATTATTGAATTGTCCCACTTTATTTCCTATTTCTTTGTACCTCCACACTTCTTTTAGCCCTTCCGAGCCATCCCGATTCGTGGCGGCGGGGCCAGGATTCGAATGATATCGGGCACTTCTCGGTATCCGGATCTTGGGTCGTCACAGCTGGTATCAGAGCAATGGTTGTGGACATACATAGGAATTCAAAATATTACAGTGATCAGAGTCCATAAGGTCCAGTACAGTCGGCAACTCGCATAGGGTTTTGTGTTTGTTCTCCGCTTGGTTTCTCACTTGCGAGCTTGAGTGCGCCGCGAGGTGCTGTTAAGGTGGTTGCTGTTTACGGCTTTCGTGCCGGCGTGGGGTCTAACGATTGAGGTCGAGAGCTTTCTCCCTCATCGATGGTGGCCCCGGTTGTCCAGCATTGGGCAGAGGTTGCCGATAGGCACATTTTTACGGTGCTGCGTTCGTGGTTTTACAGCGAGATCAGGTGGCTGGCGAGGACTGTTCGTCATGAAGTGGCCGTGAGCGTGCTCTAAGAGAGCTATTGTTGAGTCTGGCCACTCCAGCTTGAGGTTTATCAGCCCCTGAGGTGTTAAAGTTCTGGTTTAAGGTGGCAGAGCAGAGTGTTCTGATCGAGAGGTGCACTCGGGTGAGCGGAAGATCTTCTCGGTGAGTTGCTGATTTTTGAGCCTAATGTCCTTGTCATGCTCTGTGGCGTCAGAAATGACATGTCGATCCTGATTATTTTTACGGATTTTGAGGCAGGATTAGGCTGTGGTGTCCCAGTAAGTTCTTGCTCCTGTGCTCTTGGTTGCGAATGGATTGTGGTCACCCTTGATTTGGTTTGAGATATGAAGGTTCCATTGCGAGTTCGGGACTCGAGGATGAGCGTTGACGGTTGTCGATCATGGCTCGTGTGCGGCTCTTGGCGTGGTGTGTTGTAGTTCAAGGAATTACAGTGGTGGTGCATCGAGAGATGCTGTGATCGTGATCTGACGTGACACTCGTCGAGTGTGTCAGAGGCGCTAACCTGACGAGGTAATGGTTTTCTCTGTATTGGAAGGTGCTGTTCCTAGCATGCGCGAGGTTTAAGGTCAGGTCGAGCATGGAGACCTTCTGTTGGTCAGAGGTGTATTGAGTTTCTCCTTTGGTTGGATAGGGTTGTGTTTGGCTAAGCTTCGTCATCTTGCATTGTGTGTCCGGATTGGTTGGCCTTTGCGTGCCATGAAGTCCGTGCGAGACGCGTCCCGTTGTGTGTGGCAAGGTGGTTGCCAATGGGAAGTCGTGCCCAATTCCCTTACTGTGTTAAGGTGCTGGCACTGTTCCGGAAGGATGAGTATTGGTTGGGCGATGTTCGAATTCTTGGCTGGTGCTGGAATTTTCGATGCGTGGCGGATCGGAGCCTGCAGTGTTGTAGAGGATTGCCGGATTAAGAGAGAGAATATGTGCTCTGGGTTCGAGGTAATGGAGCTTTCCTCACCCTATTTTCTGATGTTGACCAGCAGAGTTGTGGATTGTCAGGATGGTGAGTCCAAGTTACCGTGTTTGGTTGTGCGCGTGTGGATCAGAGTGCCCAGTGGAAGCCTGGTGGGCCCATAACCCATAGGTCTCAGGATCGTAGTGTTGGTTGCTACGGGTGGATTTCCTGAGGTTGCGTTGAGTAATGGAGGATTGGTTCCTCGGTGTGAGACGTGTTGTTGCCGTGCCATTGCTCAAGGTATTATGGTTCTTGGCACTAGAAGGATGGAATGTTGGGAAAAATGTTGGCAAGTGTGCCGTATGAGTACCCTGTTCATGTGATGGAGCCGTGTCAGGCGTCGGTGTTAGACTCGGATGGGGTTGTTGAGGACGTCATCTGATGGAGGTCAAAGACGTGTTGGGCAGAGTCGGTGGCTTGGTGTTGACTTGTATTGGAGGTTGTGTCCTCGGATGAGATCATGTTGTGGAGAAGTGATCTCTGGCAGATTATGGGCTCCTGTTGGTAGCTACGAGTGACTGGTAAAGCTAGTCTCGTAGTCGACCATGATAAGGTGTGTATTGTTGGGACCCGTGTGCTTTGGTTGCGGCATTGGCGAGCAGGTTGCTGTGAGATTGGGTGGCACTTTCCTCCCCTAGAGACGTGTGCCATGAATTGCTCCGGTGGTGTCCCGTGGCTCTGTGGTAAGGGTAGAATCGGGATTGGCAAGTATCCACTTGGATTAAGTGAGACGAAGGTTTTGATGAGACAAGACGGAAAAGTGACGCATGTGGGCTGAGGCCTTTGGATATGTTTGGCATCGGAATGGTGGTCCTTGATGAGACATTGGCATTGGAGTGGTTATCCCTGGTCTGGTGACCAGCATGGGAGGATTTCCCTATAGCCTGAGTCGAGTGATGTGATGATTGAAGACTCCTGAGTCTTATCGTTGGTTTCATCGTGCTCCCCTGCAAGGGTAGAGTTGGCGCGAAGCCTGAGATTAGATGCGGTGTCCGAGAGAAGTACAGATCGTGATGTGGTAATTGTCTATGTGTGAGTCAGCGGATGGCCTGTTGTGAGTTGGATTGTGCTCGTTGGGCCGGTGGAGGTTTCCCGTTTACGAGCAGGTGGTGACCAGCGTGTGGTCTTTTCACAGACAGAAGATGTTGTTGGTGGTGCATCGTGAATGGTGAAAGTCGTGTATCAGTGAGGCCTTTGGTGGCCATTTTTTTGATGTGCCTTTCCGGATGGGATCTGGGCTTTGTCAGAATTTATCTTCTGACCGAGTTGGCACAGTGATATGTCTGGCTTTTAGCTTGCCAGGTGTAACGTAGTTCTTGGTGCTGAGCCGATATTCTGGTTGCGGTCTGTTGAGATGATTGCATGAGTCGATGGAGGCTTTGTTTTGGTTGTTCCCTGGAGCTGGGTATGCGACCTATTAGCTGGTTGTGAAGTTGATGTGTGTTTTGTCTGCCGACCATAGGATGAATCGGTAGCTATTTCTCGTGACGAGGAATGTGTCTCCTCGGTGAGCGAGATGGTGGCAGTTGTGCCATGATTGATTTTGTTGTGTCAGAGGTAATGCCGGACAGTGTCCTTTGGTGTGTGCCTGCTCTGATGGTCGGTGTGCGAAGCATGCAGAGCGAAGTGTCGTTCGTGAATGTAGTCTGGTTGTGTCCCTCAGGATCGGAGCTTTCGTGAGAATCAAGATTTTCTATGCTGGGGCTCTTACAGCGTTGTCAGTTGGTGCAGTGTTCTTCCCCTGTGTCTTGGTGCTAGTCCTGAATTTTGAGGACAAAATTTCTTTAAGGGGGGAGGGCTATAATGCCCTTGATTTTTCAGATATTTTTTGAATCATTTTCGTGGGTCTCGGAGTGTATTTTGTACTTTATACGTGTTTTTCCCTGACGGACCTTCGGAACACCGTGTAGGGTGAACCGTTGCGTTCTCCGACTCCGGGACGTTACCACTACGTTGTACATTTTTCGAGGATCGCGGGGAGTATTTTTCCTATTTTTTGGTATTTTCTGGAATTTCTGAATTTCCTATATATTAACCTCTTAACCTCTCTCTCTCCTCATTCTCTCAATCTCACACTCTCCCATCTCTTTCTCTCCCCCTCTCCCCGGGCGGCCGACGGTGGCAGAGGAGGGAGAGGCGGCAATGGCAGGAGGCGAGGAACGAGGAACGGGTCTAGGGTCGAGGATCGAGGGTCAGTGGTGCGTGGAAGCTCGGTCATGGGATCGCGAGCCGGCGAGGGTTTAAACGGTGTTTCTTCACGGATCGGCGACCTCGGGGCGTGAAATCTTCGATAGAGGTAGGGAGATGGACCCTCAGCTCGTGTATTTCATTTTTCACGGATTTGGTAGGCCGTGGCGAGCTAAGCGTGGGTTTATTGCCGTTTTGGGGAAAATTCATATTTTTGGGGTGTGAGCTGGATCTCCCGTTTCGTGAGGTTTTTGACCGATCTAAGGGTATAGATGCATGCTAGGAGGCTTGGGGATGGATTCCCCTTTGTTTCCCCATCAGGTGATTGGGGCGTGGATCGGGTTTTTGGGGCGTTTCCCGCCGTTTCAGGTTCGGGACGCCTTAGCGGTCATTCCAGAGACCGCTAGGGGCGCCAAGCAGACCATTGGTCGACCGCTAGGGGTCTCCCTGTGTCGGCTCAAGGCTGGCAGTGACGCGATAGACTGCCAGGGTCCTTGGTGGTCCAAAGGTAGACCACTAAGACTGCTTGAGTTTTGTGTGTTCCGAGGGTTTAGCGGTCCAGAGTTAGCCCGCTAGCCAGTGCCTCACGGTTCAAGGGTAGACCGCGTGGGGTCCGTGATTTCAGTGTGTTGCGGTCCAGTGTTAGACCGCTAGCCTTGCTTTGGCGGCCTAGAGTTAGACCTCTAGCCATCGTGGCGGTCTAGGGTTATACCGCCAGGCGATTTCTGTGCTTGCGATGTCGGGTTTGCATTGTGTTGGTCTCTGGTCGACCCAGTTGTGACCCAATGGTCGACCTTCGGCCTCGTGAATGTCTCTGACACCCCGTGAGTTTCGTGTCCATGTTTCTGGGGTGTCTGGAGGTACCGTGTTACCTCGACTAGCGTGCCCGTAGGTGTGTGTGTTCTGGGCTTTGTGTTACGCTTGATCGAGTCACCGTGTATCGATGTGAGTGGGGTGGGGTTCCCCTGCACGTCGTGGGTTTCCTTGGAAGATGGTTCCCGATTGGGCCAAGTGTTTGGCCTTGGACTGCGAGTCCAGTCATCTGGCCTGGGGCTGGAGGTTTCCCACTTTTCCTGGGGATGGGGAATCGGCGTGGCAGCTTGTGAGCTACCTTGGGAATCATGCTTCTGTGCTTTTCACGTGGGCCATGTTTGTGGCCTTGGACTGTGAGTCCAATTACCCAGCCTGGGACTGGAGGTCTCTTGAGTTCCCTTTTGAGGGGATGGTCTCGGCTGTCGCACCCCGAACCGATAGTAGTGGGAAGCGATGCTCGGAACGTGGCAGCGAAACAATCATGATAAATAGAGCTGAAAGTAAATAAACACAATAAATAATATTCAACGCATGGAGGCTGTTAATTTGAGAAAAATATGGTTTTATTGATATTCAAAAATTTAAATACAATTTGATTTACTTTTACAATAATGGACTCAAATGGAAGAATAAAGAAGAGAAAATAACAAGACCCACTATACTATCTAGACTCAATAAAATAAAAAGACTCTGTCTCTAAGTTCCAGGTTCACTCGATCACGCTGACCCGATCCCAATTGCAAGCGTTCCATCTACCACGTTACTTGAAATAGATTGGAAAAATAGGGGTGAGCAAAAAGCTCAGTAGGAATTACACTCTATCATCAGGCATAGTTTAAGTAATTAATCATTTTCAGGAATGTATAACTAATGTGAGAAACTCAATTAAACAACTAAGTAACTAACCAAATCAAGGGATAAACAATAGATAATTGTAAATAATACTGCAAGTCGAGATATCAAACACTATTAACAAGAATACTCCAACAAATGGCCATTTCAAGTCAAGTCAAGTCGAGTCATGTCATGCAAGCAAGTACTTCACGCTTTCCAAGCATGAATGGCATGCTTCACGAGAGTGTGGAATGTCATAGACTCACATGTTAGATAGTACTCGGTGACAACGCCACACCTAGTCATTTTCACCTCCCTGGGGTACAAGTACATTTCAGGTGCTCCTCCCAGGACCTGACTGGGCCCTTAATATGATTGCTTTTGGCATTGATTTGGTTGGATCATAGATCCCAATCTAGACATTCACCACATTAAATAGCCAAAAATTCCAAGGTTTAAGCTTAAGAACTTATTTCCAAGATCAAGAGAATTCCAATAAAGTTGGAATGGATATCATGTGGAATGATTGTAAGGTCCAAAGTGCACAAGGATCAAGCAAAAATTTCTGATAGGAATCAACATCGGGCACTAACTTTTAAGTTTGCATTTGTGTCCTTTTATTTACATTTATATCTTTGGAAAAACATGTTTACAATTGTAAGGCTTTATAAGCTAATTTGTTATTCCTTAAGGATGTTTGGGTTTATTTGTAAAAGTCCAGTATGACCAGCAAGGGGCCCCCATCTCCTTCCCCATTGGTCCACATAAGCCATAGGTCCCATGTGGGGCTGGTCAAAGGTCTAAGGTGGGCTTCTAGAAGATTGACCATTCAAGGAGACAATGGGATAAAAATGTCCAAGATTCCTACCTTGAAAGTCAAGGGGGCGCCCCCTCTTATAGGATTTTTTAATTTTGTTGAAATCACATGGGAGAAATAATTATTCCACCCCTTGTATACCCCTCCCCTAACCTAGATCTGAGGTTAGTTTAGGTCATTTGAATTTTCATATAAATGTTGAGTATATCCGAGTGATTTTGATGATAACAAAACCCATGACATTTATCTCCCACGTGCCATGTATGAGAACGAAGAGTCTTATGCAATAAAGGTCCAATTCCATCTCATTTTATTTTAGTGTTCATAATCCTCCCATTGTGTTAAAAAGAGCCTAAGTGGACTTGTAATCAACCATAACACAAGCTCAATTCAAGCATCGAACTTATGGACAGGTTTCACTGGGCTAACACTTGGATTTTGTAGGACTGGAGATTTTCGGTCGACCACTACACCATTGGCGGTCGACCTTAAATAACAGAACTGAACGAAGCCCACCTATAAAAATAGCAGTCGACCGCCAGACCCATAGTGGTCGACCGGATTTTCCAGCAGCCCAACGTCTATAGGAATTCTCTGAACGGTCGACCGCCAGCCTCCACCGGTCTACCGCCAGCCCCGAAGCCTTCGTTGTTGACTTTCTTGTTCCAGCTCATGGAGAGATTCTTTGGCACATTTGTTTAAGCCCACTACCCCCAATCAAGGCAGAGATTGTGGATCTAGTCCAGGGCTTGTCTCTTGACCACCCTGGGTCTATCAAACATCTCATTGAGGGATCAAAAACCCTAATCACTTTTGAGATCAAGAAGGCTATTGAAGGGGTGAGAAGGCTACTGTAGCTGCGTGAACAGTGCTCCGTCCAAGGGATTCTTCATCCAAGATTCAGGCTCTCAAGCAAATCTGCAACCCATTCAATTGAAGATCAAGCCGAGGGATCAAGCTACATCCAAAGCATTCGTCATCCACTAAGGGGGAGCAAATGAAGATTTTTCTCTTGTGTTATATTCTCATATTTTTCTTGAGCTTCATTTGTGGTTCTTGTAATTTTCACATACTTCTGTGTGTGTGTGGATCTTCCTAGATCCGTTAGTGTGTGTGTGTTCAATCCGTTGTGGTTTTGTGTGTGTGTGTTAAGGTGTTCTTACACCTTCATGGGAGCTCTCATTCACAACGTATCTGTGTGTGTGTCTCATCTTGTAACACCTTACAAGATAGTGTGTGAATCCTCATCGCCGGTGAGGGGTGGATGTAGGTTACCGTCGTTGCATCTGAACCACCTAAAAATCATTGTCCCTTGTGTGTTTGCTCCTTATATCCTACCTCCATTCTGCGTTTGTGTGTTAGCATTTCATATTTACTTATTTCATCGCATAGATTTACATCCTTAAGTGTTTTCTCTCAAACTAATTTTAAATCATTCAAAGAGAAATTAAAATCTGCCATCACCAAATTCACCCCCCTCTTGGGTGTCATTGATCGCGAGACTTCAATTGGTATCAGAGCTAAGACTTTATTTTTTGAGATCTAACGATCTAGAGTGAGATCCAGATCAATGGCAAACAAGGGAATGATGCTTGAGGGTTATTCGATTCATCGTCCTCCTTACTTCGACGGCTCGAATTATTCCTATTGGAAAAATAGGATGCATGTCTTCCTAAGAGCCCAGGAGTATGAGATTTGGAGAGTTGTGGACAAGGGTCCATACAAACTCGGGGATGATGAAGAGAAATGGACACCCGAGGAAATTAAGAAATACACTATAAATTTCAATGACATGAATATTATGCAATGGGGTGAATGAGGATCAGCTGTACATGCTTCGTGTGCAGCCGGCCCTAGTTTTACTCTTTCCAACGACCTTGCCGGCCATGGTGGACCATGGGGGGCCGTTGGTGCCCCCCACCAAAGACAAGCCTCTACCCGCCTCTCCCATCTTTACCTCATCTTCAATTAAACCACCTTCTCTACCAAGAACATTTGCTGAAGTTTTAGCTTCTTCTCTGTCTCTGCCGGCGGTGCAAGGTTCTGTTCACGCCCCCGCTTCAACAGATAATGGCGAGCCGGCAGTTTTCTTCTCAAAGGAGGAGATTGTCCAGAGTCTGAAGCCTTTCGATTTTGCGATTGTGGTGCAAACTCCTCGAGGAAGACCAGCGTTTCCAGACATTCGGAGTCATCTCTCAAACAGATGCAAGTTTAAAGAAGATTTTATGATTAGTGCCCTTGACGCCCGACATCTTCTGATACGTTTTCGGAATCATGAAGATTATCTGCAACTTCTTTTGAGGGAGTCTATGTATGTACAAGGAAGGTTTTTCCGTTTTTTCAAGTGGTCTATGGATTTTTCCCCAGATTGTGATTCGTCTATTCTTCTTATTTGGATAACTTTTCCTGGCTTGCCTGTGAATTTTTTCCTAGAACATATGATCTGGTCTATTGCTGGCAATATTGGAAATGTATTAATGGTTGATTCCTCATCCCTTAATTTGTCAAATATGACTGCTGCGCCTGTTTGTGTTGAATTGGACATTACTAAACCGCACCCCTCTCGAATATGGATTGGGTATCCAGGGGGCGGGGCATGGCAAGAGGTTTGCTACCCGGAGTTTCCAATGTTTTGCTCATCCTGTGCCCGCCTGGGTCATTCAGTATCAGATTGCAAATCCTCTGTTAAATCACAGATGTTAGAAAATGTCAAGCGGCCTTTGTTGAAACAATGTTGGCAACCAGTAGCGAAGAAGCAAATGGCTGATGCAGGAATTCTTATTGAGGAAGACATGGATATATCTATAAAAATGGGCTCAAAAGTGCAATCTGAAATATTGAAGACATCGCTTGAAATGAAGGAACAGACAATTACACCGATTGTAAAGACGAGTGATCAACTTCTAATTATTTTGGAGGGTAAGGAAAAGTCCAAAATAACAAAGTCTTCCTCGGATACTATTCCTGATCCTAAAGCAGAAATGCACATTATTCAGCTGACCACTGACACATCTACAAACAAGGTGTCCACAGAGAAGGGTGAAGATTCAGTTCAGCTAGAGCTCCCCTCATTCCAAAAGGCAGACTTCTCTGGAGCAATCATCCCTGTACCAGAATTAGCAGTTATTGATGCACAAAGAAACCAAAAAGGTAAGGGCAAGTTTCAAGAGGAAGGCTCTCTTAGTCGCAGACACCAAATAGCCTTATCTACAGAGATGACAAATGTTAGAGTGATGAACAAAGAGCAAATGGGAATAAAAACTAGATCCATGATTAGGCCTAGTTCTGGTGGATTCTTTCCTCAGTCAATTAGTTTACAATGACATTCCTTATTTGGAATGCTAGAGGTGTTGGAAATGATTTAACTATAAGTCGGCTCAAGCTTCTAATCAAAACTTACCAAATTAAATGCATTGCTATTTTGGAGCCAAAAATTGATACAGGTTGCATGGATGATATTTGCAGAAGACTGGGTATGAACAAGGCAGCTTCAAATGGTGACAATTCAGCTCACATTTGGGTCATGTGGAAAGATCCTTTACAATTCTCTATTGTCAATCAGGATGAGCAACAGCTAATTGCAGTATGAAATCTCTGTTCCAGCTTTTCATCTTACTGTGGTATATGCTAAATGCTCTACTTCTGAAAGATGCAGATTATGGTCTTCATTAAATAAAAATAATTTGCAGATCAATGGTCACTGGATGGTGGCAGGGGATTTCAATTGTATTCTTGACCCAGCTGAAAAGCTTGGAGGTAACCCCCCAACTTTTAAATCTATGTCAGATTTCAAAGACTACTTGAATAACTGTGCTCTGTCAGATACTAATTTTCTGGGTTCAAGTTATACTTGGCATAACAACCAAAGTGGAAAAAAGGCCATTTGGGCAAGGTTAGACAGAGTTCTCACTAATGGCCCTTGGCAAACGTCTCTGCCAATAATAGTAGAGCACCTAGCCAGGGAGGCCTCGGATCATGCTCCTCTCCTTGTTAAAGTAGCTAACATGCCTAAGTATAAAAGTAGGTTTTGCTACCAGCAAATGTGGTCACTGAATGAACAGTTTCTCAGGGATGTGGAAGTTAACTGGAAAAACAGTCCACTGGCAACATCTGCTATAAGTACCCTATATCTGAAGTTGAGGCACATGAGAAAAATGCTACAAGTGTGGAATAAGCAAGTATTTGGCAACATTGAAAAGAATTTAATGGCGGCAGAAGACACAGTCCTTAAGGCGGAATTCCAATATGATACCCAACCTAATCAGGTAAATTATGAAACTCTTGAGACTGCTAAATCTGACCTGGCTAATAGATTAATCCAGGAAGAAGTTTTCTGGAGACAGAAATCTAGAGTAAGATGGTTAGCTGAAGGAGATAGGAATACAAAGTTTTTCTACATGAAAACTGTTTCGAACAGGAAAAAAAACTTGATCCACCACCTCAGAAATGCAGCAGGACAGCTTCCTTCGGACCATGAGGAGATGAAGACAATTGCTGTATCACATTTTCAAAAAACTTTTACTTCTCAATACCATCACATTGATGACAATTTCCTCAATAATATACCTCACCTTGTTTCATCTATAGATAATGATAAGTTGTGTGCCATCCCCACTGAAACTAAAATCAAGGAAACTATTTTTCAGCTATCTCCAGACAGTGCTCCTGGTCCGGATGGATTATCCGGGGCTTTTTTCCAAAAAACTTGGTGCATCACTGCTGGTGTGGTTGTCTCTGCCATTCAGGAATTTTTTCAAACTCGGATTGTGTTGCCAAGATTTTTAACAGCTACTCTAATAGCTCTCATCCCCAAAGTGAACAATGCTAATAATATTTCAGAGTTCAGACCTATAAGTTTGTGTAATTTCATCTACAAAGTGATATCCAAAATTATTAGCAACAGGTTGGTCCCCATCCTCCCCAACATTATCTCCTTAGAACAAATTGCTTTTGTGAAAGGGAGATCCATTGTGGAAAACATAGCTCTTGCTCAGGAAATGGTAAATGAGCTTGGGAGGAAGACCAGAGGAGGAAATGTTAAATTGGACATGGCCAAGGCCTATGACCGACTGGAGTGGAATTTCCTCTATGATGTTCTGAATAAACTCAGTTTCTGAGATCAGTTTGTGGATCTTCTGAAAGCCATGATTGGAAATTGTTGGTTTTCCGTTTGCTTAAATGGTGACACTGCAGGTTTTTTTAAATCTTCTAGGGGAGTACGCCAGGGTGACCCAATGGCTCCTGCTCTCTTTATTATAGCAGAGGAAGCTCTTAGTTGATCCATTCGTCAAGCACAACTTGAGGGTCAAGTGGATTGGTTTGCAGTCCCTATGTGATGCCCAAAATTTTCTCATCTTCTTTTTGCTGACGATACTTTGGTTTTCAGCAAGGCTACAGCAACTTCAGTCAGGAATCTGATGAGAATTTTGAAAACTTATGAAAGTGCTTCTTAGCAGTTAGTAAATGTTGGTAAAGCTGCTTCTTCACTCACCCAAAAGCCAACCCCACTATTAACAAAAAGATCCAAGACATCATTGGTTTTGCTAATCAATCATTTCCCCATAAATATCTTGGTTATCCATTGATGTGTGGCAGGTCAAAGAAAGTCCATTTTGCAGGTATCATTTGCTCTATCCAGAAACGCATTGATGGGTGGTATGCGAGATATTTATCCCAGGGAGCAAGGCTTATTTTAATTAAACACATTCTCACTTCCATTCCTATGTATTCTCTGGCCTCATTCCCTCTGCATGCTGGAGTCCATAAATTATTGGATCAATCTATTGCCAACTTTTTCTGGGGGTCCTCAAAGGAAGGTAACAAGCGGCACTGGAAGTCTTGGAAGGCTATCTGCAAGCCAATACAGTATAGTGGATTGGGAATTCTATCTCTCAGGCAAATGGATTTGGCTTTTAGGGTGAAAATGTTATGGAATGCAATAAACTCAAGGTCCATCTGGGCAGGTTTTTTCAAGGCAAAATACATCAGAGGTAGACATATATCTGAAGTTGATTTTAAAGAAATGAAAGGCCATGCAAAAAGGAGCTGGTCTCAAGCTAAGAGTATACTTTAGGCCCACAGAAGAATGATAATAGGGGATGGTAGCTCAACTAATTTCTGGACAGATATTTGGATAGGTGACTGGACCTTAGCTTCTTATTTACCTACTTCAAATATTCCAAACAAGATGACATCAGTCAAGGACATGATAAACCAGCCTTCTCAAGAAGACATTTGCATCATCAATGGGAAGCTTCCCCAAAAAATCAGAGATGCTATATGGTGCACTGAGTTAAGTCAAGAAAAGGACAAACAAGTCTGGAGTCTCTCTGCATCAGGAGACTTCCAGATATCTTCCACCTACAACATGCAAAGCAGTCATGACCCTCCTACGGATCTCCTAGCTTACAACCAAATTTGGTCAAAATGGATACCAACCAAGCTCTCTATACACATCTGGAAAGTATACAACAACAGTTTGCCGATTGATTCCAGAACAAAAGCCATTGGTATCTCACTCCCGTCCAAATGTCACTGTTGTAAAACACCTGCAGAGGAGGATCTAACTCATCTTTTATTAGAAGTGATTGGGCCTCATCACTCTGGACTTCCTTTAACAGTCGTGGATGTCAGATAGGGGGAGTTTCAGCAAGATCTCTTATTATCAAAACAGTGAATGATCTGAAAGCAAAATCTCAATATGGTCTTTTTTAGTTAGCAGTCCTTGCACATGGACTTTGGGAAATTTGGTTGGCTAGAAATGCTGCAATCTTTGAAGGAAAATCCATCAGCTCCCACACTATTTTCAACAAGGTATTATCTCAAGTCAAACTGATACTTAATAATGCAAACCTATGGGAAGATCAACTAAGTAATAGGACTGTTTTGGCGGCCTTTGGAATAAAAGCTACTGCCAAGGGCCCTCCTCAGGTAAGAATAGTAAGATGGTCTTCCCCCCCTGGCCTAACATCAAGCTTAACACTAATGGAGCCAGCAAGACTTCAAGATTTTCTGGAGGAGGAGGTATCATCCGGGATTCCAAAGGAGATACAATTCTGGCTTTTTCTCACTCATACACTCACTGCAGTAGCATTGTCGCTGAAGCCCGAGCCCTTTCGGACGGCATCAAATATCTGCACACCATTCCATTCCAGTCGGCAATAATTGAAAGTGACTCTTTAACTCTGGTTCAAGTTTTCCAAAGGAAGACTACCTGCCCTTGGGAGTTCTTACCCTACGCAAGAGACATCTGGAATTATTTCCCTCATTCTTTGAACATCTCTCACATTTTTAGGGAAGCAAATAAAGTCGCTGACCATTTAGCCAATTTTGCCTGCAGCTCCAAGTGTAATAAATTTTTCAATTTGCAGCATGAACTTCCCCAATTGGCTAAGGGTGCTGCTAGATTAGACAAGCTTGGAGTTCCTAGCATCAGAATTATGTAATTTTTCCTCCTTCTCACTCATCAATAATACACCCCCTAGGAGCGATTTAGGAAGTATCTTCCAAATTGGAAATACTTCCCTAATCACAACTAGGAAGGGCTTTATATAAAAAAAATGAATATTATGCAATGTGCCATTCACCCTAATGAGTTCTCTTGTGTTTCTATGTGCAGCTCAGCCAAAGAAATGTGGGACAAGCTGCGACTCATATACGAGGGAACTTCATAGGTCAAGGAGACCAAGGCAAATCTCCTAGTCAGAGACTACGAGCTGTTCAAGATAAAGCCTGAAGAAACCATTTCTAAGATGTTTGCAAGGCTAACAAAGATCACAAATGGTCTCAAAAGTCTCGGGAAGGAATACTCAAATTTCGACCTTGTAAGGAAAGTTTTAAGGTCACTACCGTCAGCATGGCACACCAAGGCCATGGTAATTGAAGATTCAAAAGATCTGTCCACTCTCACCTTGGACGAACTCATAGGGTCACTCATGACCTATGAGATAAATATGAAGAGGACAGTTGATGAAGACATCAAGAAGAAGAAGGTGATTGGATTGAGAGCTCATCACTCCGATGATGACTCTCAAGAAGGTGAATCAAGTGACGGAAGCAATGAAGAGGAAGAATTGGCGATGATAACTTGCCAAGTGAAGAGCTTTCTAAGAAAGAAGAGAAATTTTCTGGGAAACTTCAGAAAGGGGCAAAGAAAGCCCACTCAAACCAAAAGCGAATCGAGAAAGCCAAGTAGCATCATATGCTACGAATGCAAGAAGCCTGGACACATGAGAGGTGAGTGCCCGGATCTGAAAAAGAAGTTTAAGAAGGACAATTTCAAGAAATCCAAAGCCATGGTCGCCACGTGGAGCGACAAAGAGGATGAACCGTTGGACGAGGAGATCCAAGAGCTAGTGGAAAGCTTGTGTCTCATGGCACATGAAGACGAGTCTCCTGAGGTAAATTCTTATCCTGATTTTATTTCAAATGAACACTGGGAATCTGAATATGAAAAACTGTATTTGAAGTACAAGAAAATCAGGTCTGAAAACAAAAACCTCAAGAAAGAGATTGATGAGTTAACATATGAAGATATTCTTGTTAAATTTGAGAAACTGGAACAAGATTGGTTCGAATCAACTGAAGAAAAAGAAACCTTGCTGTAGACAATTTCAGATATTGAGTCAACTAAAGAGTAAATGTCCTGTAAAATGTCTGAAAGGGAAAGGGTGTGTGAAAGATTGAAAAATGATGAAGAATATCTGAAATCCACAATTTCAGAACTTGAAAAGAAAAACGTGAGCTTGAGTGAAGAGGTGGATGTGCTGTAATCTACCCTATCTAGGTTTGTTAAAGGGAAACAAAACCTAGACAATTTACTGGGGGTTAAGGCTAATTTCCAAAAGGAAGGATTAGGGTACAACCCGCAAAATAAAAAATCTTTTGAGCGTAAGATCACCACATCCTATGTTCATGAAAAAGAAAATAACGGTGCCTCCTGTTCCAACCTTAAATCAAAACACATCCAACCTAAGCCACGCCAACTCCAAAGGAAGTTTGCACATGTAAACTATTTTCATTGTGGTAGATTCGGACACATGATTGCCAACTGCTTGTTCAAACAAAACACTGCAAGAAATCATGGATTTTGGACCAAGAATAGACATGCACAGAATTGGACTAACACCAATGGACCCAAACTAATTTGGGTACCGAGAACAATTGCATGAGAATGTTGCTTCTTGCAGAAATGTCTTGAAGCCAAGGGGAGCAAATGGTACCCAGACAGCGGGTGCTCAAGGCATATGACAGAGGACAAAAGGGTGTTCTTTACACTGCAAGACAAGGATGGAGGGTCAGTTGCCTTTAGTGGAAAGGACAAAGGTAAGATCATTGGAATCGGCAACATAGGTAAGAACTATGAAACCCTGATTGAAAATGTGCTTTTGGTTAAAGGTTTGAATCACAATCTCTTGAGCATAAGTCAATTGTGTGACAAGGGTTTCAAAATTGTGTTTAACGATATCCACTGTTTTGTCATGAACAAAATCTCTAACCAAATCAGATTCATCAGCAAAAGAAACAATAATGTGTACACTGTTGATCTTGTAGATGTTGCCGGTGATGATGTGTGTTTGGTGGCAAACAACCATGACAATGCATGGCTATGGCACCGAAGATTAGGTCATGCTAGCTTTGGAGTGATCTCCAAGTTATCTAGATATGACTTAGTAAATGGGTTGCCTAAATTAAAAATTGAAGGTGATAAGATTTGTGAAGCTTGCACCAAAGACAAGCAAACACGCATCTCCTTCAAAAACAAAAACATTGTTTCCACCACTAGGCCTTTAGAACTACTGCATCTTGATCTTTTGGTCCGATTAGGACTTCTAGCCTAGGAGGAAAATCCTATGGGTTTGTAATTGTTGATGATTATTTCAGATTTACATGGGTGTTATTTTTATCCAATAAAAATGATGCAGCGATGGAATTTAAAGTGTTTTACAGGAAAGTTTAGAATGATAAAGGCTATCTCATCACCACCATTGAAAGTGATCACGGTGGTGAATTTGAAAACGATGAGTTCAGGAATTTCTATGCAGAGCAGGGGTACTCCCATAACTACTCATCACCAAGGACGCCCCAACAAAATAGAGTTGTGGAGAGGAAAAATAGAACCCTAATAGACATGGCACGGACCATGTTGAGTGAGAATTCTCTACCAAGATACTTCTGGGCTAAGGCAGTAAGTACAGCCTGTTACATCATCAATAGGGCAATGGTAAGGCCCATTTTGAAGAAAACTCCATATGAGCTCTACAAGGGTAAGAAACCGAATATCTCTCATCTCAAACCCTTTGGGTGTCCGTGTTTCATATTGAACAATGGTAAGTCCAATCTAGGTAAGCTTGATGAGAAAAGTGACAAAGGTATTTTTCTAGGTTATGCATCAAACTCTAGAGCTTATCGATTGTTTAATAAGAGGACTTTAGTTGTTGAAGAAAGTTCTAATGTGATTTTTGATGAATCTGAAACAAAACTGACAAATAAATCTGTTCAAATTGTGGATGCAGAAGATGATCTTCAACATTCAAATGATGATAACGTCAAGAACGAATCAACTGAGGGAACCTCAAGCAAGAGTGAAGATGATGAAGATCCACAAATTGAAACACTTCAAGAACAGCAAGTGCAGCACCCAGACTTGCCAAGACCACCAACCTTTCTGAAGGATCACCCCGCTGAAAACATCATAGGTAATCCGAAAGATGGGATAAAAACTAGATCATCACTAAGGCAAGTAGAAGAAGAGGATTTGATGGCCCTTATTTCACAAGAAGAGCCTAAGGATATCCATGAAGCTCTTCAAAATGAATCCTGGATCCAGGCTATGCATGAAAAGCTACACCAGTTCGATAGAAACGAGGTGTGGACTCTTGTGCCCCGTCCTAAAAATTAGCTCATAATAGGAACCCGATGGGTTTTTAGAAACAAATTGAATGATGCGGGTTTGGTTGTTAGGAACAAGGCCCGACTTGTAGAAAAAGGGTACAGCCAAGAGATGTGTATTGATTTTGATGAGTCTTTTGCACTAGTTGCTAGGCTAGAAGCAGTCCAGATTTTATTATCGTATGCTTGCTCTTCTAGTTTCAAGTTATTTCAAATGGATGTTAAATCTGCATTTCTAAATGGGTATATCAAAGAGGATGTCTTTGTAGAACAACGTCTAGATTTTGAAGACCCCAAACATTCACGGCATGTGTACAAGCTGTAGAAGGCGTTGTACGGACTAAAGTAAGCACCAAGGGCATGGTGATGCGAGACGGACACGTGACCTAGGACTCTAGCTCGCGATCGTCCCTATGCGAGGGAAGACGTAGGATCGTGCGCGGTTGAGAAACCGGCAGTGAGTCTCGGGTATCGGTTTTTTCGCGTTAACTCAGATTGAGTCACTGGACGGGTTACGCTCACTCTCTCGCAGCGGTGAATAAAAGTATAGCAAGCAAGATAATCTATCACTCATGCAGCGGCATATATAAAAAAATATGAGTAAAGCAATGCCTACGAGGAGGGTGGCGAGTGTACCTCCACGCTCCGGGCGTGGGGAAGACGTTCCCGGCCAAGTACGGTAACTCCCGGTAACAACGGTAAAAGTTAATTATAACAGTGAATTTTATTGCCCACTCCACGCAGGGAGGTAAAGGGCTACAAGTGGAGCCTGGGAGGACTGACCCTGAGTTGACGGGCAGCAATATGGAGGTGCGTTCGGCACGAACTCGGCCTGCTGGTCCGACTCGGCACCATTCCAACTCGGTGCTGCGCCAACTCGGTTGCAGACTCACTGGACAGCAAGCAACGGTTTCCAAAGGAACGTCGCCTTCCTGAGATCTTCCGGAGGCGCCGCTTGGCTGGGACGATGGCAGGGCGTCCCTGAACGACTCCCTGAATGGGCGGCTCCTGAAGTTGATTTTTGATACTTATTTCTGAATATCTTCTGGACTGTAATTTCGGACCTGCACAATGAACATATCTGTAGGCCTCGGCAACAGGAATTACGACGCTCAGATCTGGAGGCCAATTGAGACGTGGCTGGTACCGTTGGAAAGAGCACTCATAGATCTACAACATATAATTTGGACAGCTCCATCCAGTGGATAGATTGAAAATGAAAACGACTGTATGACTGTTTGTTTTTCTGACTAGGACTGACAGACACATAGGGCAGCAAGGAATCTGCCTGAAACTGACCTTTGACCGAGGGCCAAATGAATTTTCTATACTCCACAAAAATTGTGGTGGAAGGGGATATATGTGTGGAACACTGAGTAATTTTGGGGGATTTTCTAAAAATTTGTAAGGGGGTGGGGAAAATGCGACAAGGTTACTCTATCCCGTAGATCTGTAAAATTTGTAGATTATTGAGAGGATAAACAAAAATATGGGAAAAATATCTAATGACTTCCAAATGACACAAAATTTGAACTGGAGATTTGGGGAGATGGACAGAACAAACTCTCAAAATTGGGGCTCAAACAGAGCACAAGAAGAAAAGATAAAAATCCAGAGGTGAGGTTCTATCCTGATTTGGACAGAACTCCGATGTAGCGGCGGTGGCGGCGCGATGGCGACACGAACGGCGGCGGCGGCGACAGAGAGGGAACTCAGAGGGGCTAAGGAGAATATAGGAGAGGGCTTCACACCCTGGAGGGCTGGAGGAAGAAGAAAAGAACCAGAGAGAGAGGTGAGAGGGCACACCCGTCTTGCTTCAAGCAATTTTCACATAATTTCTTCATTAAAATCTCTAATGACACTATACATAGGCTTATATAGAGAATGGCAAGGGGTGGGGGGCTGGGAATTTCGTGGGAGAGAGGGGATTTTCTTCTCCATGTGGTCAAATGACCAAAAAAAATAAAAAATACTACATAGGATAAACTATATTATATGGGGGAGCATCTTGGACTTTAAGGGTTGGAATATTAGACTTTTTAATCCAATTGTCCCCTTGAATAGTCAAGCCATCTAGAAGCCCACCTTGGACCTTTGACTGACCCCACATGGGCCCTAAGACTTAGGTGGACCAATAGGAAAGAAGATGGGGGCCCCTTGCTGGTCCTACTGGACTTTTGCACAAAAACCCAAAGAATCCTAGGGAATGACACATTGGCTTATAAAGCCTTAAAATTGTGAACATACTTTCCCAAGGATATAAAAATAAACTAAAGGACACAAATGCAAATAAAATGTTAGTGCTCGGCGTCGATTCCCATTAACTCTCCCCGGGTGGGAAGAACTCGACCCCGTCGAGTAAAGGGTGCGGCTGCTCGAGTAGCTCCGGTGGATCCGTCATCGTACCATGAAGCGCGGAGTACGCTCCACTCCAAGTAGTCAACACCTGCTCATCCCGTATAGATTCGATATGCACACGCTACTGGGAAGAGGCTAGAGGTAGACACTCCGGGGTGGAGTCACTCTCAAATGAAGGAAGCGGCTCAAAGACTCACTAGGAATCACCGCTGAGTCCCATAAGTGACTAGATCCGATATGAAGTAGAATCGATCCCGAAGTCCGACTAGTCTCGAACTCGAAAGGGACTAACAACGCGAGCGTACAAACCGACTCGACTCGATGTATACACAAATACACGACAGACAAATGAAACAAAGACTCACAAAGACCCTAAACAAACCTAATGTTAGTCCGACCTACGCATAGGCGATGGTGGACCAGGACACCCGAATATGTGCCATGCATGCATGTTATGCAATCGGAGATGGGTGGCATGGGGAACACCTAAACGTTCAAGTATGACCCAGTCATGCATGGACAACCCTTTGGATTTGGGAGACTTGAGAGGGCTAGGAGAGCCGGGTGTGGAAGAGCCGGGTGTGGGTGTATCGAGGATGGGCTTAGGTGGGCCGGGGGAACCAAAGTCTTCATTACCCCTAAATGATGGTTCGGACCTATTGCTATGTGGAGGTTGCTTGGCCCGAGTGGAAAAGGTGGGATAGTGAACTCCACAGAAGAAGTGGAGTGAGTATGAAAGCTCGAGAGGTTCACTAGTGAAGGGGTCAAAAGGGTCGAAGAAGGTATGACCCCATGAAGTGGGTTCCTCCATGACTCGGTCCCAATTTAAGAATTCATAATCACCGTCATACATTATGGTCGGTGGGACGACAGTCATGTCTAGAAAATAGGATTCCTCCCTTGGGCAAAAGGGAACGAAGTCGGACTCGGCCGGCATCAGGAGGAATAGAAGAATCTCCGTGGTGACACAACCCACGGTGCACACGGAGGTAATAGACCCTATGGCCGGATGGGTGAAGCTACGACTAGTCGGTTGGTCGAAGCCTCGGGCCAATAAGTGCGTCAACTTCCATTGCCAACCTAAACCAAGAATAAGGTCACCCAATGTATCAACATGGTGACTAGACCGGAATGTCGTGTGGTAGGAGTTGACGGACACCAATGGTAGGGTGGGGTCCATGGATGTGTAAGGAGGTGGGACCAAGCCATCCTTGAGCCAACTAAGAAGCAACTCGGCTATGTATAGCGTACCCGTTAGAAACACGGGTGGCTCGGGCTTGGGTGGCTCCAAATAAGATGGTTCCAAATAAAGTTCGGAAGTAGAAAGTGGCAATGGAGCTCTCACGGGTGGTGAAGGAGCATGTGCCCTTTCTATCCTTTCCAACCAATCCGAAAGCATTTTCTTGATTTCATCTAAGGTGCGGGTTGGAGTAGGGGCCTCGGGGTGGACTCGCTCCTCATCTCTTGGCTCGGGTGTGGACCTAGGCTCGGCTATAAGTGGGGCTTCCACTTGGTTGGAGGCGACTGGCGGACCACTTGATTGGGGTTGCTTTAGTGGACTTGGATGGAGGTGAAGGGGCAGGGTTGGTTGGAAGTGTGGCCCACTTGATTGTGGGTGAGTTGGTGGGGTTGGCTAGTGGTATGACCCCCGTGGTTGGAGGTAGGTGGGCGGGGAAGGTAGACCCTCCTAAGCGCTCTCTTCATCTCCCACCATGGCTCGATGGGCCTTAGCCTCCTATCTTCCTGGAAGTATTTGATATCCCTCCATGTTTCGGCGGCTTCATAGAAAAGTCACCTTTTGGAAAAGTCCACCTGCATGGGACCGGACATAATGTACACCTCAAAGTAGTCGTCCATAATGGCTTCCCACGCTAGGTAGTCACTCAGATTATCGGAGCCGTAGAAGTCCCGGGCTACGGGCCTTTTGGGGTGGTCCGGGTGGTCCTTCCATTTTAGATAGTATCGCCACCATGCAGAAGATGCGGCCCCTTGGTCATCCATGGGACACGGGGACGCTAATGAATGGACATGCCAATAGTTGGTGACAAGACACTAGACCGACTATGCAAGGTTGGAATGCACTAAGTAATGCACACTAAGGACCCTAGACTTAAACCAAGACTCGGTACGTGGCGGAGTTAATCGATCCGAAGATCACTCGCGCAAGTGTGCGACCTTCCCGATAGGCATAGCCTAACGTTCGGATAACACATTTTAATATACCGAATAAAGGTATGCTATGCAACCTTAGACCGACTTAGATGATGACTAGACGTAAATGACACTTTTTTTGTTGTTTTGGAGTTTTAAACACCCTAGACTCAACTAGCGCTCTGATACCAAATTGATGCGGGACGGACACGCGACCTGGGACTCTAGCTCGCGATCGTCCCTATGCGAGGGAAGACGTGGGACCGTGCGCAGTTGAGAAACTAGCAGTGAGTCTCAGGTATCAGTTTTTCCGCGTTAACTCGGATTGAGTCACGGGACGGGTTACGCTCACTCTCTCGCAGCGGTGAATAAATGTATAGCAAGCTAGATAATCTATCACTCATGCAACGGCATATACAAAAATATAAGAGTAAAGCAATACCTACGAGGAGGGTGGCTAGTGTACCTCCACGCTCCGGGCGTGGGGAAGACGTTCCCGGCCAAGTACGGTAACTTCCGGTAACAACGGTAAAAGTTAATTACAACAGAGAATTTTATTGCCCACTCCACGCAGGGAGGTAAAGGGCTACAAGTGGGGCCTGGGAGGACCGACCCTGGGTTTACGGGCAGCAATATGGAGGTGCGTTCGGCATGAACTCGGCCTACTGGTCCGACTCGGCACTATTCCAACTCGGTTGCTGACTCACTGGACAGCAAGCAACGGTTTCCAAAGGAACGTCGCCTTCTTGAGATCTTCCGGAGACGCCGCTTGGCTGGGACGATGGCAGGGCATCCTTGAACGACTCCCTGAAGGGGCGGCTCCTGAAGTTGATTTTTGATATTTATTTCTGAATATCTTCTGGACTGTAATTTCGGACCTGCAAAGGGAACAGATCTGTAGGCCTCGGCAACACGAATTACGACGCTCATATCCGGAGGCCGATCGAGACGTGGCTGGTACCGTTGGAAAGAGAACTCATAGATCTATAACATATAATTTGGACAGCTCCATCCAGTGAACGGATTGAAAATGAAAATGACTGTATGACTGTTTCTTTTTCTGACTCGGACTGACAGACACACAGGGCAGCAAGGGATCTGCCTGAAACTGACCTTTGACCGAGGGTCAAATGAATTTTCTATACTCCACGAAAATTGTTGTGGAAGGGGATATATGTGTGGAACACTGAGTAAGTTTTGGGGATTTTTTGAAAATTTGTAAGGGGGTGGGGAAAATGCGAAAATGTGTCTCTATACCGTAGATCTGCCAAAGGGCAGATTACAGAGAGGATAAACAAAAATATGGGAAAAATACCTAATGACTTCCAAATGACACGAAATTTGAACTGGAGATTAGGGGAGATGGACAGAACAAACCCTCAAAATTGGGGCTAGAACAGACAACAAGAAGAAAAGATAAAAATCTAGAGGTGAGGTTTTGTCCTGATTTGGACAGAACTCTGATGTAACGACGGTGGCGGCGCGATGGCGGCACGAACGGCGGCGGCAGAGAGGGAACTCAGAGGGGCTAAGGAGAATATAGGAGAGGGCTTCACACCCTGGAGGGCTGGAGGAAGAAGAAGAGAACTAGACAGAGAGGAGAGAGGGCACACCCTTTTTGCTTCAAGCAATTTTCACATAATTTCTTCATTAAAATCTCTAATGACACTATACATAGGCTTATATAGAGAATGGCAAGGGGTGGGGGGCTGGGAATTTCATGGGAGAGAGGGGATTTTCTTCCCCATGTGGTCAAATGACCAAAAAAAATAAAAAATACAACATAGGATAAACTATATTATAAGGGGGAAGCATCTTGGACTTTAAGGGTTGGAATATTGGACTTTTTAAGCCAATTGTCCCCTTGAATGGTGAAGCCATCTAGAAGCCCACCTTGGACCTTTGACTGACCCCACATGGGCCCTAAGACTTAGGTGGACCAATAGGAAAGGAGATGGGGGCCCCTTGCTGTTCCTACTGGACTTTTGCACAAAAACCCAAAGAATCCTAGGGAATGACACATTGGCTTATAAAGCCTTACAATTGTGAACATACTTTCCTAAGGATATAAAAATAAACTAAAGGACACAAATGCAAATAAAATGTTAGTGCTCGGCGTCGATTCCCATTACATGGTATGAAAGGCTCACATCCTTCCTGATTGAGAATGGCTTCAAAAGAGGTAAAGTTGATCAAACATTGTTCACGCGGAAACCAAGTAAAGATATTTTGGTAGTTCAAGTATATGTTGATGACTTAATCTTTGGAGCTACTAACAATACCTTGTGTGATGAATTTGCAGAAATAATGCAAGGAGAATTCGAGATGAGCTTAATGGGGGAGCTGACTTTCTTCCTTGGATTACAGGTCAAACAAACTTCAGAAGGAATCTTCATCAATCAAGCCAAATACATTATGGAACTGCTGAAGAAATACGGGATGGCAAAAGTAAAACCCATATCAACTCCCATGGCCACCACCATAAAGCTGGATAAAGATGAAAATGGTAAAACAGTAGATTCTACACTGTTTCGAGGTATGATCAGATCACTACTATACTTAACAGCATGTCGCCGTGATATCCAGTTCAGTGTGTGTTTATGTGTTCGCTTTCAGTTATATCCAAAAGAATCTCATCTAATGGCTGTTAAACGCATTTTTAGGTATTTAATTGGGACAATTTATTTTGGCTTGTGGTTTCCCATCGGTAGCACCTTTGACTTAATTGCTTACACCGATGGAGATTATGTCGGTTGTATTGTATATCGTAAAAGTACAAGTGGGTACTGTCAGTTTCTTGGTGGGTGCCTTGTTTCATGGGCTTCCAAGAAACAACATTCAGTAGCTCTCTCAATGCTGAATATGTAGCCGCCGAAAGTTGTGGAGCTGATGTGACACCACCTTGGGGTGATAGTCACAAGATCAAATGCCCCTGGGACCTAGCAAGCCACCAACGCACGGACCGGTGACTTTACACGAGTGGACTGACCCGCTAAGCGCACTCTTGTGCTCGTAGGCAACCCGGTGATGGTGGTGAGGGTTCGGGACGGGACCTCACTTCTCCGGAGCTTGGCTAGCTTTGGATTGAACCCCCAAGGGTCCTGGGATGCCCACTCTCATAGGCGGCCAGCACGCCAAGGGCGTGGGTTATAGGGCCACTCTCTCAACTCACTCCGCGGTGGTTGCTCAATTCGATGATAATTTGAGATCGGGCACTCTCTTACCGTCGACGGCACTAAGAAACAATACTAATTAAGCAAGGGAATCCAGCAAAGAGAAGTGTTCAGTGGCTCACCTGATCGGTGTGAGGACACCGATCCCGGCCGGAGACGAGGGCGAGCGAGGAAGAGTGGGCTTACCCGCACGCCGCGCTGGAGAAGCTTCAACCTGAAATTTCAGATTACATGCACTACGCCCCATGTAAGGGGGGGAGATCTTGGGGAAGGGAAGCCAATGAATACACCTAAACATTACCTCCACATAGGGAGGGGCCTTCAGCTGGCCAAGCGGGGAGGGGTGAAACCGAACAAGAAGCTAAAAGGAAGCCGATGCCGATTCTGTCCGCTTCAGGATAGATAGTTGGATATCTTGACGGTGCGGTCGCTCCAGAATTTTTTTGATGACAAGATCAGTTGGGAATTCTTCGAAGCTGGATCAGGATGATGTCAGAATTTTTATGATTTCTTTGGTCACCAGTGCTGGTCACGGCAGAGGATCGAACAGGGAGGTAGGTCTTCAGTTCTGACTGCTTCAGGTTCACAAAAGTCGAAAGAGGAGGTTGCCACAAGCACTCCAGAGCTCAGAATCAGACATCGTTAGAGTCGTCAGAACCGTGGATGAGTCCTCTTAGAAACGAGACCAACGGGGATGCCAAATGTTATCGGAGTAGACCGATAGAACTCGAACAATGAGGGGGGGTCGGAGCAGGCTGATAGGAAGCAGAGCCGCACACCTGGAGGAAGAAAATGAGAACTCTTGATTCCGGCGCAAAACAGAGCTCCGCTTCCTGATTCGGGAAGTAGACTTATTGAAGAAACTCCCGGCCAAGCCTCGCCTCCAGATCTTCTAGAGAGTGGTCGTGGTAGCTTTAGGAATCAGCTTCATATTGCTCTTCAGGGAGGAGATGCGCAGTTGGAGAAGATCGACTGCTCAGGATGGCCCTAAGCTCAGAACATGATGAGACTACTGCTGTTGCGAAGCAGACAGAGAGACGCTTCCAACGGTACCTCTTGGGCCTTTAGATTCGCTAGGATGTGGTCGGGGTTGTCTCTGCAAGCTGCTGCTTCTCTGCTTCCTCCGAACTAAGAACTGCATGTTGAAGATGATGGGGGGAAATGGGGTATATGGGAGGGGAAATGAGGTGGATGTGTATGGGGGCAACCTCTAGCTGTGAGGGGGTCTGGGAGGTGGTGTTCCAAGGTGTGGGAAGGGGAGAATGGGAGCTGGAATGGGGTGTTTAGAGTGGGTGAGAGAGGAGCTGCGAATTTGGGATGGTGGGTGAGAGGGAAGGAGAGATCTATCACCAAAGTTTGAAAGTGGACTAAAGGGGTGATTAATGGGGGCTTTTGGGATGGGAAGGGTTGTATTGGGGAAGGGAAGGGGTGCTTAGGGAGTGGAGAAGTCTCCCTTGGGAGGTGAGAGGGTGCTTAGGGAAGGGGATTGGGTAGTTGGTGGTTGGGTGGTGGAGTATGGATTGGTGGAGGGTCTCTTGGGACTAGGGGTGAAGTAATGAGGGTTGGGGGTAGTTGGAATGACCTTAATGGATGAGGGGAGGAGAGAGAAAGGTGGTTAGGAGGGGAGGAGAGAGAAAGGGGTGCAGGTTTTAGAGAGAGAAAGTGGGGGAGAGAGAAAATGACTTTCTAGAGAGAGGGGTAGAGAGAGAGGGGGGTAGGGGCTTCTCACCCACTCAATTGTCTTCTCACCAAAAGAAGAAGATTTAAGTTGGACACTAGAGAATTCAAATTTTCATTCATTCATTGATTGATTTGAAATGGGGGGAATGGGGTCCTATATATATGCAACCCACATTTTACAAAAAGTCTCTGACTCATGCAACAATGATAAATAACCAAGGGGTAGGGGGCGCCCTTGGGCCTAACCCAATGAATTGGGCCCAATAACAAACTAATCAACCTAATGACACTCAAACTTAGGGAAATAAATAAAAGACCTAGGGACATGACTCAAATAAAAGGGAAAATACAATGATATGACTTTAAAAAAATTACATAGGACTGAAAATAAATAACTAGACCATGCCGGATGCAACTGGGGCGAGGAGACGAGCTGTGAATGTGGACATGGGAGGTGATGTCCACATCATACTCCCGGGGTGCGGAGAACTCGACTCCGTTGAGTAAGAGTCCTTCCCTCCTCGGACGGTGTAGAAGCGATACCGCCCGCAAGTCTTCCAAAGGAGACCGATCCATCCACCCGACGAGATAGTGCTCAGTCACCTTCCTCCTGGTGGTAGTGACCTGTTCATCCAATATTTGCTCAATTTGCTCACGCTGGGCTCTCCTGGCTAGTGGACTCTTCTCACGGGTGGGTGCTCTCTCAATGAGGGGTGTGGGCTCAATATCCTCACTGGGTACCACCATGGGACCCTTATATGGCACTACGTCGGCCACGTTGAATGTGGGGCTCACTTCGTACTTCTCGGAAAGATCTAACTCATAGGCACTAGTGCCAATGCACCTCAGAACCTGGAAGGGACCAACCCCACGAGACCTCAATTTGGAGATGGCTCCCGGGGAGAGCCTCTCCGTCCTCACCATCACAAAGTTACCCACGTGAAATTCTTGGTGATGCCTATGGGAGTCAGCCTGCCTTTTATAAGTCTCATTTTCCTTGCTGATGTGCTTGCGAATATTTTCATGCAATTTTTGTGAATGCTGACTTTCTAGGGGTGATGGGTGGACCTGGGCAACCAAAAGTAGACCAATCATGCTTTGACGCCAAGAAGACTTTGATAGAATGGGGAGGATCGGGGCATCCAGAGGTGATCCGGTCATGCATAGGGGTGACAAATACCGGGGGACCGGGACATCCATGAATATTCCTATCATGCCTACGACCCATGATGAATGAAGGAGGACCATTACATCCGAATTTGGACCATTCATGCTTTCTACTTGACATGTGGGTGATATGAATGAATGGACCCAACATAGTGTTCATGTGAAGTGGTGTGGTAAGCCTAGACACATGCATGATTTTCCCAAAGGTGACTTCCATGTGTATAGGTGTGGGACAACCTTTGAACTCCCATTGGAAAGGATCGAATAGATCTAAGAAGGTGGTCATCATGGGGTGGGGCACAACCTTATTACCTAGGGATATGTGGCCCAAGGTCATGGCTCCCAAGGTGTAACCCGGGTCTAGGATGGGGTGAATTGGGTCAAACATGGTGGGTTGGGATAGGGAAAGGTGGGTGGTGGATAAGGTGGTTGGGTCCCATGGGTTCTTTGACTCCCATTGGAAGGGATCAAAGGGATCATAAAAAGGGTTATCGAGGGGGAGGGGCCCTATGTCCTCAAGATCCTCAAATAGTGGTGGGTCATCCTGCTCTAATGAGACAATTGGGCTGGAGTTCTTTGTGGGTGGCTCGGCCATGAGGGGAGGGCTTGACTTTCCACCCGATATAAGAAGCTCCAAATTGAGGAGAAGGTCGGGCTCATCGGGTGTGGGGAGGAATAGAAGGAGGTCGCTAGTGTAGCAACCAATGGTGCAAACCGAGGTGATAGACCCGACACAAAGGTGTAGGAGGTCAAGGCTCCTATATTGGTGGGCCATGGTGGTCAACAAGCCGGTCAACTCAAATTGCCAAGCTAAGCCCTTGAGAAGGTCCTCTAAGGTTTCCACTTGGTAGGATGTTTGGATTATGGTGTGATAGGAGGAGAGGTGCACTATGGGAAGGTTTTCCTTTATGGGAGGGAAATCATGGGCCGTGATCTCTCTTATTGGGCTCTTCTTTAGCCAACTAATAAGGGGTTCCCCTAAGATGAGTTTGGCCCTAACTAGAGAGGGTGGTGTAAGGTGAAGGTCACCATGTGATGTTTCTTCTTCTACTTGGTCATGGGTGGTCTCCGTGGTAGGGATAGGGTCCGGAGTGTTCACCACTATGGGGTCGGGTATGAGTTCCTCCTCTAAGGAGGTGAGAGGGTCTTTTGGTGGTATGGTGATGAGGGTTGGTGCATGGTGCACCCGGGGTGGAAGGTAAAGGGAAACTTGGTTTGGGATAGGGAGGGGAAGTAGTGGGGGACTAGGACATGGGAGTTTTGGGGGAGGGAGTGGGAGATAGGTTGGTTGAGGTGGCTTGGGTTGGTCGGTCTTGAGGGGAGTGTTCCTTATAGCGAAAAATGGAGGGGTAGTGGTGGTCCTTATTGGAGAAACCAGGTCAGTTAGGGGTCTCTTCCCCTTAGGATCGGCCGGTTGTGGAGGGGTGGAAGTGGGGGCTAATTGGCTTTGGATAGTGAGGTTTGTGGAAGGGGGTTTTGGTTGGGGTGTGGGGACCCTCATGGGGTTAGGTGGGGAGGTGGATGCTTGGATTATTTGGGTCCTAAGGGACATGATTTGGTGGCGGAGTGTAGCAGTGATGGTTGAGAGGGGATTTGTTGGGAGTGGTGGGGGTGGAGGCCTAAAGGTGGTCTCAAGTTGGCCGGGTGGGGATGGGAGAGTGGTAGTGCTCCTCGGGCTAGGGGTGTTTGAGTAGGAGGGGTGGGAATATTTGGGGATGTAGATCTTCCTAAGTTCTTCCTTCATATCATCCCATGAAGAAATGGGCTCTTGCCTCCTAACCCTTCTTAATCCCTCTATGTGTTCCCACTTACTCTTGGCTTGACCCCAAAATCGTCCCTTGGCCTTGCGGACTCTTGCGGGTCCATATACCCAAGTCTTTTCAAAATATCTTTCCATGGTAGCCTCCCACCTATCATAATCACAAGAATGTGATCCGTCAAAGGTAATATCATCATCTAGAAAGAAGTCCATGGGTGGCGAGTAGGTTAAGTAGGAAGTGGCCATGAAGATCGGGGGGGGGGGGGGGGGGAGATAAATGCAATGGTCGGACTGATGATGACTCCAATGCAAGCGTGCCCTAGGACTTGACTTGATAGAGAAAAGTCAATGACTTGCTCTGATACCAATTGATGTGACACCACCTTGGGGTGATAGTCAGAAGATCAAATGCCCCTTGGACCTAGCAAGCAACCAACGCACGGACCGGTGACTTTACATGAGCGGACTCACCCGCTAAGCGCACTCTTGTGCCCGTAGGCAACCCGGTGATGGTGGTGAGGGTTCGGGATGGGACCTCACTTCTCCAGAGCTTGGCTAGCTTTGGATTTAACCCCCAAGGGTCCTGGGATGCCCACTCTCATAGGCGGCCAGCACGCCAAGGGCGTGGGTTGTAGGATTGCTCTCTTAACTCACTCCGCGGTGGTTGCTCAATTCGATGATAATTTGAGATCGGGCACTCTCTTACCGCCGACGGCACTAAGAAACAATACTAATTAAGCAAGGGAATCTAGCAAAGAGAAGTGTTGAGTGACTCACCTGATCGGTGTGAGGACACCCATCCCAGCCAGAGACGAGGGCGAGCGAGGAAGCGTGGGCTTACCCGCACGCCGCGCCGGAGAAGCTTCAACCTGAAATTTCAGATTACATGCACTACGCCCCATGCAAGGGGGGGAGATCTTGGGGAAGGGAAGCCAATGAATACACTCAAACACTACCTCCACACAGGGAGGGCCTTCAGCCGGCGAAGCGGGGAGGGGTGAAACCGAACAAGAAGCTAAAAGGAAGCCGATGCCGATTCTGTCCGCTTCCTGCGCTTCAGGATAGATAGTTGGATATCTTGACTCTTCGGCCGCTCCAGAATTTTGTTGATGACGAGACCAGTTGGGAATTCTTCGTAGCTAGATCAGGATGATGTCAGAATTTTTCTGATTTCTTTGGTCACCAATGTTGGTCGCGGCAGAGGATCGAACAGGGAGGCAGGTCTTCAGTTCTGACTGCTTCAGGTTCACAACAGCAGGAAGAGGAGGTTGCCATGAGCACTCCAGAGCTCAGAATCAGGCGCCGCCAGAGTTTTCAGAACCGTGGATGAGTCCTCTTACAAACGAGACCAACGGGATGCTAAATGTTATCGCAGTAGATCGGTAGAACTCAAACAATGAGGGGGGTCGGAGCAGATTGATAGGAAGCAGAACCGCACACCCGGAGGGAGAAAATGAGAACTCTTGATTTCGGGTGCAAAACAGAGCTCCGCTTCCTGATTCGGGAAGTAGACTTGTTGACGAAGCCCCCGGCCAAGCCTCGCCTCTAGATCTTCTAGAGAGTGGTCGTGGTAACTTCTGGAATCAGCTTCAGATTACTCTTTAGAGAGGAGATGCGCAGTTGGAGAAGATCAACTTTTCAGGACGGCCCCAAGCTCAGAACATGATGAGATTATTGCCGTTGCGAAGCAGACAGAGAGACGCTTCCAACGGTACCTCTTGGGCCTTCAGTTTCACTGGGATGTGGTCGGGGTTGTCTCTGCAAGCTGATGCTTCTCTGCTTCCTCCAAACTAAGAACTGCAGGTTAAAGATGATGAGGGGAAATGGGGTATATGGGAGGGGAAATGAGGTGGATGTGTATGGGGGCAACCTCTAGCTGTGAGGGGGTCTGGGAGGGGGTGTTCCAAGGTGTGGGAAGGGGAGAATGGGGGCTGGAATGGGGTGTTTAGAGTGGGTGAGAGAGGAGCTGCGAATTTGGGATGGTGGGTGAGAGGGAAGGAGAGATCTATCTCCAAAGTTTGAAAGTGAACTAAAGGGGTGATTAATGGGGGCTTTGGGGATGGGAAGGGTTGTATTGGGGAATGGAAGGGGTGCTTAGGGAGTGGAGAAGTCTCCCTTGGGAGATGAGAGGGTGCTTAGTGAAGGGGATTGGGTAGTTGGTGGTTGGGTGGTGGAGTATGGATTGGTGGATGGTCTCTTGGGACTAGGGGTGAAGTAATGAGGGTTGGGGGTAGTTGGAATGACTTTAATGGATGAGGGGAGGAGAGAGAAAGGTGGTTGGGAAGGGAGGAGAGAGAAAGGGGAGCAGGTTTTAGAGAGAGAAAGTGGGGGAGAGAGAAAATGACTTTCTAAAGAGAGGGGTAGAGAGAGAGAGGGGGGTAGGGGCTTCTCACCCACTCAATTGGCTTCTCACCAAAAGAAGAAGATTTAAGTTGGACACTAGAGAATTCAAATTTTTATTCATTCATTGATTGATTTGAAATGGGGGGAATGGGGTCCTATATATAGGCAACCCATATTTTACAAAAAGTCCCTGACTCATGCAACAATGACAAATAACCAAGGGGTAGGGAGCGCCCTTGGGCCTAGCCCAATGAATTGGGCCCAATAACAAACTAATCAACCTAATGACACTCAAACTTAGGGAAATAAACAAAAGACCTAGGGACATGACTCAAATAAAAGGGAAAATACGATGATATGACTTGAAAAAAATTACATAGGACTGAAAATAAATAACTATACCATGCCGGATGCAATCGGGGCGAGGAGACGAACCGTGAATGTGGGCATGGGAGGTGATGTCCCCATCAGGAGCCCAAGTACTTTGGATCAAAAATAAATTGTTTGACTTTAATGTTGAAGTGAATTGTGTGTCGATCTTGTGTCATAATACAAGTGCAATTAATCTATCAAAAAATCTTGTTCAACACTCCAGAACCAAACACATTGACATTCGACATCATTTTCTGAGAGATCATGTAGGCAAAGGGGACTTTGAGTTCAAATTTATTGATACACACAACCAACTGGCTGAGATCTTCACAAAACCCCTAAATCAGGATCAATTCAATAAAATCAGGAGAGAACTTGGCATGTGCAAGGGTGAGGGCATATGCACTTAGGTCTGCACTCGGATGAGCATTTTTTTTGGTAGACTGTGTGAGATGCATGCATTGTGTGTATCTTCTTTCTCTTGTGTATGACAATACCTAGCATGTGTGCTTGTACTTATATATATACACACCTCTTCCTTGACATATTCCTAAGACAGAATATTCCTTGATAAATAAATGTGGACTAGTGATCTAAGAGTTCTAAGCAGTCACCAAAGGGGGATTCCGTAGTCGACTCATGCTAGATATCATCCTTGGTTCAACAAAAAAAGGAAAAATGATATAAAAAAGGGGGGAAGAAAAGGTGGTTATGAATAAACGGGGGAGTCCACAAGACCATGGAGCTCACTTTTATCACTGGAGGTCGTTGGTGAGACACACTCGTCTTCCGGGTCAAAAGGGGGTTTTACCCCATAGCGGTCGACCGACCGCGACGAACCGGGCCGGTTCAACCGCGTCCGAACCCCAACTTAAGGGGGCTTTCACCCTCTCCTCCTCATTCCATTACATCCACTCTCTCTCCCTTACTCTCTCCTAACCCTATCACATCTCACGCTAATCTCCTAAGCCCTCAAAACCCCACATCTCCTTCCTCCGCACACGATCTGGCCGATTGTTCTCAATTTTGAAACGATACCTCGCCGGCGGTCGTACGCTTGTGTCACCCCTCCCTGAGTTCCAGAGCGTGGAGACGGTGCTTACAGTCCTTTAAGTGTCTCTCTCCATCCCAAGGTAGAGGCTTTCTCTTTCAAGGGGATCATCTTCAGGTTTCCTAGTCTAATATGCCACCTAGAAGGAGCTCTCGGCGTCTTCTCCAAGGGGAACCTAGTGCTCGGAGACGTGAAGCTCCGGCCGCACCACCACCGCAGGCACCGGCACCCAGGTTACCTCCAAGAACTATCATTGACCCCCGTCTGGTCGATTTTGATGAGTTGAATGAAATCCAGCCTGACATTTATATAGTATTCTTCATGCAACCAGGATGGATTGACTTTGTCACTAGATACAATCGTTACTATCCATATCTAGTGCAACAGTTCTATGGTAATTTGGTTGACATAAATGGGAGGTTGTACACCATGGTTCAGGGCATTGAGATCCGTATTTGTAACACCCTCAAATATAGATAAGTTGTATTCTATATCATCGAGGCGCCTTTTGAAGTATCGGCTCTGTTCTTGAAAGAACTCCGAAGTTAAGCGTGCTTAATGGGGAGTAGTACTGGGATGGGTGACCTCCCGGGAAGTCCCCCATTCTGGAGCCGATCACTGTTAGAAAGGGACAAAACCGTGAGGCCGATAAGCCAAAGCGGACAATACCTCGACGGTATAGAGTACGGGGCGTGACAGAATGGTATCAGAGCTAGACCCCAGCCGGAAGTGTGGGAACTAAGTGCCATGCAGGGCAAAGTGCTACGCTATGGGAGCCACCTCTTGAACCTGCATTAGAACAAAGTGCTACATAGTGGGAGCCACCTCTTGAGCCTGCAGGGGCCACCTCTAGAGTCCTACCTGCCTGGGGGTTGATTGCGTGATTGCGTGCTATATGCGCCCAGCGACGAGGACGTCGCCTATATAAGAGGGTAGATTGTAACACCCTCAAATATAGATAAGTTGTACTCTATATCATCGAGGCGTCTTTTGCAGTATCGGCTCAGTTCTTGAAAGAACTCCGAAGTTAAGTGTGCTTAATGGGGAGTAGTACTGGGGTGGGTGACCTCCCGAGAAGTCACCCATTCTAGAGCTGATCACTGTTAGAAAGGGACAAAACCGTGAGGCCGATAGGCCAAAGCGGACAATACCTCGACGGTATAGAGTACGGGGCGTGATAGTATAACTCTAGAAAAGTGGACAATATCTCGATGGTATAGAGTACGGGGCATGACAGTATTACTCCAGAACTGTTTAACTATGCCCTATGTGATGGGGACATCAAGGCAAGACCGCTCACATTTTGTTTGCATTTATGTCCTTTTGTATTTGTATGCATACCCTTGTGTTATATGGGTACACAATTGTAAGTCTTAGTGGGTTTATTTGCACAAGGCCATTGGGTTTCTTTGCAAAAGGGCATGTAGGCCCAACAGGGGCCCCCTCCCTCCCTCTTATTGGTCCACATGGACTCCAGGGCCCATGGGGGCTGGTCCATGGGCCAAACATTGACTTGGACCAATATTAATTAAAGAGAACAAATCCCATTTGGTCTCTTAATGAAGGGGGGCGAACCTCATTAAAATAATGGTTTTTTTGTGTGTTTTTTTGACCAATTTCCACTCCCTTGTATGCCCCTCCCCTAGCCCTAGATTTGGGGTCATTTGGGTCATTATTGTGAAACTATATAGCCTATGTAATTTCTATTTTTGTAAATTAATGAGAAGAAAAAAATTCAATGTGCAAGGAGCTTGGTGTGCCCCTCCCCTCTGTCCCTCTGGTTTCTCTCTTCTTCCTCCAATCTCTAGGGTATAGAACCCTCCTATATTCTTCTTAGCCCCTCTAGACTCTATCTCTGCTGCCGCCGCCGCCGTCGTGCCGCCATCGAGCCGTCGAGAAGCAAGTTCTGAAGTGCTGTCCAAGTTTCTATTTTGCTGGACAGAGGGTTACTCCGAGAATTTTAGCTCCCAACTCCTACATCTTATGGAGCTGAGATTTTCAGGGTGAGTTCTAGAGGTCATCACCACATCCCAGAAACATTGAAAAAAATTCCAGTCTCCGTTTTATATTTTTCCATTTTCGTGCTTCCCAATCCATCATTTCTATCTGCAATCTGTCCAGTTTCACTGCAGCCTTAAGTTTCACCCTTTTGCTCCCCTTCTTGATTTTTGCTTGAATCCCCAATTTTAATGGAGGTTCTGTCCACCATCCACATCCTCCATAAATTTTCGTCGAATTTTAAAATCCCTCTACCTATTTTTAGAAATTGTGTCTTTCCCCTAAATTCAGTTCTATTTCGGCTGTCCAGATCCGACCACCCAGTACTAGAAAATACTTCTCTGTTTTTCTCTCTTCGCCCTCTACAACTTTTGTGAAGGGCCCAACATCTGAATCGGAGGTCTACATCGCGGTCAACCCCAACTCTCAGGAAAAAGCTCTTCTATCCTGAGTTTTCAGATCCTGTGAACCAACAGCTTGAATATTTGAAAAAGGCCACAAACGGGTAATTCAAATTTATTTCTATGGTCATAGATCGAAGGATTTTGAATTAGCTTTCCATCGGTATCTCTTGTGCGTCGATCCGACGTCGGGGCCGATCGCAGCATCAGTTTTCATCGGGACGTGCGGGTCTGAAACAAAATTCAGATCCATGGGCAGCAACTCCAACCCGCACCGATCGGAGCCTCCTCGCCTTTCGCGAGGCAAACCAGTGCGCCGCCTTCCCAGGGAGCGCCCCTCCAGACGTCCCCGTCATAGCGGTGCCGCTCTGGGCCCACACGGCCCCATGGACCAGCACGTGGGTCCCACGATCGTGAGTACGTGTGCTGTCAAAGCTACACAAGAAGCTGCCCGTCAACCCGAACCCGCTACTCCTGGGTCCCGTTGTGTCACCCTTAACTCCCTGCGTGGAGTGGGCAATAAATCATTGCTGTAATTTAATTAATTATTGTTCCGGGAGTACGAGATCGGCAAGGATCGTCTTCCCCACGCCAGGCGCATAGAGGTATCGTATTCGCTCCTTTACTCGGCATTTGCTTTGTTCGTATATACTTCTTTATGTCACTACTAGAGAGCATGTGTTAGGGCCGTTAGCTCGATATATTGTTATTCACCGCTGCTGCGAGAGAGAGCGAGACCGTCCCGTGACCCGATCCGGGCACGAAGTTGAGTGTTGACCACCCTAGCTCACTGCCGATTTCTCAACCGTGCACGTCCGTCCGCTTCCCTCATTAGAGGTGATCGCGAGCTTGCTTAGAGTCCAAGGATCGCATATCCAATTGGAGTCGAGTCGCGTGTCTGTCCCGCATCAGTTTGGTATCAGAGCGCCAGTTGAGTCTAGGATGTCTAAAATCAAAAAAAAAAATGTGTCATTTACGTCTAGTCATCGTCTAAGTCGGTCTAGGTTGCATTTCATCCCAATAACCCGGTATATCAAAAGGTGTTGTCCGAACGTTAGGCTACGCCTATTGGGAAGGCCGCACACTTGTGCGAGTGATCTTCGGATCGATTAACTCCCTCACGTAACGAGTCTTGGTTTAAGTCTAGGAGCATCATCCTAGCATTAGTCTGTGTCTCCTAGTCCTTGTGTCGTTGCATGCCCACTCGGCGAGTTACCAAATACCATCGCCCTCCACCTATGGCCAACCCACGGGATACCATCTCGGGAGACCTTCACTCCTTGCACGAGGTGATCATGGCCCTCATAGTCCGGATGGACAAATCCGAGGCAACCTTTAAGAGCTTCTCGGACCGTATAGATGGCCGGTTTAACGCCATGGAGGAACGGATGGAGTCATCCGACAGATCTGTCCAAGGTCTGGTTGGACGGTTGGATAGGATGTCTCACGGAGACCCTCCTAGAGTGGCCCCGGGCCCACCCACACTCGCTGCAGCGGTTGCCCAAGGCCAATCCATTCCCATAGCCCAGGCCCAGCCCGCCGTTGTGGCCCAGGATTCGCCCGTACATGCTCCTCAACCACCACAGGCTCCTCCGCCCGCCCTTCCTCGAGTCCCCGAACTACCACTCCGTGACGTTGGTCTTCAGGACTATGGGTCCGATAATGCCTATGTGGGGTATGGTCAATGCCGTCGTGGCCTCCAACCACAAAGGGATGAGGAGGACGATAGGATCCTTCAGACCGTGCGAGCGGACCCTCCCATTTTTTATGGGTCTTTGGATCCGAAAGTCTATATAGATTGGGAGTTCGGCATGGACCGATACTTCGAAGGGTATGAGATATCGGAGCGTTGAAGAATCTGATTCGCTACCATTAAGCTCATGGGACAGGCGTAAACCTATTAGAAGAATGTAGAGAGCCTATTATTCCAGCGGATAGAGCCCTTGGTTGAGACATGGGGCGAAATGAAGGTCAAGCTTCGGCAAAAGTACCTTCTAGCCACGTACCGTCAGCGACTCATCGATAGGTGGCAGAGTCTCAGCAAGGGAGACCGGCCTGTCTCCGAATACATCGCTGAATTTGATGAGTACTTTCTACGATGTGGGGTCACGGAGGAGAGCACCATGCCCGTTTCTCGCTTTCGACGTGGTTTGCGGTCACACTACCAGTATGAGCTTTTTCGCCGCAATACCAAAACGTTGGAAGAGGCATATCAGGCTGCTCTCGAGTTGGAGCAATTTGAGGGAGAGTTCGAGTTTAGCCATCGGTCGGGTCCCAACCCTCTTCGTAGTACCGAGCCCCGTCACTCTTTAGTCCCACATCAGCGGCACCCCATGGCTTGATCTCAGGAACCCGCTCGTCAGGAGCACTTCGCTCCAAGGCCTCACCCTCCCCCGTCATGGGATCTACCTCCATCCCAACAACCGGCACCTATTGCCCGCCCTCTGGCACCAGCACCCCCACCCCTGTTGCCCACGGCACCTACAGTTCCACCCCTGTTGCCTACACCCCCTGCCCGTCGGGAGGATAAGGGTAAGGGCCCTCTTCTCGGAGAGAGTACTAGGTCTCGACTACAGTGTTTCCACTGTCATGGGTTTGGCCACATCGCCAACCAATGTCCCTCTCGTGCCACTCTAGCCCTAGGGGTAGGAGAAGCCTCACCTTATGGGCTTGTATCTGTCAGCTACGAGGCCGATCCGGAACTAGCTGATGAGTACGAAAGGCTGGAGGAACCTACCGACGCTCAGGATGCGGCACTCGGATGATGGTCACCTAGTAGTGTTGATGTCATTGCATTAAGTCTAGAGTCATGCATGAGTCAGTTTGTTTCTTCTTTGTGTGGTCTGTTTTGTGTGGCTTGTTTGCGTGGTTTGCATACGTGTGTTAGTACATGGTGAGTCTGCATGTGTCTTGTGCAAGCTCGTTGTCGGTCTCTTATGAGTGAGAGGCAAGTGGACTTGCTAGAGGAGTATAGGATCAGTTCTACATCTATACCCCAGATCTAGTCACCTACAGAGACCAAGCGGTGATTCCTAGTGATTCTTCGAGGTGCCTCCTCCCCTTGCGAGTGACCCCACCCCGGAGTGTTCCACCACTAGCCTCTTCCTGTAGCAGCATGCGCATATCGAGTATATACGGAATGAGCAGGTGACGATCATTTGGAGTGGAGCGTACCCGCGCTACTTGGTATGGTGACGGATCCACCAGAGCTACTCGAGCAGTCCCCCTTTTACTCGACGGGGTCGAGTTCTTCCCACCCGGGAAGAATTGATGGGGACAACAAGGTAAGACCACACACATTTTGTTTGCATTTATGTCCTTTTGTATTTGTATGCATACCCTTGTGTTATATGGGTACACAATTGTAAGTCTTAGTGGGTCTATTTGCAAAAGGCCATTGGGTTTCTTTGCAAAAGGGCATGTAGGCCCAACAGGGGCCCCCTCCTTCTCTCTTATTGGTCCACATGGACTCCAGGGCCCATGGGGGCTGATCCATGGTCCAAACATTGACTTGGACCAAGATTAATTAAAGAGAACAAATCCCATTTGGTCTCTTAATGGAGGGTGGCGAACCCCATTAAAATAATGGTTTTTTTGTGTGTTTTTTTGACCAATTTCCACTCCCTTGTATGCCCCTCCCCTAGCCCTAGATCTGGGGTCATTTGGGTCATTAATGTGGAACTATATAGCCTATGTAATTTCCATTTTTGTAAATTAATGAGAAAAAAAAATTGAATGTGCAAGGAGCTTGGTGCGCCCCTCCCCTCTCTCCCTCTGGTTTCTCTCTTCTTCCTCCAATCTCCAGGGTATAGAACCCTCCTATATTCTCCTTAGCCCCTCTAGATTCTATCCCTGTTGCCGCCGCCGCCGTCGTGCCGCCATCGAGCCGCCGAGAAGCAAGTTTTGAAGTGCTATTCAAGTTTCTATTTTGCTAGACAGAGGGTTACTCCGAGAATTTTAGCTCCCAACTCCTACATCTTATGGAGTTGAGATTTTCAGAGTGAGTTCTAGAGGTCATCACCACATCCCAGAAACATTGACAAAAATTCCAGTCCCCGTTTTATATTTTTCCATTTTCGTGCTTCCCAATCCACCAGTTCTGTCTGCAGTCTGTCCAGTTTCACAGCAGCCTTAAGTTTCACCCTTTTTCTCTCCTTCTTGATTTTTGCTTGAATCCCCAATTTTAATGGAGGTTCTGTCTACCATCCCCATCCTCCATAAATTTTCGTCGAATTTCAAAATCCCTCTACCTATTTTTAGAAATTGTGTCTTTCCCCTAAATTCAGTTCCGTTTCTGCTGTCCAGATCCGACCACCCAGTACTAGAAAATACTTTTCCCCAGTCAAATCTCCACCAAACCTTTCATAAAATATATCCTCGTTTTTCTCTCTTCGCCCTATGCAACTTTTGTGAAGAGCCCAACATCTGAATCGGAGGTCTACATCGTGGTCAATGCCAACTCTCAGGAAAAAGCCCTTCTGTCCTGAGTTTTCAGATCCTATGAACCAGCAGCTTGAATATTCGACAAAGGCCATCAACGGGAAATTCAAATTTTTTTCTCTGATCATAGATCGAAGGATTTTGAGTTAGCTTTCCATCGGTACCTCTTGTGCATCAATCCAACGTCGGGGCAGATAGCAGCATTAGTTTTCGTCGGGACGCGTGGGTTTGAAACAGAATTTAGATCCGTGGGTAGCAACTCCAACCCGCACCGATCGGAGCCTCCTCGCCTTCCGCGAGGCGAACCAGCGCGTCGCCTTCCCAGGGAGCGCCCTTCCGGATGTCCCCGTCACAGCGGTGCCGCTAAGAGCCCACACGGCCCCACGGACCATCACGTGGGTCCCACGATCTTGAGTAAGTGTGCCGCCGAAGCAACACAAGAAGCTGCCCGTCAATCCGAACCCGCTACTCCTGGGTCCCGCAGTGTCACCCTTTACCTCCCTGCGTGGAGTGGGCAGTAAATCATTGCTATAATTTAATTAATTATTATTCCGGGAGTAGGAGATCGGCCGGGATCGTCTTCCCCACGCCAGGCGCGTAGAGGTATCGTATTCGCTCCTTTACTCGGCATTTGCTTTGTTCATATATACTTATTTATGCTGCTGCTAGAGAGCATGTGTTAGGGCCGTTAGCTCGATATATTATTATTCACCGCTGCTGCGAGAGAGAGTGAGACCGTCCCGTGACCCGATCTGGGCACGAAGTTGAGAGTTGACCACCCTAGCTCACTGCCAGTTTCTCAATTGTGCACGTCCATACGCTTCCCTCGTTAGGGGTGATCAGGAGCTTGCTTAGAGTCCAAGAATCGCATATCCAATTGGAGTCGAGTCGCATGTCCGTCCCGCATTACTAGGTGTTTCTGCCAATGGTGCAGATATGAGTTTTGGGCATGGTACGGTTGAGGCCAGTTTCATTGCCATGACGAGCTGTGAGTTTGTGCGTGGTGTGAGTGACCTAATTGAGCTCCATGCCAACAACTTTCCCCCACTGCAACGGGTCCTCCATCACATGTTTACCACACTCATTTATCCAAAGAGTGGCAGCCGAGATGAAGTGACTGAGGTGCACCGATTGCTGTTCTATCATGTTATGAATGGCAACTTAGTTGATATGGGATGGCTTATGACTCAATTGATAGGATGATGCCGTACACATTTACGGAGGTCCCTGCCCTATGCTTCTCAACTCACTGGAGTTTTCACCTTTGTTGGGGTCCCATTGGAGGGTGAGCAGTTTATTCTGGTCCTACAGGATGACATTTACAATGAGCACAAGATTTTCTCCGATATGGGATATTACCATGCTGCAAATGGTGAGCTTCGTCATGTTGTCCCAGTTTATGGGGAAGAGAATGATAGTGAAGAAGAGAAAGAACAGGAACAACAGCAACATCACTAAGATGCACCTGCACCAGTACAGCCCGCGGATGTGCCTCCACCAGCGGATCTTCCTCTACCACCACAGTACTTTCATGGGGAGTCTTCCACTCAAGGTGCTGGGCATCCTCCTTGGGGGGACTATGAAACTCTCAATAGGCGTATCTTAGGCATGGAAATCCGGATCGACTCCACCCTTGGGCGGTGGGACACTTTTATGGATACCATGACTGGATGAATGGACTCCTTCTCCCCACACTCTGGATGACCTTTATACCCACATGGCCACTCTCTATGCCAGCCATGAAGATACCCGTGAAGCCTTCCGGCTCAACAATCGTGCCCTTCTTAGCCTCCGTAGAATGCTTCTTCATCATGATTAAATTTTGCATAGAATTGAGGATCGTCTCCCTCCTCCTCTAGCTCCTGCTCTTGCTCCTGCTGGCTCCCCCCAAGTTGATGCCCCGGATGGTGTTGATGGCGAGGAAGCTAAGGATCACCCTACTGTGTAGCTGCTCTTGGGTCATCTGTGTCACTTTTGTCCACTACTTTGTATTTCTCCCCTCTCCTTTTTACTGATGTCAAAGGGGGAGAAGTAGAAAGTAGGCTATTAGGTTTATATATCTATGCTATGTGTGTGTTGCATGACTGCATGTGTGTCTGCCTCTGCATGTTAGCATTGCATTAGTGGTTGCATTCCTTGTGTGTTGAGTCTTGGTCGCAGAGTAGATGTCCTGCATTCTTTGTACCCTATTTTGCACTAATGAGAATGAATGAAAGAATGCACTCTGTGTTGAATTTAGAAGACTGGCTCTCTCCTCTCTCACTTCCTTTTAATTTGGCAACCAAGTGTTGAATGGTTGGAATTGATGTGTTGAACGGTTTGTGTTGGAAGTGTTGTGTTTGTGTTGAAATTGACGTGTTGAATACATCTCAAACATTGAGTTCAACGTTTCAAAATTAATGGCTTTCAACTGAATTTCAAAATGTGATTGATCTTGATTTGAAAACTTGCTTAAAGGCACAATGGTTTGAACACGTTGAATAGAAATGCCCAGAGTTTTGTCATCATCAAAAAGGGAGAGATTGTTGAGTATATCCGAGTGATTTTGATGATAACAAAACCCAGGACATTTATCTCCCACGTGCCATGTATGAGAACGAAGAGTCTTATGCAATAAAGGTCCAATTCCATCTCATTTCATTTTAGTGTTCATAATCCTCCCATTGTGTTAAAAAGAGCCTAAGTGGACTTGTAATCAACCATAACACAAGCTCAATTCAAGCAACGAACTTATGGATAGTTTTCACTGGGCTAACACTTGGATTTTGTAGGACTGGAGATTTTTGGTCGGCCACTACACCATTGGCGGTCGACCTGAAATAACAGAACAGAATGAAGCCCACCTGTAAAAATAGCGGTCGACCGCCAGACCCATAGCGGTCGACCGGATTTTCCAGCAGCCCAACGTCTACAGGAATTCTCAGAACGGTCGACCGCCAGCTTCCACCGATCGACTGCCAGCCCCGAAGCCTTCATTGTTGACTTTCTTGTTCTACCTCGTGGAGACATTCTTTGGCACATTTCTTTAAGCCCACTACCCCCAATCAAGGCAGAGATTGTGGATCTGGTCCAGGGCTTGTCTCTTGACCACCCTAGGTCTATAAAACACCTCATTGAGGGATCAAAAACCCTAATCACTTGTGGAGATCAAGAAGGATATTGAAGGGGTGAGAAGGCTACTGTAGCTGCGTGAACAGTGCTCCGTCCAAGGGATTCTTCATCCAAGATTCAGGCTCTCAAGCAAATCTGCAACCCATTCAAGTAAAGATCAAGCCGAGGGATCAAGCTGCATCCAAAGCATTCGCCATCCAATAAGTGGGAGCAAATCAAGATTCTCCTCTTGTGTTATATTCTCATATTTTTCTTGAGCTTCATTTGTGGTTCTTGTAATTTTCAAATACTTCTGTGTGTGTGTGGATCTTCCTAGATCCGTTTGTGTGTGTGTGTTCAATCCGTTGTGGTTTTGTGTGTGTGTGTTAAGGTGTTCTTACACCTTCGTGGGAGCTCTCATTCCCAACGTATCTGTGTGTGTGTCTCATCTTGTAACACCTTACAAGATAGTGTGTGAATCCTCACCGCCGGTGAGGGGTGGATGTAGGTTGCCGTCGTTGCATCCGAACCACCTAAAAATCACTGTCCCTTGTGTGTTTGCTCCTTATCTCCTACCTCCATTCCGCGTTTGTGTGTTAGCGTTTCATATTTACTTATTTCAACGCATAGATTTACATCCTTAAGTGTTTTCTCTTTAAACTAATGTTAAATCATTCAAAGAGAAATTAAAATCTTCCATCACCCAATTCACCCCCCCTCTTGGGTGTCATTGATCGTGGGACTTCAATAAATACCTTGTATTTCCCATTTTACATGAATTAATGATGAAAAATTTGTGAAATTGCCAAGCAATGCCCAAGGGTGCCCCTTGTCTCTCTCCTCTCTCCCCCATGCAGATGGATTTCTACATATCTTCTGAGATGTGAGGCCTCCCTTCCAACCCCCTTCTTGAGTGTGAAGCTCAGTGCCGCCGCCGCCGCCATCGAGCCGCCATCGCGCCGCCACCACCATCACCGGAGTTCTGTCCAAATCAGGACAGAGCCCCCTTGTCTGAATTTTAGCTCCCAATCCACGCATCTGCTGGAGCCCAAATTTTGAGGGTAGGTTCCCCACGCAAATACCCTCTCCCAAAAAACTTTTCCTATTTTCAAGCTATCGTTTTCTATTTTTCCCATTTCGTGTTCCCCAGCCTCCCAGATCTATCTGTGTTCTATTTTGTGTCACAACAACTCTGTGTTTCCATAGTTCGGCCCCCTTTCCTTTGTTTGTTTGAGTTTCCAATTTAATTGGAAGTTCTGTCCACCTAAACCTTATTCCACGATTTTTCTTGAGAATTTTGGATCTCATTTAAATTTTCTAAAATTCAATGTCAAATCCCAAATCAGTTTTGTCCCTGCTATCCAGATCTGACCACCCAGTGTTAGAAATTCTGTTTCCCCTATCAAACCACCTCTCGAAAATCCACAAAAAATATTCCCGTCTTCCTTACTTCCCCCTGTCCAACTTTCATGAATAGCCCAACTTTCAGATCCAAAGTTTGAGCCACGGTCAGCCCACGTTATCAGGAAAATCCATTTCTGTCTTGAGTTTCCTGAGTCTATCAGCCAGCATGTTCAAAAATCCACCATGAAAAATCCAGTCCCATCAAAATTCCCGCGATAGCCCTTGGTCGAAGTACTTCAAAAGAGATTTCCAACGGCGCCAATTTTATGTTGATCCGACATCGGGATTGATCACAGCAACGGTTCCCGCCGGGTCACGCGCTGCAAAAATAGAAGTTCAGATTCAGGGACAGCAAGCTCCACCTTGACGATCGGAGCCGCCTCGCCTTCCACAAGGCGATCCAGGGCATCCCTCTCCTAGGGACCGCCCCTACAACAGTACTCAACACAGCAGGACCCATCCCGCCCAATTCGGAGGTCTGAGCAGTACGTGGGCCCCACAACCCGCAGCACGCGTCATCTGGACGGCATCGACGGAGCTGTCCAAATTGCCGCCCATCAACCCAAGATCGGTCATCCCGGGCCCACCTGTAGCCCTTTACCTCCCTACGTGGAGTGGGCAGCAAATTAACTGCTGTAATTATTAAAATTGTTTATACCGGGAGTTACCGTACTTGGTCGGGATCATCTTCCCCACGCCCGGCGTGTAAGATCCCAAATTATTTAATTGAGCCCAATATTTCTTATTAAGCTTTTATTAATTGAGAATAGAATTTTATTGAATTAATAATTGAATTTCGGATTTATTAATATTTAATTCGTTAGAAATAGTATGAGTGAAATTCGACTACCTTATAAAAATCCATAAAAATAGTAAACAGGTTAAGGTCGATGTAGATAACAACTTTTCCTTCTGGCATTAAGCCATTGTAAATCCGTGGTAAGATCTATTTAGAGTTTAAACCCAAAAGTGCACACTTTTGACCCATACCTAACCCTTAGATTAAAACACAAAATTTGACCTGAATACTCAACCAAATGATCTGAAATCAGTGGCAAATGGAAGGCCACAATATAAGGAACATTTACCCTCAATCAATTTGAGGTAAACCTAGCCCCAAAACGTGCTGCCGACATAGTTTGGTCAAGTCAAGGATTTCGGCGCCGTTTCTAAACACGTAGCTTGCAGCAGCGAATACTCCCAACTCCGAAGGCTCCAGAAGCTCTATGAGCTATCAAAATGAAGCCCTACGAGTCTTCTTTCATTTGGCTGCTGTGGGGTTCGCTGAAGTTTCAGATCTGGGGAGATCTAGCTCGATTTGTGGAGGTGGGTCAGCAGGCCGTTGGCTTCCCTTCATCCTTCTTTGATCCATCGATTGAGGTAGGAATTCTCAACCAAATTTTGATCATGAGTATAGCAAGTTGTGCATCTCGTCGAGATCTATCCATTGGGACTGAAAGCCCCAATTTTCATCAGGTGTGGAGTGAGTTATCACGGGTTTTCTAAGGTGCTGTCCAAGTGTTCTTCATCCTAGGGTTTGAGTTTTCTCTCTCCGATTTGAGGTAGGATCTAACAACCAAACTCTAATTAACTTACATGATATAATCAGCATGTTATTATCTTTCATTTAACATAGAAAGCCCCAAATTCCATTGAGCATGCCTCGTGAATTTTGAATTTTTGTAAGAGCATATCTAGAACATGTTTCATATAGTGTTCCTTTAAGTCAGAGCTTGATTTCGGGCTAATTTTGAGCCCTGTAACTTGATCTTCATGTAGCATATTATATATGGTTGGATTCATAATCGAGTCAGCTTTCTTTTGACACCAAAAGCCCTAAATTCCGTTGTGTATGTTAAGAGAATTGCATGATTTAGTAGAAGTGGGTCAGGAACTAGGGTTTTCATGAAATTACCATATATAAGTTGAGATTCAATCAATTTCTGTAACAATTCGTGTTTCAAAATTGTAGTTTTATGACCCTAGAATGTCTATTAATATTCCTAGATCATGTGGTTTTGATTTCAACTCAATTGGACCCCATTTGGATGAGTTTATGTGGTTTCCGGAAGCAACATTCGTTGCTGTTCTTGCAGGGGTCAACCCCAGGGGTCGACCCATTTTCTGGGCAACCCTGCAGGCCCGAGGGTCGACCCCAGGGGTCGTCCCCTCCTGTTCCTGCATGGGGGTCGACCCCAAGGGTCGACCCATCCAGCTCCCTGCATGGGGGTCGACCCCAGGGGTCGACCCATTGCACAGGAATGTAGGGGTCGACCCCAGGGGTCGACCCATCTGAAGGAAATGGTGGGGGTCGACCCCAGGGGTCGACCCATCTTCAGAAATTGCTGGGGTCGACCCCAGGGGTCGACCCATTCAGCTTCCAGACCCCAGTTTTTCAGGGGTCGACCCCAGGGGTCGACCCGTACACCAGAAACCGATTTTTCATCATTTTTCGACCCGAAGATGGATCCGAATCAGTGGGGAATCAACCCATTTAACTTAGACCCACTGAAATTATATTTTTGAAGAACAATTGACCTATTCATGTACCCCCCTTGATTTCAAATTTGCATTGGTCCTTTCTTGCAAACATAGTACAAAACACGATGTTTACCATCTCCATTACAACACTTACATTGGTTAAATAGAAACTCACATAATTAATGATTAATGGTGTAACTAAAACCCCTGATAATGCATTCTATTTCACCGCTGTGAGAGCTTGTTCTTTACCTCGACAACTTGTTCTAGCTTGTTGGCACTTTGGCTAATACAAATGATAATGGTTAATCATGATATCTTAACTTGGTGATTAGGATTAATATGTTGATTAGCTTGTTTGATTGCTGCTGTTTTACAGTAGCGCAGCACGATTAACTCTTGTTGTGACTTGGTTTCGATCTCCTTGATGATTATACTTACCTTGAAATTCTGGAAATGAATCTCTTTCCTACTTGAAGTTGTTATTGCTACTTAGTTTAAACCTTGGAATTCTGGCCATAAACTGTGGAAGTCTAGATTCGTGGGATCTTTGATCCAAAGAAATCAATGCCTGGCAAACAATTAAGGGCTCGGTCTAGTCCTGGGAAGAGCGCCCGAACACTACGTGTACCCCCGGGGAGGTGAATGACTAGGTGTGGCATTTGGCACCAGTACTTGACATGTGTTAAATCTAGGACTGTCCACTACTCTCTACATTACTTTCTACTACTTTTCACTTTCCACTCTTCACTGTTCTATACTCTACTTGTTGTTACTTTACTTGTTGATTACTTGGACGTGGAAATGAAATTACATACGTGCTTGACATGACTTGAATTGTCTTGATATGGCCAACTTTTTATCGTTATCTCCTGTAGTAAATTCTTGTCTTACCATTCTATTCATTATATTTCTTGACCTTGCAAGATCTTTGAATTTTGTTTCGTGATATCATCGTTATCTTTTATTGTTTTATCATTTGTAGCATGACATTTTAAAATGTAATTAAACTGTTAATCACTTATACCTGTCTGTTATTTCCTACTGAGCGTCAGCTCATAGTTGTGTTTTCCCCCTTTTCCAGGCTGTTCAGGTGACGCACTTACCGATGGGGAAGGGCAGGAGTGATGTCTTGAGTGTATCAGTTCTAGTGTGTTATCTTACTTTTAGTTGTGTTTTGGAGAGCATTTAGTCTCAGTCATGTTATTGAGCTTTAGTGATTGATTATTCCAGTTGTATTAAGTTGAACATGAGGTTATTGTATCAGTTGTGGTTTGTTAATGATCATTTAGTATTTCCATCTTGTAGCACTTGTGTATTATTTTAGATTAGTTCTCTCTCTTGCCAGCGTGTCTCTAACTGTACGTCCCGATATTTCCGCCTTGTTCGGGGCGTGACAGTTTAGTTGGTATCAGAGCCCTAGGTTTCACATTCCTAGGTTCCCTAAGTTTTAGGTTTTCTTGCATTGCATCCCAATAACCGGTATATCAAAAGGTGTTGTCCGAACGTTAGGCTACGCCTATCGGAAAGGTCGCACACTTGCGCGAGTGGTCTTCGGACCGATTACCTCCGCCAGGTACCGAGTTTTGGTCGTGTCTAGGTGCACTAGATCCCTAACCTTGTGAAAGTTTAAGACCTGACCTGTGAGATTGGGTAGAACTTGGGTTAAGTTCGTTCCTTAATCGTGCTTTATCTATCTTATTGGACCTAAGTAACCTATTTCTCGTGTAGATGGCAGCTGATCGTGCTGAATGGAGGAACCTGCAGCGTACGGTTCAAGGCCTTACTCAGGCCCTTCAGCAAGTAGCTCAGGCAGGAGCGGCACAGCATGGCACCGGTGATCTATACCGGAACTTCCGAGGGATGAATCCGCCAAGGTTTGCGGGTTCGACCGACCCTGACCAAGCCGAGCACTGGCTAGATGAGATGGGGAGAATCTTTGAAGTTATGCAATGCACCAACCAGGAGCGTGTCCTTTTGTCCACATTTCAACTGGAACATGATGCACGTACTTGGTGGGATTCTATCAAGGCAACTCTCGGTGATCGGCAAGTTATGTGGGAAGAGTTCGAAGAATTCTTCAACAGCAAGTATTTTTCTGATAGAGTGCAAGAGAAGAAAGCGACGGAGTTCGCGGCCCTGAAACAGCGAGGTTTGTCCGTGGCAGAGTATGAGGCTCAATTTGCACGGCTTTCTCGATATGCTACACATCTCATTTCCACCGAGAAGATGAAGGCGAAGCGCTTTCTCAATGGATTGAAGCTTCATTATATCAACCAATTGGCACCGATGGAGATTTCCACGTATTCTGAGGTGGTAAGGAAAGCGCAAGTTCTGGAGGATACTCTTGAAATGACGGAGAGAATCCGTGGGAAAGGCACCAAGAAAGAATTACCTACGGGTTCCGGGAGTGTCAAACCCGGGTATACCAAGAAGAGGCCTGTTAGTGGACCTGGTTCGTGGAGCGGGTCCGGATCGTGGAAGGGCAAGACGCCGAGGCATGAAGACAAGAAGCCTGGCCCTATTGTTCCATTCAAGGGCGTGTGCAACTATTGTGATCGTCCGGGTCACAAGATAGAGGAGTGCTGGCGCAAGCTAGGCGCCTGTTTGCGATGTGGAAGCAAGGAGCACCGTATCCCCAATTGTCCTCTCATATCGGAGCAAGCTACACCGGCAAAACCTCTAGTCTTCAAGAAACCACAAGGCAAGCTTCAAGCTTTACATGCAGATGAAACTGGGATTTCTGATGATGGCGGACTCGTCGAAGGTACCCTTACTATAATCGATAAGCCCGCATTTGCTCTCTTTGATACTGGTGCAACACATTCTTTTATTTCACGGAGATTTGCTAAGTCATTAGCTGTGGAACCTGTTTTGATGAATACTCCGTTAGAGATTTCAACCCCTATTGGCACTAGATCAACAATCCAGTATTTCTATCCTTCTAGTAAGGTGATGATTGGTGAGCAGAACTTACCAGCAGATTTGGTCTGCATGGACATGAAGGATTATGATGTAATCCTAGGAGCAGATTGGTTGGCTCGATATGAGGTTAGCGTTCACTGCAGTTCTAGCTCCGTGTCTTTTACTAGGCACCCGAGACTTTCTTTTGTGGGTGTTAAGCATCACAACTCGGTGTCACTTATTTCGGCTCTCCGAGCTGATAAGCTGATGAGACGTGGATGTGAGGCTTTTCTAGCCTTTGTTTGTGCAACCCCTGAGCAGCAGATTGAGATCAAGGACATTCCTGTTGTCCGAGATTTTCCTGATGTCTTTCCGGAGGAACTACCAGGACTTCCGCCTGAGCGGGAAGTTATCTTTTCTATTGATCTTATTCCTGGCACATCTCCTATTTCTAAGGCTCCTTATCGTATGTCTCCTGCGGAACTGAGGGAACTGAAGCAGCAACTGATGGAATTGCTTGAGAAGGGTTTTATTCGTCCTAGTACTTCTCCGTGGGGAGCCCCTGTGTTATTCGTCAGGAAGAAAGATGGTTCGATGAGGTTGTGCATTGATTATCGGCAAATAAACCAGCAGACTGTCAAGAATAAATATCCCTTGCCGAGGATTGACGAGTTATTTGACCAGATAGCAGGAGCTCAATATTTCTCTAAGATCGATCTTCGATCTGGATATCACCAGTTGCGGATTAAGGAGGAGGATATCTATAAATCAGCTTTCCGCAGCAGGTATGGTCATTTTGAATTTGTCGTTATGCCTTTTGGTCTAACGAATGCTCCAGCAGCTTTCATGCAGTTGATGAACAATGCATTTCGACCCTATCTTGATCAATGGGTCGTGGTCTTTATTGATGACATCCTGATTTATTCTAAGAATGAGGAGGAGCATGCTGAGCATCTGAGAATGGCATTGCAACTGTTGAGAGATCATCAACTATATGCTAAGTTCAGTAAGTGTGAATTCTGGTTGCAAGAGGTGTCCTTTCTAGGACATATCATTACGAAGAACGGTATTTCTGTTGATCCTTCGAAGGTCGAGGCAGTGAAGAATTGGGAACAACCTACCAGTGTGACAGAAGTTAGAAGTTTTCTAGGCCTGGCAGGTTATTATCGAAGATTTATTCAAGATTTCTCTAAGATTGCGGTACCTATGACAAGATTAACCCGCAAGGAAAATAAGTTTGATTGGTCAGATGATTGTCAACGAAGCTTTCAGACTCTGAAGGAGTGTTTGACTACTGCACCTGTTTTGGCTTTACCTTCTGGTGAAGGAGGATTTGTTGTTTATACTGATGCTTCAGGTATTGGCTTAGGCTGTGTACTCATGCAGCATGGGAAGGTGATTGCCTATTCCTCTAGGCAGTTGAGGAAGCACGAAGATAATTATCCTGTTCATGATTTGGAACTTGCTGCAGTCGTGTTTGCTTTGAAGATATGGAGGCATTACTTATATGGAGAAACCTTCACAGTGTTTTCAGATCATAAGAGTTTGAAGTATTTATTTTCTCAGAAGGAACTCAACATGAGGCAGCGGAGATGGTTGGAGTACTTGAAAGACTTCGACTTCTCGATTGAGTATCATCCTGGCAAAGGTAATGTTGTGGCAGATGCATTAAGCCGGAAGCCGGTAGCTAGATTGTCAAGTCTCATGTTACAAGAATGGAGATTGTTGGAACAATTATCTAGTCTGGATCTTAATATTGACAATGATCGGGTCTTGATTGCTCAGATTCAACTTAAACCTGAATTATTGATAGAGATCAAGTCCTTGCAAGATAATGATCCCGAGTTGGTAGAGATCAAGGGAAGCTTGAGCAGCAGACCTGACTTTATGTTGGCCGATGATGGTAGATTATTATTTAAAGGCAGAACTTGTGTTCCGGATGAGGCTACAATAAAGAACAAAATTCTTGAGGAAGCTCATAGATCCAGATATACCATTCATCCTGGAGGCACTAAGATGTACCGAGATTTGAAAAGGTCCTTTTGGTGGCCGAATATGAAAAGAGAAGTTGCAGATTTTGTGAGTAGATGTTTGGTATGTCAGCAAGTTAAGGCCGAACATTTCAGACCAGCAGGGAAATTGAAACCACTCGACATACCCCAATGGAAGTGGGAAAGCATTGGCATGGATTTCATTATGGGTCTACCTAGGACTCGTGGTGGATTTGATGCGATATGGGTGATTGTCGATCGATTGACAAAGTCGGCTCATTTCTTACCAATTAAGTCCAAGTGGACGATTGATGTATTGGCTGCTTTGTATATAAAGGAAGTGGTGAGATTGCATGGTATCCCAGTGAATATAGTATCTGATCGAGACCCCAGATTTACTTCACATTTCTGGAAGGGACTGCAAGAGTCTTTGGGTACTCGTCTGAATTTCAGTACTGCTTTTCATCCACAGACAGATGGACAGACTGAAAGAACCAATCAGATAGTGGAAGATATGCTGCGAGCTTGCATGATTGATTTCGGTGGTAATTGGAGTGAGCATTTGGCATTAATTGAATTCGCCTACAATAACAGCTATCAGTCTAGTATTCAGATGGCTCCTTTTGAAGCACTATATGGTAGAAGTTGTCGTTCCCCGTTGTGTTGGGACGAGGTAGGTGAGAAACAGTGGCTTGGACCAGATCTTGTTTCGGAATCATCACAGAACATCCGTGTTATCCGAGACCGGTTACAAGTAGCCCAGTCAAGACAGAAGAGTTATGCCGACAACAGGAGAAGAGCATTGGAATTTCAGGTTGGCGAGCATGTGTTCTTAAAGGTCTCTCCGACGAGAGGGATCCGAAGATTTGGCATTCATGGCAAGCTGAGTCCGAGGTACATTGGTCCATTCGAGATTCTAGATAGAGTGGGAGAGGTGGCATATAGACTGGCTTTACCACCGCATTTGTCTGGCGTACACAACGTTTTCCATGTGTCTATGTTGCGGAAATATGTGTACGATCCCACTCATATCATTCAGCAAGTGGATTTTGAACTGAAGGAAGATTTGACCTATGAGGAAAGACCTGTCAAGATTCTGGACCGGAAGCAACAGCAACTCCGGAATCGTTCGATACCGATGGTCAAGATTCAGTGGAGTCGGCGTGGGACCGAAGAAGCTACATGGGAGTCTGAAGAGACTATGCGAAAGCGGTATCCCGATCTATTCTAGGTGAGCGATCTTTTTCTACTCTCAGTTTTAGTGCAGTGAATTTGGAGGACCAAATTCCTTTAAGTAGGGGAGGGTGTAAGATCCCAAATTATTTAATTGAGCCCAATATTTCTTATTAAGCTTTTATTAATTGAGAATAGAATTTTATTGAATTAATAATTGAATTTCAGATTTATTAATATTTAATTCGTTAGAAATAGTATGAGTGAAATTCGACTACCTTATAAAAATCCATAAAAATAGTAAACAGGTTAAGGTCGATGTAGATAACAACTTTTCCTTCTGGCATTAAGCCATTGTAAATCCGTGGTAAGATCTATTTAGAGTTTAAACCCAAAAGTGCACACTTTTGACCCATACCTAACCCTTAGATTAAAACACAAAATTCGACCTGAATACTCAACCAAATGATCTGAAATCAGTGGCAAATGGAAGGCCACAATGTAAGGAACATTTACCCTCAATCAATTTGAGGTAAACCTAGCCCCAAAACGTGCTGCCGACATAGTTTGGTCAAGTCAAGGATTTCGGCGCCGTTTCTAAACACGTAGCTTGCAGCAGCGAATACTCCCAACTCCGAAGGCTCCAGAAGCTCTATGAGCTATCAAAATGAAGCCCTACGAGTCTTCTTTCATTTGGCTACTGTGGGGTTCGCTGAAGTTTCAGATCTGGGGAGATCTAGCTCGATTTGTGGAGGTGGGTCAGCAGGCCGTTGGCTTCCCTTCATCCTTCTTTGATCCATCGATTGAGGTAGGAATTCTCAACCAAATTTTGATCATGAGTATAGCAAGTTGTTCATCTCGTCGAGATCTATCCATTGGGACTGAAAGCCCCAATTTTCATCAGGTGTGGAGTGAGTTATCACGGGTTTTCTAAGGTGCTGTCCAAGTGTTCTTCATCCTAGGGTTTGAGTTTTCTCTCTCCGATTTGAGGTAGGATCTAACAACCAAACTCTAATTAACTTACATGATATAATCAGCATGTTATTATCTTTCATTTAACGTAGAAAGCCCCAAATTCCATTGAGCATGCCTCGTGAATTTTGAATTTTTGTAAGAGCATATCTAGAACATGTTTCATATAGTGTTCCTTTAAGTCAGAGCTTGATTTCAGGCTAATTTTGAGCCCTGTAACTTGATCTTCATGTAGCATATTATATATGGTTGGATTCATAATCGAGTCAGCTTTCTTTTGACACCAAAAGCCCTAAATTCCGTTGTGTATGTTAAGAGAATTGCATGATTTAGTAGAAGTGGGTCAGGAACTAGGGTTTTCATGAAATTACCATATATAAGTTGAGATTCAATCAATTTCTGTAACAATTCGTGTTTCAAAATTGTAGTTTTATGACCCTAGAATGTCTATTAATATTCCTAGATCATGTGGTTTTGATTTCAACTCAATTGGACCCCATTTGGATGAGTTTATGTGGTTTCCGGAAGCAACATTCGTTGCTGTTCTTGCAGGGGTCGACCCCAGGGGTCGACCCGTTTTCTGGGCAACCCTGCAGGCCCGAGGGTCGACCCCAGGGGTCGTCCCCTCCTGTTCCTGCATGGGGGTCGACCCCAAGGGTCGACCCATCCAGCTCCCTGCATGGGGGTCGACCCCAGGGGTCGACCCATTGCACAGGAATGTAGGGGTCGACCCCAGGGGTCGACCCATCTGAAGGAAATGGTGGGGGTCGACCCCAGGGGTCGACCCATCTTCAGAAATTGCTGGGGTCGACCCCAGGGGTCGACCCATTCAGCTTCCAGACCCCAGTTTTTCAGGGGTCGACCCCAGGGGTCGACCCGTACACCAGAAACCCGATTTTTATCATTTTTCGACCCGAAGATGGATCCGAATCAGTGGGGAATCAACCCATTTAACTTAGACCCACTGAAATTATATTTTTGAAGAACAATTGACCTATTCATGTACCCCCCTTGATTTCAAATTTGCATTGGTCCTTTCTTGCAAACATAGTACAAAACACGATGTTTACCATCTCCATTACAACACTTACATTGGTTAAATAGAAACTCACATAATTAATGATTAATGGTGTAACTAAAACCCCTGATAATGCATTCTATTTCACCGCTGTGAGAGCTTGTTCTTTACCTCGACAACTTGTTCTAGCTTGTTGGCACTTTGGCTAATACAAATGATAATGGTTAATCATGATATCTTAACTTGGTGATTAGGATTAATATGTTGATTAGCTTGTTTGATTGCTGCTGTTTTACAGTAGCGCAGCACGATTAACTCTTGTTGTGACTTGGTTTCGATCTCCTTGATGATTATACTTACCTTGAAATTCTGGAAATGAATCTCTTTCCTACTTGAAGTTGTTATTGCTACTTAGTTTAAACCTTGGAATTCTGGCCATAAACTGTGGAAGTCTAGATTCGTGGGATCTTTGATCCAAAGAAATCAATGCCTGGCAAACAATTAAGGGCTCGGTCTAGTCCTGGGAAGAGCGCCCGAACACTACGTGTACCCCCGGGGAGGTGAATGACTAGGTGTGGCATTTGGCACCAGTACTTGACATGTGTTAAATCTAGGACTGTCCACTACTCTCTACATTACTTTCTACTACTTTTCACTTTCCACTCTTCACTGTTCTATACTCTACTTGTTGTTACTTTACTTGCTGATTACTTGGACGTGGAAATGAAATTACATACGTGCTTGACATGACTTGAATTGTCTTGATATGGCCAACTTTTTATCGTTATCTCCTGTAGTAAATTCTTGTCTTACCATTCTATTCATTATATTTCTTGACCTTGCAAGATCTTTGAATTTTGTTTCGTGATATCATCGTTATCTTTTTATTGTTTTTATCATTTGTAGCATGACATTTTAAAATGTAATTAAACTGTTAATCACTTATACCTGTCTGTTATTTCCTACTGAGCGTCAGCTCATAGTTGTGTTTTCCCCCTTTTCCAGGCTGTTCAGGTGACGCACTTACCGATGGGGAAGGGCAGGAGTGATGTCTTGAGTGTATCAGTTCTAGTGTGTTATCTTACTTTTAGTTGTGTTTTGGAGAGCATTTAGTCTCAGTCATGTTTTTGAGCTTTAGTGATTGATTATTCCAGTTGTATTAAGTTGAACATGAGGTTATTGTATCAGTTGTGGTTTGTTAATGATCATTTAGTATTTCCATCTTGTAGCACTTGTGTATTATTTTAGATTAGTTCTCTCTCTTGCCAGCGTGTCTCTAACTGTACGTCCCGATATTTCCGCCTTGTTCGGGGCGTGACACGGCGCGTGGAGGTATCGTATCCGCTCCTCATTTTGGCATTTGCTTACTTCGTATATTTTCTTATGCCGCTGTGAGTGATAGGTTCTTAACTCGTTATATTTTTATATCGCCACTACGATAGAGAGAGCGGGACCCGTCCCGTGACCCTATCCGGGCACGAGAGAGAGCCAACCACCCTAGCTCACTACCGATTTCTCAACCGCGCACGTCCGCACGCTTCCCTCGTTAAGGGACGATCGCGGGGTTGTCTAGAGTCCAAGGATCGCATATCAACTTGGAGTCGAGTCCGCTGTCCGTCCCGCATCAATTTTGTATCAGAGCCGAAGGTTGAGTTTAGGGTAGTCATTAGTCATTGCTTAACAAAAGCACAAAAAAAGAGTCATTTAAGTCTCGGAGTCTAAGTCTAAGTCCGTCATTGCATTTGCATACCATTATTCGGTATATTAAAAGGTGTTGCCCGAACGTTAGGTTACGCGTATCGGGAAGGTTGCACACTTGCGAGAGAGGATCTTCAGATCCCGTAACTCCACCATGTACCGTCTATTGGTTGAGTCTAGGTATTTTAGTTTGCATAAGCTTTTGCATATAACAACAAAAACAAAAAAATGCCATTGCATGCCCATTCCTAGGGGATCCAACCCCATCTTTGCAACTATGGCCAACCCATACATCAGACCCGACCAAGGCAATCAGTCAGTGTCCGAGTACGTTAGGGACTTCGAAGTGTACCGGTCAAGATGTGGAGTCGGGAAGGAGAGCATCGAGGCCAGAACTCAGTTCTGGAAAGGTTTGCGGCTTCACTTCCAATTTGAATTATTTTGCCGCCACGTGAAAACTTTGGGGCACTCCTATCAGGTCGCTCTAGAGGTCGAGCCATTTGAGTCACGGTTTGATGCTGCCCTACGGTGAGCAGATGCTGCCCTACGGTGCGCATCTGCCCATCAACAGATCGCTCAGCCGGTCAGCCAAGCACATGGACCTACGAGGTAGGACGCTCTTGCCCCACGGCCTCATCCACCTCAACCAGAGCTACCCGTACCTCTAACGGGGAAGCTACACATTGCCGAGCCGCTTCTGAGTTGGCTCAAGACAAGCTTGATCCCTAGACCGTCTTGCTACTCCTCCATGGACCCAGCCCTCCCAATAGTCCCCATTAACTCCTTTCACACCTCGTTCAGGTCCTTTTGCTTCATAGAGAGTGTAAAGGATCTACTAAGGAGTTTAGAAAGTCAATGGGAGCTGACATATACATTGGCCTTAGGGTCTGACCAACCCTATACGCATAGCTTCATGATCCCAGCTTTGGGGTCTGTCACCTCGGTGTACACCTTGGGTCCTATCACCACCGAGGTCCTATTGTTCTTCCCTGTTCCCGATGCACTGGATTTCACCGCCTCTTACGGTATTGCTATACCAAGGGAGGAACCTTACCTCTTACATGAGATCCTTGTCCCACCTATCATGATGAATGAAGGTGACCACCTACACCTTCAAGAACCCCACACGTGGGTCCATGTCATGGGGGAGTCCATCTCATGGGGTCATACCTTCTTTGGCCCTTTTGACCCCTTCACTAGTGAACCTCCCGAGCAATCATATTCAGTCCACTTCTTCCACGGAGTCCACTATCACACCCCTTCTCCACGGGCCGAATTATCTACACCTACCAAGCCCGTTCACTGGCGAGAGACACGTAGGGGTGATGCGAATGATGCATTCAACTCTCCTAGCCCACCCAAGCCTCCCAAATGCAAAGGGCCGTCCATGCATGAGTGGTGCATTTCTGGATGTCTAGGAGTCCATGATTCTACCGACCGTTGGTTGCATCTAGTGTATGCATGGCACATATTCGGATGTCCTGGTCCACCTTTACATGTGTATGGGTTGGACTAATCGTAGGTTTATTTAGGGTCATGTGTGAGTCCGTGTTTTTCTTTCTTGTCGAGTGCATAGTGAGTCTGCATGCATCAAGTTGAGTCGATCTTTGTACGCTTGCGATGATTAGTCCCTTTCGAGTGCGAGGTAAGTCAGATCTATTGCGTATGTTGTAGACTTGCTGGCATTTGGGAACAGCTCTACCTCAACATATCGGATCTAGTCACACAAAGGGACCCAACGGTGATTCCTAGTGAGTCTTTGAGCCGCCTCCCTCCTTTGAGAGTGACCCCACCTCGGAGTGTCCACCTCTAGCCTCATTTCCACAGCAGCGTGAGCATATCGAATCTATATGGGATGAGCAGGTGACGGTTACGTGGAGTGGAGTGTACTCCGCGCTTCAAGGTTCGGTGATGGATCCGTAGGTGCTACTTGAGCAGCCGCACCCCTTACTCGACGGGGTCGAGTTCTTCCCACCCGGGGAGAATTGATGGGAATCAACATCGGGCACTAATTTTTTAGTTTGCATTTGTGTCCTTTTATTTGTATTTATATCCTTTGGAAAATATGTTTACAATTGTAAGGCTTTATAAGCCAATTTGTTATTCCTTAAGGATGTTTGGGTTTATTTGTAAAAGTCTAGTAGGACCAGCAAGGGGCCCCCATCTCCTTCCCCATTGGTCCACCTAAGCCATAGGTCCCATGTGGGGCTGGTCAAAGGTCGAAGGTGGGCTTCTAGAAGATTGACCATTCAAGGAGACAATGGGATAAAAATGTCCAAGATTCCTACCTTGAAAGTCAAGGGGGCGCCCACTCTTATAAGATTTTTTAATTTTGTTGAAATCACATGGGAGAAATAATTCTTCCATCCCTTGTATATCCCTCCCCTAACCTAGATCAGAGGTTAGTTTAGGTCATTTGCATTTTCATATAAATACCTTGTATTTCCCATTTTACATGAATTAATGATGAAAAATTTGTGAAATTGCCAAGCAATGCCCAAGGACGCCCCTTGTCTCTCTCCTCTCTCCCCTTTGCAGATGGATTTCTGTAGATCTTCTGAGATGTGAGGCCTCCCTTCCAACCCCCTTCCTGAGTGTGAAGCTCAGCGCCGCCGTCGCCGCCACCATCGAGCCGCCATCGCGCCGCCACCGCCATCGCCGGAGTTCTATCCAAATTAGGACAGAGCCCCCTTGTCCAAATTTTAGCTCCCAATCCAAGGATCTACTGGAGCCCAAATTTTGAGGGTAGGTTCCCCACGCAAATACCCTCTCCCAATTTTTTTTCCTATTTTCAAGCCTTCGTTTTCTATTTTTCCAATTTCGTGTTCCCCAGCCTTCCAGATCTGCCTGTGTTCTATTTTATGTCACAGCAACTCTGTGTTTCCATAGTTCGACCCCCTTTCCCTTATTTGTTTGAGTTACCAATTTAATTGGGAGTTCTGTCCACCTAGACCTTCTTCCACGAATTATTTTTAGAATTTTGGATCTCGTTTACATTTTCTAAAATTCACTATCAAATCTGAAATCAGTTCTGTCCCTGCTGTCCAGATCCATCCACCTAGTGTTAGAAATTTTGTTTCTCCTATCAAACCACCTCTAGAAAATCCACAAAAAATATTTCCGTCTTTCTTACTTCCCCCTCTCCAACTTTCATTAATAGCCCAACTTCCAGATCCGAAGTTTGAGCTACGGTCAGCCCACGTTATCAGGAAAATCCATTTTTGTCCTGAGTTTCCTGAGTCTGTCAGCCAGCGTGTTCAAAAATCCAGCATGAAAAATCCAGTCCCATCAAAATTCCTGCCATAGCCCTTGGTCGAAATACTTCGAAAGAGCTTTCCAACGGCGTCAATTTCGCGTCGATCCGATGTCGGGATTGATCGCAGCAACTGTTCCCGCCGAGTCGCGCGCTGCAAAAACATAAGTTCAGATCCGGGGACAGCAAGCTCCACCTTGACGATCATAGCCGCCTCGCCTTCCACAAGGTGATCCAAGGCGTCCCTCTCCTAGGGACCGCCCCTCCAGCAGTACTCAACACAACGGGACCCATCCTGCCCAGTTCGGAGGACCGAGCAGTACATGAGCCCCACAACCCGCAACACGCGTCATCCGGATGGCACCGACGGAGCTGTACAAATTGCCACCCGTCAACCTAAGATCTGTCCTCTCGGGCCCACTTGTAGCCCTTTACCTCCCTGCGTTGAGTGGGTAGCAAATTAACTTCTGTAATTATTGAAATTGATTATACCGGGAGTTACCATACTTGGCCGGGGTCATCTTCCCCACGCCCGGCGCGTGGAGGTATCGTGTCCGCTCCTCATCTCGGCATTTGCTTACTTCGTATATTTTCTTATGCCGCTGCGAGTGATAGGTTCCTAGCTCGTTATATTTTTATATCGTCACTGCGAGAGAGAGAGCGAGACCCGTCCCGTGACCTGATCCGGGCACGAGAGAGAGCCAACCACCCTAACTCACTGTCGGTTTCTCAACCGCGTGATGTGTCCCCTGTGGTTCTGGAGTTTTGATGATGACAGATATTGTGCCTCATTATGTTTACATCCTTGATGATATAATCCTATTGCATTATGAGAAACTGTCAGAACAGGTTTAAGGATGAGTCATAGGTCATGAAATTAACCCAAGTCAAAGACAAATCATGACAGGTAAGGTGAATGCTCAGATCAGGTAATGCTTTAATTAGTTCTCCTGCATACATTCAGTTCATGTCTGCTATATGCATTCAATTCATTGGTTCATGTTCATTGTGCATGTTCATTGTGCATTGCCTCACATCAAGTCTAGACATCCTGGTTGCATTCTAAGTCTACACATCCTGCTAGGTCGGTCTTCAAAGTATGTACATTGATCTTCAAGGCATCGAGTCTATACACTGGACTGTGCTTCATGCATTGGCCAAGTCTGTTTAGTTAGTATGGACAGTAGTGGGTCGACCCACCCCTACTGATGCGTCGACCCATCAGAACACTGACTGTCTGGGTATCAAAGTCTATACATTGTTGCCTTGGCCAACTCTGTACATCCGTTTGCCTGACTCCTGTTTCAAAGTCTACTCATTCATTGTTAAGGCAAGTCTATACATTGGCTCATGGTCTTCAAGTCGATACAGAGTCTTCATCTTCTGAAGTTTGTACAGCCAGTCACTTGACAAAGTCATTACAGTGTCTCATATTGGCAAAGTCTGTACATCGCCTGGTCTGTGTATGCTTTGTCCTTTTGAAGTCTATACACTAGATTGTTAGCCCTTCAACTCTATACATTCGAGTGTTAACCTTTAAGTCCATACATTGGCCTTCAGACTAGCAAGTCTATACATTGCCTGTTGATTGCAAAGTCTGTACAGTGTTCAGAGTTCAAAGTCTGCACATTGGGGGCTTTTCCTACGTTTGGCCAAGTCTATACACTCATACCTTTCCCTACGCTTTCCTGGCCAAGTCAATACATTGCTAAGCCTGTAGATGCACGCACTGCTCATAAGTCTAGACATTGGAAAGTCTATAAATCGTGCATCTTTAAGTTGAAGTCTGTACAGAGTCAGCGTCCAGTTGACCGTCTCAGGCAGTGTCTCTTTGTGCGTCTCTTGCAAGTCCATACAACACTTCAGACTAAAGCCTGTACATCGGACAGTGTTTAGGCGAAGTCTATACATCCGTCCGTACAGTGTCTTGGCCACCGTCTCACGACCACCAAGTCTATACTTTGGTCGGTAGCAAGTCTGCACATTGGACTCTTGATCAAGTCTACACATTCAACAGTGTTCTTCCAAGTCTGTACATTGGAAGCTTCACCTATGTTTCCCTTCAAGTCTATACATCGGGAAGTCTTCACATTGGTTGTTGAATGATGAGCAAGTCTGTACAGTGGATCGTCTCTGTTACCGTCTTATGCATTAAGCAAAAGTCTATACAGACTCCACCATCTCATTCTGCGTCTTAGACTGCTCAAGTCCATACATTGGCTGTATCATTTCATTATCAAGTCTATACACTGCCTTTGGGTCTCCAAGTCTATACAGCTATTTACTTCGCCAAAGTCTGTACATTGGTCTGCATTGCCCTAGGACTAAGTCTGTACAGCCATTTACTTAATGAAGTCCATACATTCATTTGCATTGAATGAAGTCTGTACATTGGTTTTGTTATGCTCAAGAACGCTTAAGTCTATACACTGCTATGGCTTGTTCCTGAACGATCCTCAAGTTAAAGTCTGTACACTCCCTCAGTGTACACACTTATTCTTTTATTGCTCTAAAGTCTATACACTCGTTCTCAAGACTTCAAGTCTATACACTGAGTTGCATTACATGCTTTACCTAAAGTCTATACACCAGATTCCCTCATGCATTTAACAGAAGTCTACACATTCTATCTTGTTATGATAATGCATTCATCAGCAAGTCTACACACTGAGAACGCATGTTACAAGTCTATACACTCTCTCAGTGTACATACTTGATCATTTGATGTTCTAAAGTATATACATTCGGTTGCTTATCACGCTGCATCTTTTGAGTCTGTACAGGGTGTTTAGACTTAAGCTGATGACTTATCCGATGCTATGTCTGACAGGGATTCTTACCGAGATTGATGACCTGGCTCGTGATCCCAGGAGGACGAGGTATGCAGATGCTGACATGTGGATGAAGCTGCCTCGGATCTGGCGAATTCCTTGGGCGAGAAAACGTGGAAGCCACGCGCCCAGGGGCTGCTACTGCTGCTACTGCTGCTATATATATGAGCCTTCTTCCACTAAAGAAGACTGATCGAAAGAAAAGGAGCAAAGTCTATACATCCAGTCTGAGAGCAGCAGAGAGTATTCGATCCAGAGAAGAAAAAGAAAGAGAGTGAAAGAAGAGCAGATGAAGAAGAGATAAAATGATCTGAAAGAGAAAGAGTGATCGAAATAGACAGACAGTGCAGCAAAGAGGCTGTGAGCAGAAGAAGAAGAAGAAAGAAGAGACAGAGAGAGAGCCTGCGAAAGAGAAGAAAACGAAGAATGAGAAGTAGAGAGAGCTAGAGTGATAGAAGCTTCAACTGAAGATCTGTTCCTGCTGGACCGTGGATCAATTCCAGGCCAGCCAGCTCCTGCGAGAGCCACAATCTGATTTCTTATTTCTCCAGCTTTCTATTGCTGCGGTTTTTGTTTTTCTTTTTAAAAAGTCACTTGTTGTTCTTCCGATTGCCCTGTTGGGGATCGGGTTCCTCCTGTGGACTCAGGAGAAGGGAGATCTTGTGTCTTCGGTTTGCAAGTAGCTGGGTGCTACTTGTGATTGGTTCCCCTCCGGTGTGTGGAGGAAGGGAGTGTTACTCCAGTTTCCCTCTGGGTTGCAGAAGAAGAGAGATCGGTGATCTCTGGTGTTGCTAGTGACAGGTTGTCATTAGCAGGTTCCCTCCGGTGTGTGGAGGAAGGGAGAGGTTTCTTCGGTTCTGTTCTAGCTGGTAGCTGGAACAGGTTTCAAGCTCTGTGGGTAGTAGAGCTTGGTTGAGGGATTTGTTTCCCTTGGTTGTTCAAGCTGTGTGGCAGCACCTGTTGCAGACTGAGTCTGCGGTTTCTAGCTTGTGCTAGTGGAAGCCTCACTCCGGTTGGGAGTGAGGGGTGGACATAGGTCTGTGGACCGAACCACCTAAAACCTGCTGTTCTGTGGTTTGCCTGTGGTGTGTTCTTCCATATCTTCTATCTATTTCACAGGTTGTTTGAATAGTCTTGTTTCGATCTGCAGTGGCCTTGAGCTTTACAACTTGCTAAGTGAGTTTAGTTTTCATTGTTCTGTCCTTTGGCATTAGACTTCATCTGGTTCCACTAGTATAGTCAGCAACTCATCTGGTCGATCAAATGCCCATTTGAACTCTATTGCTTTTACTCTGCAACTGTATCTAGTAGCAGGCGAATTGTTTTTTAATTTGGGCAATATTCTTGAAGGGGATACATTCACCCCCCCTCTGTATCGATCGCACCGTCCCAACAATTGGTATCAGAGCAGGTTGTCTTCTTAGAAGGTCCAGCGATCTGTAGATTCGATCCTGCTGTCTTGGTGCTTCATTATTCCCGTTGCATTTATCTGATCAGCTTTCATGGGTGATCCACCGGTTTTCAATGGTTCTAATTTTAATGCGTGGTTTATCAGTCTACGAAATTATGTTGATGCAGTTAATCCTGATCTGTGGAAATTAATTTCACAAGGTCCTCACACATTACCAAAGAAAGTGTCCAAATGGACCAACAGCCACAGATCAAAGGATGGAGAAAATCAGAAAGCCTTTAATGTGATGAAAGCAGCCACTGACAGAGCCTTACACTCTTGTTTTTATGATTGCAGGTCTGCCAAGGACATCCTGGAGGAGCTGAAGCTAGCTCACAGGTTAAATGAAGACAACTACATGATGGCTAAAGGAAGTATTCCTAGCAGCAGCCAAAATGAAGAAAAAGATGATGAGGAGGAGGTAAACATCTTCGAGAATTTTTCTTTAGATGATTGGGAGAATGCATATGCTGAGCTGTTTGAGTCTCATGAACAATTAAGAAAATGATACAAGAACTTGAAAAAGAAAAGTGATCAGGGTAGTTCAAGTTCACCATGTGAAAATTGTTCAAAGATGAAGCAATCTCATGATGCCTATTTGTCAGATATCCATATGCATAAAAACCAGAATGAAAAATTGATGAATGAACTTAAATGTGTTTGCTCTGAACTAAGTAGACTGAAATCTGAAAATGAATGTCTTAAGAAACAATGTGAAAAACTCCAGGTTCAAACAATATGTTCGGTTAAATCTGCATGCAATGAGTGTCCATTCCTCAAGGAAATAAATGAACATCTTCACTCAAATTTAGAATGGCATAAGGAGTTTATTGTTTCTCTAAAGGAAGAAAACAAAGATCTGTTAAACAAGATTCTGGAGCTTGAACAGATAGAGGAAGAGTTGAATGATAAAATGAGCTCAATAAAAATTGATAAAGACTCTGTTGAAGAAATTGAAAATCTGAAATCAAAAAATGACAAACTAATTCAAGAGGTTGAAGGATTGAAGCAGTTGAACACTGCTATGTCAGAGAAACTTCTTCTCTTAGAAAAAGGAAAAACTGTTTACATTGAAGAGTCTAAAAAATTGAGAAATCTGGAACAAGAAATTGAGGAATGTAAAATTGCAAACAAGGTGCTAAGCGAATGTGTAAATTGCAATGAACAAGAGATTGCCAGTTATGAAATACACATCGTTTCTTTGGAAAATGAAGTTGAAGATTTGAATAATTCCTTGTCAAAATTTGTGGACGGAAAAGATAATCTGGATAAAATTCTAGGAACTAAGGTAAATTTTCAGAAGGAAGGGTTGGGCTATAATCCCTCAAATAAGAAGAGTTTTCAAAACAAAGTTCAAACTTCCTTTGTTTCCAGCTCAACCTCTCACAGCCCTCAGAACCTTCCAGGTTATCAGTCAACTGCTCAAGAGAAAACAACAGAAAAACAGAAAGAAAAGCATCAACATGTTCCTCTTCCCACTCTGCATGTTTCACCCACACACTCGCATGCATCTAGAAAGAAAATGATCTGTCACTACTGTCACAAATATGGACATTTGATGCATGAGTGTAATTTGATGGAAAAAGATGACCTAGCAGCTGCTCAAAACAATCAGGGTAGAAATCATGTTCTTAGGGAAAAAAATTCATTGTTATAACTGTGAAAAAATAGGACATGTTGCTGCACAATGCTGGTTAGGCCCTCATAGAAATACCTTTTCTAATTGTTCTCATTGTGGAAAACATGGCCATGCAGTCAAGGACTGTTGGCATGCTCAGGGAAGAACTTTCTCTCAGAATATAAAACTCCCTGCAAATAGAAATGTTTTTGGAAGAAATAAATATGTTTTTAAAGAAAAGAGTCTGGCATGCTTTGAATGTGGAAAATTTGGCCACCGAGCTTCGGAATGCTGGTGGGCAGGTAAAGGTAAACCAAAATCTGATGCAAGTAACAGAAATCTTCATGCCAATGCACATAAAATTTATGTTCAGAATAATGCACACAGATTCCATGCTAACAATGTTGTGCATAAAAAGAATTCAAGATCTGCTGTTTCCTGTCATTATGGTGGGCAGGTTGGGCACTCCATGAGTGAGTGTAATTTAATGAAGTCTGATGACTTACATACCCAAAGAATGTGGAAAGCACCTATCAGAGGTGTTACTAACAAAGTAGGACCCAAGAAGTCTTGGGTACCTAGAAACATAAAATGAGATCTGTGCTTTGCAGGTATGCCTTGGGATGAGGAATAAAAGGGGGTCAAATAAACCAAGGCATCCAAAGTTTGGTAAACCCCAACTCTGCTGATTAGATGTTTGTTCACCTGAATTTTTGTTTTAATTGAACATCGTGCTTAATATGTCAATTAAGATCTCATGCATACATGTCCATAACTGCATCTGCCATTTGCAATTTCTTTTTGTCTGATCATGCACTGGTGCATACATGAGATTTAAAGGTTGTCTGCATTTGATGCATACATATGACAATTGCAGTTGTTTGATATTTATTAAAATGCACAATCACTGAAAACAAATTGCATTCTGAAAAATCTGAAAAACTGAATTGAATAAATCTGTTACTTGGATGATGTCTCATGCTCAAAAAATGCTTATCTGCACATTTGACATGCACATGCATTCACAATTGCATATAAATAGCATTCTGTCAGCTTAAGATGCATGTAGGACTGCATATGCATTGGATTGTCATGCATGACTCTTGGTATATAAATAGTGAGATACTAAAGGGCTGATGAATTCTGTCTGGAAGTGCTTGCTGTGTGTGAGGTGGTCTTTAGACCAAGTCCTCCACCTGGTACCATAGGTCAGAATTGCATACATGTAGGAATGCTAGCTCATGCATATATTTAGGGGGAGCATCATTCATATTCTATCAACTGAACTTCACATCTTCAGATTGAACTGCTATCTTGCTCAAATCCCTGTGATGAATGTGTAATGCAACACATTTCAGATTCCTGCTTCAACTATTTTTCAGCCACTTTCACTCAACCGATTCATTGGTATCTGTTGAACTGGCTGTTCCCAAAAATGTTCCGGCCTTCCCTGAAAACTCAGATAGTATTCTCTGTACATATCCTGATCATAAATCTGAAAATAAATTAAAGAGGAATCTTCTATTATATAGGATTATGAATGTCTGATTCTTTCAGCCGGTTGATGATTCATGTATGTCTTGTGTTTGCTTATGAACATATCTTGAAAATATCTGAGTTGGTCTTAATAAACTTTAACCAACATTTTCATGTTGAGTCTTTTAAACTCTTCTGAATTCTGAAAATTCTGAAATCATGATATTCCTTGATTGATATGTATGAAATTAGTATTGATTTTTAAACATCTGAGAATATGGATTATGTCTAAGGGTAAATCCTGTCAGAGCAATGACCTTGGTCACTGAGAAACCATGTCCAAAGGACTGTGTCATGAGGTGCCATAGTTAACTTTACTTAAAAATGATTGATAGTCTGGTAGAGCAATAGCATGCACACTGAGAAATACATCTCACTCATCAAAGAAATGATCTGTAGTGTGTCATGAAGTGTAAATACAATCTCTGTTCCTATGAAGCATGACAGTTAGTCCATCCAAGTGCTTAGGGATACTGGCGTCTAAACAACATGTATCCTCTAGTTACAAGGGTGTACTAAACTCAAGTGCTCATGAAGAATGTTATGAAAATTGCTGCTAATCTAGTATACCATTTGAAAAATATGTGCAAAAGAAATATTCTCTTGGAACCCTTGACAGAAACAAATGTTTTTCTTATATGTTTAACTTTATTACTATTGATTGCATCTCTTAAAGGAATCTTCGAAATTGAGTGAGTAAGAAGGAAGAAGATCAAACAAGACTGGCAATATGAAAGCAATGTTCACTTTTATTAAAACTGATTTCAGATATGAGTACAGAAAGCTTATGAACAAGCCTTGCATACATCATATTCTGATCTGACTTGTCAATGAAGATCATTCATAAATCTCTATAATAGAAGAGTCTGAAATACGTATTTAATCAGATTTATGAAATTGATATCACATTGAAAACCTTTCACATTCATTCTGAGTACTTACTTTCTCACATTGGACTCCATTATTTCAATCCTGACTGTTGATCTAAGGGGGAGAATTCTTGCATGTCCCTGTGGTTCAATGCTCACTCAGGAGAGTATCTTGTCAGGGGGAGTTTTTGCTTTTGATGACTGTAACTCACAGCATTGCATAATAGCACCTTCATCAGTCAATGAACATTCCCTTCTTTTTGATGTTGTCAAAGGGGGAGAACTCTTGTGAGTCATCATTTTTATTATTTGAATCATACTCATTTCTGACTGAGCTACTCTGTGGTGCATGTTATATGGTATCTCATAATCATCATGATGAATCTATTGCAATGACTCATAATATTGCCATCATCAAAAAGGGGGAGATTGATGTGTCCCCTGTGGTTCTGGAGTTTTGATGATGACAGATATTATGCCTCATTATGTTTACATCCTTGATGATATAATCCTATTGCATTATGAGAAACTGTCAGAATAGGTTTAAGGATGACTCATAGGTCATGAAGTTAACCCAAGTCAAAGACAAATCATGACAGGTAAGGTGAATGCTCAGATCAGGTAATGCTTTAATTAGTTCTCCTGCATACATTCAGTTCATGTTTGCTATATGCATTCAATTCATTGGTTCATGTTCATTGTGCATGTTCATTGTGCATTGCCTCACATCAAGTCTAGACATCCTGGTTGCATTCTAAGTCTACACATCCTGCTAGGTCGGTCTTCAAAGTATGTACATTGATCTCCAAGGCATCGAGTCTATACACTGGACTGTGCTTCATGCATTGGCCAAGTCTGTTTAGTTAGTATGGACAGTAGTGGGTCGACCCACCCCTACTGATGCGTCGACCCATCAGAACACTGACTGTCTGGGTATCAAAGTCTATACATTGCTGCCTTGGCCAACTCTGTACATCCGTTTGCCTGACTCCTGTTTCAAAGTCTACTCATTCATTGTTAAGGCAAGTCTATACATTGGCTCATGGTCTTCAAGTCGATACAGAGTCTTCATCTTCTGAAGTTTGTACAGCCAGTTACTTGACAAAGTCTATACAGTGTCTCATATTGGCAAAGTCTGTACATCGTCTGGTCTGTGTATGCTTTGTCCTTTTGAAGTCTATACACTAGATTGTTAGCCCTTCAACTCTATACATTCGAGTGTTAACCTTTAAGTCCATACATTGGCCTTCAGACTAGCAAGTCTATACATCGCCTGTTAATTGCAAAGTCTATACAGTGTTCAGAGCTCAAAGTCTGCACATTGGGGGCTTTTCCTACGTTTGGCCAAGTCTATACACTCATATCTTTCCCTACGCTTTCCTGGCCAAGTCAATACATTGCTAAGCCTGTAGATGCACGCACTGCTCATAAGTCTAGACATTGGAAAGTCTGTACATCGTGCATCTTTAAGTTGAAGTCTGTACAGAGTCAGCGTCCAGTTGACCGTCTCAGGCAGTGTCTCTTTGTGCGTCTCTTGCAAGTCCATACAACGCTTCAGACTAAAGCCTATACATCGGACAGTGTTTAGGCGAAGTCTATACATCCGTCCGTACAGTGTCTTGGCCACCGTCTCACGACCACCAAGTCTATACTTTGGTCAGTAGCAAGTCTGCACATTGGACTCTTGATCAAGTCTACACATTCAACAGTGTTCTTCCATGTCTGTACATTGGAAACTTCACCTATGTTTCCCTTCAAGTCTATACATCGGGAAGTCTTCACATTGGTTGTTGAATGATGAGCAAGTCTGTACAATGGATCGTCTCTGTTACCGTCTTATGCATTAAGCAAAAGTCTATACAGACTCCACCGTCTCATTATGCGTCTTAGACTGCTCAAGTCCATACATTGGCTGCATCATTTCATTATCAAGTCTATACACTGCCTTTGGGTCTCCAAGTCTATACAGCATTTTACTTCGCCAAAGTCTGTACATTGGTCTGCATTGCCCTAGGACTAAGTCTGTACAGCCATTTACTTAATGAAGTCCATACATTCATTTGCATTGAATGAAATCTGTACATTGGTTTTGTTATGATCAACAACGCTTAAGTCTATACACTGCTATGGCTTGTTCCTGAACGATCCTCAAGTTAAAGTCTGTACACTCCCTCAGTGTACACACTTATTCTTTTGTTGCTCTAAAGTCTATACACTCGTTCTCAAGACTTCAAGTCTATACACTGTGTTGCATTACATGCTTTACCTAAAGTCTATACACCAGATTCCCTCATGCATTTAACAGAAGTCTACACATTCTATCTTGTTATGATAATGCATTCATCAGCAAGTCTACACACTGAGAACGCATGTTACAAGTCTATACACTCTCTCAGTGTACATACTTGATCATTTGATGTTCTAAAGTATATACATTCGGTTGCTTATCACGCTGCATCTTTTGAGTCTGTACAGGGTGTTTAGACTTAAGCTGATGACTTATCCGATGCTATGTCTGACAGGGATTCTTACTGAGATTGATGACCTGGCTCGTGATCCCAGGAGGACGAGGTATGCAGATGCTGACACGTGGATGAAGCTGCCTCGGATCTGGCGAATTCCTTGGGTGGGAAAACGTGGAAGCCACGTGCCCAGGGGCTGCTGCTGCTGCTGCTGCTGCTATATATACGAGCCTTCTTCCACTAAAGAAGATTGATCGAAAGAAACGGAGCAAAGTCTATACATCCAGTCTGAGAGCAGCAGAGAGTATTCGATCCAGAGAAGAAAAAGAAAGAGAGTGAAAGAAGAGCAGATGAAGAAGAGATAAAATGATCTGAAAGAGAAAGAGTGATCGAAATAGACAGACAGTGCAGCAAAGAGGCTGTGAGCAGAAGAAGAAGAAAGAAGAAAGAAGAAATAAGAGACAGAGAGAGAGCCTGCGAAAGAGAAGAAAATGAAGAATGAGAAGTAGAGAGAGCTAGAGTGATAGAAGCTTCAACTGAAGATCTGTTCCTGCTAGACCGTGGATCAAATCCAGGACAGCCAGCTCCTGCGAGAGCCACAGTCTGATTTCTTATTTCTCCAGCTTTCTGTTGCTGCGGTTTTTGTTTTTCTTTTTAAAAAGTCACTTGTTGTTCTTCCGATTGCCCTGTTGGGGATCGGGTTCCTCCTGTGGACTCAGGAGAAGGGAGATCTTGTGTCTTCGGTTTGCAAGTAGCTAGGTGCTACTTGTGATTGGTTCCCCTCCGGTGTGTGGAGGAAGGGAGTGTTACTCCGGTTTCCCTCTGGGTTGCAGAGGAAGAGAGATCGGTGATCTCTGGTGTTGCTAGTGACAGGTTGTCATTAGCAGGTCCCCTCCGGTGTGTGGAGGAAGAGAGAGGTTTCTCCGGTTCTGTTCTAGCTGGTAGCTGGAACAGGTTTCAAGCTCTGTGGGTAGCAGAGCTTGGTTGAGGGATTTGTTTCCCTTGGTTGTTCAAGCTGTGTGGCAGCACCTGTTGTAGACTGAGTCTGCGGTTTCTAGCTTGTGCTAGTGGAAGCCTCACTCCGATTGGGAGTGAGGGGTGGACGTAAGTCTGTGGACCGAACCACCTAAAACCTGCTGTTCTGTGGTTTGCCTGTGGTGTGTTCTTCCATATCTTCTATCTATTTCACAGGTTGTTTGAATAGTCTTGTTTCGATCTGCAGTGGCCTTGAGCTTTACATCTTGCTAAGTGAGTTTAGTTTTCATTGTTCTGTCCTTTGGCATTAGACTTCATCTGGTTCCACTAGTATAGTCAGCAACTCATCTGGTCGATCAAATGCCCATTTGAACTCTATTGCTTTTACTCTGCAACTGTATCTAGTAGCAGGCGAATTGGTTTTTAATTTGGGCAATATTCTTGAAGGGGATACATTCACCCCCCCTCTGTATCGATCGCACCGTCCCAACACCGCGCACGTCCACATGCTTCCCTCGTTAAGGGACGATCGCGAGCTTGTCTGGAGTCCAAGGATCGCATATCAACTTGGAGTCGAGTCCGTTGTCCGTCCCGCATCAATTTCAGTCCAAGACCATCCTTGATATGACTACTAACACAACAATAAAACATGAAAAATCATATTAAATCTCAACTATAGCAGTCAATAACTGGGCCGCTTAAGATGACATTGACGGTCTAACATTAGACCGCTTACGGTTCAGTATAACGGGCTCTTAAAGTGAACCCGAAAAGGGTCCTCATTCCAGCCCGAATCAGAATGGGTCCAAATAAGAGTTCAGCCCATGAAGCTAAAGTCTAATAAAATGGATTGCGCCAGGTTAGAACTGATTGGGCTTACAAGAGTCTGACTTAACCCAAGCCCATTACTAACCAGGCCAAGAGAAAGATAGCGGTCAAAACCTGGGCCGCCAAGGTTGGCTTAGTCATCTCAAGTTGGGCCGCTAGGGCCACAGAACAATCCACTTATTGGGCTGTCCCGAACACGAATCAAATCAAGTCCATTGGTTCAGGTTTTTAGGGTACTACCCGCCCGACGTCTTGGTGGGAATCCCAGGCTCACGAGGACTTACGGAGGTCTCATAATAGTGGTTCTAATCTGACGGAAGGAATATCCGGTGGAGAGTCCCAACTATTACAAGATTGAGGCTATATGAAATACGGAAAATGAGACGATGCGGTCAGTCAATCCCACCGAAGTGGCATGACTGTCAAACAATGATTTCAAGATCATAATATAACAATTTGTAATAGCATGGTTCGAAATTTACATGATTGATAACCAAGCTTTTATCAAGTTTCATACGATCATTTAACTTATGATTGTCAAAGCAACTTTCATGTAAATAATAAAAATTTAATGTCTATAACCACGATACTATATTAATATCACGTTCTGCATTGTTACAAGTCAAGATGTCATACTATAACATAGTAAGTTCCTGGTTAAAAAAGCTTGAAATAGAGTTTAATTACCCTGCCAGAGGATAGAAACGGTCTATATAAGGGCCGCCAGAAACATAAAACGGTCTATCGTAGGGCCATTTCCTTTTAGAAGATAACTGTAAATAAATTTTACTCTTTTGAAAATGCAGGCTTGAGGCGGTCTATCGCAGAACCGCCAGAGGACTAAAGACGGTCTATCGTGAGACCGCCACTTGTCTAGCGGTCACTGGAAGGACCGTTTACTCAACTCGAGACCTCGCCGACGGCGAGCCTCGACACACCACGATAGAATCTCAATTCCACATGATAGGGTGAATGAAATTTAAGGAAAATACTACCATTAGAAAGAGCATTAAAAACCATATAAGATGGCATGCTTTGATTAAAATTTAACGGGACTAAATTATACAGAAACGAGTTAACATGGAAGTTACCCTTTCGGGTATACCTCGGAGTAAATCATCAAATTAGGGCAGCATGATGCATGAAATTTAGGCAATTAGGTATCAAAAGAAATGGCTCAGGAAGTCGAACAAGATGGTATATTAACTTAGTCTTTACGCCAGAGAGACACCTACCTCAATCGGAGAAGAAAGAGGAAGATGTGCGAAACCCTAATCCGCGAACACCCGCCGTTCCTCGCCCTAATTCGCCCTCGATCGGCCACCACAGGTCACGCCGCCAGATGGAGAAGAAAATAAAGGCCTAGGGCTGCCAAAGCCCTCTAGTTATCCGGTGTATGGATGCTCCTAGGGGTCGGATTGGACTCAAGAGTCTAAAGGGGGGAAATCCGGCGAAAATCTTGGTTTCTCTATCTAATCACCGTCGCCACCAAGATAAAGCTCTAGAGACTAGAGTTTCAGAGGGAAAACAAGCTCTTATGGTTAACCTTTCGATTGGGCCTAATTTGGGCTCATTTGATTAAGAATTGGGCTCTAATTTGGTCGTTTAAGGTTAACCTATTAAAACAACGAATTTAGCCATTAATTCCTTAATTCTACCTAATCAAATTTTTATTAGGGGTCAACCGAGTTGACATTATTGTTAAACACTTCATTCTCTATAAGAATATAATTTTTTCATATTTTTAGAAATTAGTCGAAACTTTGGCCTACGGATGAAATTCAATTATTTTAATTTAACCTATTAAATTCAAATCACCGTAGAAAATTCGTTTGCATCTTGGAACATGAAATTCTTTTTGTGTTGATTGTAGAAAAATAATTATTTTTTTATTGGTATAATTTAGCCATTTTCAAAATAAATAATATTTTTTTAATTAAGAAAATCATTGATGTCGTTAAATAGCAAGGAAATAGCTTTTATTCCAATACATATTTTAAATTTTTACTTTTATATTTTATTATTTAACTGGGGTATTACATCGGCGGCTTGTGAGCTGCCTCGGTATTCATGCTACCGTGGTTTTAGACCTAGGGATCAGGCTAGATTAACGACATTGCGTCGTTGCGTATGACGGTCTTGACCCCGAGTCTTGTGACTCAAGGACCGTTGGATTTAGTGAGTCTAGAGGACTATCAAGAGTCTAGTGGCTCGGCGCCACTTAGTTCCTCGTGACTTTCACGCAGGGTGCGTGTGTGGTTCTCGGAGTTTCTCCTCAGAGAGTGGTCACATCAGTGACTCCCCACTAGTCGTAGCCTTCCGACACGGGAGTGGTTCCACCAGGGAGTGGTGGCGAGGCTACCCCGAGAGACGATTTTTAGGCTGGTTACCGTCGGGTCCCACGTTTGACGCCAGAGTCCGGCTGAGGGGAAAATCAGTCAGAGGGCCAGACCTAGGACGTGTGGTCTATGTGTGCACACGTGGTTGGGGGTAGTGGACCCGCGCCGGACAGTGCGACCCCAGCTAGTCGCTTGTTCTATGGTTAGTTATACGGTGTCTCAGTTCCCCCTGGGCCAGAGGGAGACACCTGAGGCGCGGTCTAAGTCGTTAGTGGACGCATCCGGCCTTGCTTCTGGTGGGCAGGTACTCCTGTCACGTGAGACGTGACTCTCCTATTTCCGGGTTCCATTTTTTGACTACGAGACGTGGCTTTTTGGACCGTCCGGTGTTTCCGAGGTAGTGGGCAGGGTGCTAGTGGCTTCACCGAGGTTTCGTCGTGCCAGTGTGAGACTGTGCGGTCCCGGTTGGTTGTGCCTGTGTAGGTAGACTTCTATGGCAGGGTTGCCGTGAGGGTTTCCTCTGTAGGCCTGGTGTTAGAGTGGTCCGGTTACCGATTGTGAGATCGGGATTTCTCTTTCTGCTTGACCGGTACAGTAGGAGTAGTTGTAGCGCCGAGTTTTGACCAGTCACCGGTTCGCTATTCCTACTGTAGTTGTAGTTGTTTTTCCTTTCCGCTATCACCATGTTCTCGGTTGGGGTTCCGCGGGATCCCTACTGAGCCAGTGACAGGAGGCTCACCCCTGCTTTTCATGTGCGTCGGTTCTTCCTCGAGGTTCAAGGGTTCTTAGTTGCCAGCTCGCCGGGTCGAGTGCTCACTTGGCATGTGGTACGTTTTACTACTTTAGATTGTACTTTCTGTTGGATTGGACTCTACTATTATAGTTATTTATTTATTTTTGTTAATTGTTGAATTATCCCACTTTATTTCCTATTTCTTTGTACCTCCACACTCCTTTTAGCCCTTCCGAACCCTCCCGGTTCGTGGGCGGCGGGCCAGGATTGGAATGGTATCGGGCTCTTCCCGGTATCTGGATCTTGGGTCGTCACAGTTAGCACCATTGAAGAATGGGGGTCTATTAATTGAATGCCCTTCAGCTCTGAAGCTGCGAGCATTGCTAGTTCCAGGTCTTCCCTAGTCATTGGAACACATTGTGGGAAACCCGCTCTGATACCAATTGATAAAAAAAGGAGATGAGATCTAGAAGGGGGGATGAATAGATCTACTACCAGTAATTCGCAGAATAAAAACTCTCAAGCGCTGCACTTAGGTCTAGGGTTAATGAAGGTATAAATCACCACAATAATTTGTTCAGGCAACCAAGCAAACAGCATATTTGCATAAGCAACGAAAGATGTAGTATGATAGCAGAAGAACTAAACTTAACCCCACAAGCAATCAGAACTGCAAATTGCCAATTAATCACAAACTAGGGACAATACTTGGCCAAGGTTTGATCCAAGGATCTCCTCACGCAAGGGGATATGTTTTGGATAGGCATAACCTATCTTTCCCACCATGCCTTTTGATATACTTCTTGATTGTGAGCAATTGCAAGTGATAGTTAGGAACACATAGCACAAATCAGACATGTGATTTTTTAGGTGGTTCGATTGCGCTTAGCAATCTATGTCCACCCCTCACTAGGCTAGAGTGAGGCTTCCTTTTTCAACAAAGCAAATATCAGACTAAGTCTGCAACAACGGCTATAACCATAGCTTCACCCCCAAGGAACACACTCCTTGCTTCTTCTGGATTGCCAGAAGGAACCCGGAGGAACAACCTCCCTTCCTCTATGAACACAGAGGGAACCTCGTGAACTGCCCCCAACAGCTCACGCAACCATAGGATATAATCCTCTCTTCCTCTGATACATAGAGGGGACCACAGAGAACACTCTCCCTTCCTCTGAAAATACATAGAGGGAACTAAGAACAAATTCAAACCGAAGAACAAAAAGAAAATAGTAGAAATGTAAGAATTCGATCGGAAAAGAACAGACAAGAACAATGTAGCTTCGAATTGAAGCAATCTCCAGAGGGGATGGGCTAGCTGCACTCAATTCTCTCTTCCTCTCAAGGTGGTTCTCTCTTTCTTTTCCTTCTAAAAGAGCTCCCTTTGAATTTGCAATGGTAACGAAGGCAGCAGCTTTCACAGCTTTTTTCGAATGGAGCGGCTGATATATATATATATATATATATATATATATATATATATATATATATATATATATATATATATATATATATTTATATAACAGAGTATCATCTTCCACTAGAGATTCTGATCTGCAACTCGGATAATCCATTGGTCCACATGGAAAAAATGAATATTCAGATGATATGAATCTCTCAAAAACCCGCCACGTAGGCTATAATTTGCGCGCCAAAAAAGTCATGAGCGTTGGCACGTGATTTGCTTGAGTTCATCACGAGCCCAGACATAAGTCAGACTTTCATATTCATTTTTCAGGCAGGGCAGTCTGATTCTCATCCTTAATTATCCATTATTTGCCTTAATCCTCTTAAGTCCATTGGCCGTACAAAAATCTTGTCAGAATCGGTCGACCGTTCCATCTATTTTGGTTGGCCAAAATAAACAGCATCAACAGTTGCTTTCAGGAGGTCGACACATCCTTCATATAGCTTCGACCCGTCTGCATTGGGCTTTGGTGCGTCAATGCAGCTCTTTCATGCTTCGACATTGTTGACTTCCAATTACTAGTTCCGAGCTGAGTGCATCGATGCATTCCTTAGAAGCGTCGGTGCAGTGTGAAGATGGAACCCTTTGGAACAACAGACTTCAAACTCTAACTTCTGACTTGGTGCGTCGATGTAGCTACTTGTTGTTTCGACGTAGTTACATTAAAAGTCTGATCCTTGGCTTAGTGCGTCGATGCACTACTCTGATGCTTCGACGTGGTGTGACTTGATGGATGGTTTTGTTCTTGATGCGTCGGTGCAGCTCTCTATTGTGTCGATGCAGCTCTTTAAAAATCACTTCTGTAGATGTGACTGCATCAAGGCAGTGGTGATCCTGCTTTGACACTTCATTGATAATCAGAACTCCTGTGTTCTTGTCTTGATTTCTGGAAGTTCCACCTTGATTCAAGGTGAATTTACTCTATCATTTCTCAGATCTTCCTCTTTTGATTCAGCTCTAGCAACCAAAACACCTGCAACTAAGACTCTTATTAGCTAATGAACCATATTGTATTGACATCATCAAAACACACAGAATGCAACATAAAGGTTATGAATTTTACCATATGTCCTTCCATGCACTTTTGACGTTCTAAACATGTTCCCATATGTTATCCTTCTATTCTACATGATTTCTATGCATGTATGACCCTACATAGGCCCTACACGTCAGACTATTGCTTCTGTCTGTGACAGCCAGAAGGTGGTTCCTCAGAAACCGTTTCTTCCAAAAGGCGGTCTTAGATCGACCGCTACTTCCAAGACGCGATTCTCACCTGACCATTTTTTGCTTTCTATTTTGTGCTTTTTGTTAACCCTAACCAGAATGCATTTCAACCCTTATAAATATATCATAAGCCTAAGTGGTTAGGTCATATTCCCAGTTATCTCCTTATATTCATGATATTGGTTATATTGTGCATCAATCATGGTAGGTTTCATGACCTTCATGTTTTAGGAACTATTTTAAATCTTATGTTAATTTCATGCCAAAATCATATAGTCTTATATTAAAGCTATTTTCATAAGATTTGTGGAACTTGCTACATTGGTGTTTGATCGCTGTCTTCATGTATTTCACTCTCATCTCTAGTCTTTCTTAAGTACATAGCACGTACCCCAGTGCGTTACTATTAGTTACACTTGCACATGATAGGCACACTCTCTTAGACTTGTGATCCTCTCTGTCGGATATTCCTTATGCCGGACTAGGTGATCATGTTTCAAGGCCTCTGTAAGTCTCCGCGACTCTGGGATTTCCACTAGGACGTCCAGCTGGTTGTACCCTAAAGCCCAATGGTTTAGAAAGCACTTAATGAATTTCGAGTTTTCTGTAAACTGGCCTAGACGCGGCCTTATTGAGACCGCTACTTCATGATAGCGGTCTAATCGTGACCGCGTTCTCCAAGTTGGTTCACTACGTCGACCCTTTCTCCTTCTAGAGTCGACTCTGTCTAAAGGCGGTCTTGTCTCGATCGCTACTTCAAGAAAACAGTCTTCCCTTGACCGCGTTTTCCCAGTTCATGTCTAACCCATGGTTTGACCTAAAGGGTTAAGTCTACTTTGTTCCTATATGGTCTTTTGATTATCTGGAACCCAAACCTTATTCAATAAGTTATTAATGAACTATAGAAATTAATGAATGTACCGTTATGTTGTCAGATTCCTCTCATAGCATGACATTGTCCTTAATTCGTTCTTGAACTCCCATGTTCATATTTGGTGCATTCTTACCTTGATATTTGTTATCATGAACTTGTTGTGTAGGTGGAATGGCAATCTAAAGGGGGAGTGAATAGATTGCCTACAAATTCAAAAACAATTGCAAACTTATACGAACAATTCAAACTATGCGGCTTAGGTAGAAATTATAGCTAACACTCTATGCCTAACATAGACGGTTTTAGGCATACATCTAGCCGAAGTCACAATCAATTTCAACAATCATACACAATGGAGATAGAGATTTTTAAGGTGGTTCGGCCAGACACCCAGTCTGCCTACATCTACCCCTCACCAAATGCGGTGAGACTTCCATCCGCTGACACATAGCTTGAAAGTCCGCTAACTCACAGCTTGATTAACCTCAAATCTGAGCACCCTAGCTCGATTTGAACACACCGCTGATTACACAACTTAATCCCAGATCTGAGCACACCAGCTCGATTTGATAACTCCGCTGACTAACAACTTGATTAACAAAAAAAAACAAAAACTACAAAAGGATTAAATGAAGGTAGGAACACAAATCAAGTTTAGAATTCTCTTGATAGTTGAATGATTTGATCTGTAGGTAGAGTTCGCCTAACTTCCAGTGAACTCCTCTAGATCTGCAGCTTCACGATCTGGATATTTCTCCGGTCTTCTGCCTAAAGAGCACTTTACTTCTTCTCTCTTTACAACTCTCACTCTTTGGTCTTCTTTCTCTTCTCCTGGTCTCTTCTGTCCAGCTTCTCTTTCACTACAACTTTTCTCTTCCTCGCAGCTTCTTCTCTCCAGCTTCGCTTTCTCGCCACCCTCTTCCTTTCACGAAGGGGTCTTCTATTTATAGAGCAGTCTGTCAAAATTTTGATTTAAACTTTATCCAATAAGTTTCCCGCCTTTGTCCATCTGTCAGACATAAAGCTCTTGGGAGATGCCACATGGATACCTTGGATCACGTGCCCACAAGTTGGCCTTTGAGCTTGGTTAAGAGGCATGTGTATCAGACATAAGGTTTCTGCCTTACAAGACATTTTTCAGCCTTAGCAACCTATTATTCACTCTTATTGTCCATTTGTCTGGCTTTGGTAGCTATTTGTCACCCTTATTCTCAAAGAGCCGTTGCCACTACCTTCGAGCTTAAGTGTAAAGGATGCGCTTCTCATGACCCTGTCTCTTTTTAAGCCTTAGCAACATAGTTTTCACCCTTATCTCCTATATGTCAGTGTTAGACACTTATTTTTCACCCTTAATCTCCTGACGCCGTCGCCACTGCTGCTTCTTTCAACGTTGTGAATTTCTTTGTAACTGGAGTCGACTCCAAAGGCACATTGCGTCGACTCTCCTTTTGTGCTTTTCAAGCCTTTCACCATGGCGATCTAGTTTTCACCCTTAAGGCTTCATATATTGCCCATGTTCTTCATTTGTAACTTGACTTCTTCACTTGCTAGGTGGTTGAAGCTTTTCACTTTGGCATGCGTTGACTTTGTCTAAGCCTTGCGTCGAATCCCTTTCTAGCTATTCTTCTTCTCAGCCCTTTTTCTTCATGCCAAGCTATTTGTCACCGTTCCCCAGCCATTTGTCACTTCTATTTCACATTTATCACCACTGCACATATATTTGTCACCCATATTCAACTCAAGCCGTCGCCATTATAGCTTTAGGTAGCGAGAGCTTCTGGCGTCGACTCCATCATCGTGAAATGCTTCTTCTTATGAACTGCTAGCTTCTTCTTGAGTTGGCTCAAGCTACTGAACTTCAGTAGCACTTTTAGTACTATTTTCCTACCAGAACAAATAGGATTATAAACATATGCTTATCAGTGTGTTATAGAACACATGCCATCATCAAAGGCATATAAATGCTCATGAATGAAGACATATGATTGAGTACTCATGTTGACTCACACAGTTTTGACATCATCAAAACCTAGAGACACAACAAAACTTATTGTTTTACTTCGTATTATCGGCCAAACTTTATATTACTCATGGAAGTACCTTGATTTATAACTTGAAGATGCAAGAGCGGGCACATACAGTGTCCAAGGGCTCGACGCTAGCCCCCTCGACGGATGGCCGAAAACATGCTGTAAACCATGGGGTATGATGAACACTAGCATCGCATTGCGTCGGGAGTACTTTTTTTATAATCGGGTGAAATCCACGAGGCTATCTTATGAAATTTACATGCTTGCTAGTACATTCTTGTTACATGACTTTCTAGTGGATAGCCTTCGTGGTTATGAAAAGTGCATTCTCATTACATTATAATACATTCTCGTTAATGAAAGGCCACTTGATATTTATACTTGATCATACTCACATGCTATGTAAACTCTCATATCTCTATGATTTATACCTTTTTACTTGTGTTATTACTTTATCTGTGTGTTTTATTAAATTTTCCTTACCTTACATTATAGCGCTAAAATGTTAATTACTTAAATCATGCCTTCATATTGATACGAAGATACCTACTGGGCAAGTGTGCTCATTCCCTACTTTTCCAATCTTTTCAGGAAACTCTAACGGGGATTCGGACTACTCAAGTGACGAGTCCGAGAGTGATTGATGGTTCGAGAGAAGCCATAGCTAGTCTAGTCAAGAGTCTTGTTACCTTCACTGTAATAGGCCGTGAAGTTGATCATGTTATGTAATTTTCCTTTTTCTTGAGTCTAGAATTAAAGGAGTCATGTCGTTTGTAAACATTGATTATTATTATTCAATAAAGTTAAAATTTTGAGTACATCACATTGTGTTCATTCTTCTTATGTATGAATGATTAGTGCTCTGATTATATTGCTAGCTTGAGGCGTATTGCCAACTATCCACGTTCCAGAATATCTTCCACTGTACATATATCTCGGGGCGTGACAGGTACTGTCGCTTCCACCACGACCATGGCCACGACACCGCCGATTGCATCCAGCACAAGGATGCTATCGAAGACCTCATCCGATGAGGACTCCTCGACAACATCATTACCAAGGCTGAGGAAAAGCAACAACGCGATCGATCCCCTCTACCACTCGATAAGCGACCCAATGGGAAGGAGATCATGATGATCTCCGAAGGGACGGCCACAGGAGGTGACAGCTCGAGGAGGCGCCGATGGTATGCGTCAGCGATTAATACCGTGGAGCGAGGCGATAGTAGCCATAAGGAGGCTGCCGCCCGAGAGCACCTCAAAGATCCCATCGTCTTCTCAGAAGAGGATCTGTAGGGTGTGACCACTCCCCATTCTGACGCTTTGGTGGTCTCGAGCACCATTAACCAATGTACCGTCCGACGTATTCTAGTGGATAATGGAAGCCGTCCCGATGTTATTTCGTACGATTGCCTGGTACTTATGTGTGTGGATTTATCATGAATAACCCCACTACACACACCCTTATATGGGTTTTATGGCACGACCATCCTCCCAGAAGGATGTATCTCATTGCCAATCAAGTTCGGGACCACACCAAAGCATGTGACGTTCCTAGCGGACTTCACCATAGTCCGCAGGATGATAGGGTACAACGCCATCATAGGGCAAGGTATCCTCGGCACACTTCATGGTGTTCCCTCCTCCTACCATCAAAAGCTGAAGCTTCCCACTCCTCGCGGGGTAGGAGAAGTCCGAGGAGATCAGAGGGAGTCAAGGAGATGTTACCTAATCTCAATGCACGACCGACAAGCTGAGGAGGCTCTGCCCAAGAAGAAAGCTCCAGATTGGGGCTACATTATCCGAGCAAGAAAAGAAGGCACACGTAAGTTTCTTGGAAGTTAACTAGGACGTATTCGCCTGGTCCGAGGATGAGCTCCTCGGAATCCCACCAAAGGTAATAACACACCAGCTAAAGCTGGACCTGAGCTGCCACCCGGTTCAGCAGCACAGGAGGCGTTGCAACCCCGAGAGACATGCCACAATTAGGGAGCAAGTGAGCGAGAAGTTACGCTCGGGACTATTGTGACCTACCCAGTACCCCGACTGGGTAGCTAATGTAGTCCTTGTTCCCAAGAGCAATGGGAAGTGGCGGATGTGTGTAGACTACATAGATCTCAACAAATCTACGCCCAAGGATAGTTTCCTTATGCCACGAATCGACCAACTGGTTGACGCCACAGTCGGGCACGAGATGCTGAGCTTCTTGGACGCCTACTCAGGGTACCACCAGATTAGCATGCACAAACCCAACCTAGACAAAACAGCGTTCGTCACCGACCACGGCTTGTAGTGCTACACCTGCATGCCCTTCGGGTTGAAAAATGTGGGAGCGACATACCAGCGCCTGGTGAACCATATGTTCGACGCACAGATCAGCCGCAACATGGAAGTCTACAACGATGACATGCTTATTAAAATCCTCCGAGCGGACGAACACCTCGAAGATCTGATGGGAACGTTCGCCACACTCAGAAGGTACAACAAGAAGCTCAACCCGAGCAAATGTGCGTTTGCGGTGAAGTCAGGAAAGTTCCTCGGGTTCCTCGTCACCCATAGAGGAATAGAGGCGAATCTTGACCAAATCCGAGTAGTGCTGGAGATGAGGTGTGTCATGCCCCGAACCGATAGTAGTGGAATGTATTGCTTGGAACGTTGCAGCGATACAGTCATGTCAATCAGAGCAAAATTTAAAGATACAAGAAGACCGTCATCGAAAAAAGTAAATTTTATTGATATAAACCTATCATTACAACTTGTTGACTCAATTACAACTTATAGAGAGATAAAGGAAAAGACGCACTAACAGGACTTAGACATTTAAAACTAGATAAAAGATCTTATGCTAATCTAGACTCAAGAAAAGTAAAAGACACATGTCATCTAGTTTTCAGAGCTCTCTTGCACACTTTCCCTTTCCATTTGAGTCACGGTCTCGCTAGGCACCTGATTACATGAAAAATATTAAAATAGGTAAGATGCGTGAAAAGCTCAGTAGGAAATTACATTTCAAGATCAAGCTTGCTTTAAGTAAATTACATGTTACATGAAAATTCAAGACCACTATGCATGAACGATCGCAAGATGAAACGAAAATATATCAATTGAGCAAGATATGGAAATACTAGCAAGAAGGAGTAAGCAAGGCTAAGCATGTAATTATTGTACAACGTCATGAGATATTGGCTATTTGAAGTTCTAGCAAGTACCACATCGAGTCAAGTATGTCAAGTAATATCGTGTATTTTCACGTCACGAGAGAGAGAATGGAATGCCATAGAATAAATCTAGAAAGTCATGCACTTGGTGCAATGCCACACCGTGATCAATATAGATCTCATGGGCACAAGTACTTTCGGGTGCTCCTCCCAGGACCAGATCGGGCCCCATTAACACCAGCATTGAGTCATGTAAATATTTTAGACATCCACTATAGTTTATAGCCAATAGAATTCAAAAGGAATAAGCCATTATAGGAACATAAGGTGGATTTACAAAACAGAGATCGAATGATAGAACTTGAGTAAGGATGATATATCGATAAATCACATGAAAATCATGACATATCATAAAACTGGGTAATTGGCGTCCACACAGACCGCCACCAATTCCAGAATTGGCGCCCACTGGGGTGGCCGCTAATTCTGGAACAGTACATGTACGAAGAAATAGCGACCACTCAAACTGTCACTAATTTAATTAGCGTCCACTGTCTGGCCGTCAATTCTAGACAGAGACAGACTTCTCACAGAGGCCAGAAATAGCGCTCTATGAGTGCTAGGGCATCACGTTTCTTTAGAGTGACGTGACAATCAATGGTTCTAGGGTTTTTAGGGTACAACCCGCTCGGCTGTCTTGAGGGAATCCAAGACTAGCAGAGTCTTACGGATGTCTTAATGAAGAAAGAACCAGTCCGAAGAAAGGAATATCCCACTGGGGGTCCATTCATCACCAAGAGTTGAGGTGTAAGTGTGAAACAATGTGAAACAGGGACTCTATCTTCGGATGTGAGATAAGAGTGCGAAAAGACCCACGATATGGGTCAAAAGTCGATGAAACCCTGAGATAACAAAATAGTGTCCAAACAAAAGGTGTTATTTAAAGAATGAGCGTCTCTCCAGGGAGGCCCTAAATCCATATTTTTTTGAATATTTTTCATAATTTTAAAGAATTGGCGTCCTTCCAGGAAGGTGCCATATAAAGTATTTATTCAAATTAAATATAATTTACATTAATGAGTGTCTGTTCAAGAGGGTGCTATATCCTGATATAACGTCCAATCCATGGACGTTAATTCAATAATTTCAGAATTATTTCAATTTTTACTAATTAATAGGAATCTACGTCTCTTCACAGAGGCGCTATTCCTTTAATTAGCGACTGTGCGATCAGTCGCTTATTCTTTTAGGCATGCAACACAGCACTCATCGGCCACATACATTTTCACTCACATATTACTATTCATTTAAACAATTACTGTTCATTTAAGGGATGAACAGTGCTACCTTGACATTTATGGGGATTTTTAGGAAACCAATAACATGGACAAGGAGAGAAAAATATGGGGAATTCAGAAATATACACAACATGATTTTCAGATACATGGTTCCATAGTTATTAAATTTTAAACATGGGTTAATTATTTAATGCACTAAAAAGAAATAGCGTCAGTGTAGTGGTCGCTCATTAATTGGCTCCCAGAAGACTGTCGCAAATTCAAGATTTTGCACCCGTTCGCATGGTCGTCCATTAATCTGCGACCGCTGATCTGGCCGCTATTTTCATATCAAACAGAAATGTGACAGATCTACGTAAAAACCCAAACAATAGTCGTGAAAACGTGATATGAAGATGGTAACAAGGATTATCATGCATGTAAGGCTATTTCTATTATTTGTGCTTCGATGCTTGAGATAACCTACATTTTTAATAGAAAAGCCTAACCTAGGGTTCGATGGGAGAGTGCACCCCTTACCAGAGGTAAGGAGAAAGCCACTCCACCATTGGACCACTAGGAGGCGGATTTATACCACTGAGAAAGAATAATGAATTACATCAATCTGAGTCTAGGCATGCCTAGAGAGTCCAGCCGAGCAGCCCCTTTTATAATGGAAGGTAGCTCACTGTAAGAATAGAAAAAATTACATTTGTTGATGCAAGCTAAAGAAGCAAGTAGATCAGCTACAGTGTTGGCTTCTCTAAATATATGAGAGATAAAGTCATGCTGAGAGAGAGTACTCCAGATCACCCTGACGTAGCTGAGTATAGCCCATGGGCAGTGAATTTCTTTATTGATGATCCTGACTAGGGTGAGGGAATCACATTCAATGAGGGCTGGAGAAATATCCACCGTCTTCAAATACTTAATACCATCCAGGAGGGCTCGGGCTTCAGCTATTAAGCTGTTTGAATGGCCATAAAAATGAGAAAAGGCAAGTAGAACTTTTCCTCTGGAATCCCTGATTGTACCACCTCCTCCTGTGTCCTTAGAAATCTTGCAAGCACCATCAGTGTTAAGTTTAAGAAATGGCCAAGGGGGGCAAATCCATTTCACTATCTTCAATTGATCTCTGCATGAAGTTTGGTATGCGATTCCCATTTGGTCCAATATTCTCCGGTAGCTGGATTTTGGTTCCTTTAGTGAGGCAGTCGAACATGCTCTCTTGATCTGGAACAAAGTTTGGTGGATGCAACTATTTTTGGAGAATGCTTTATCCTCATACTTGGCACTGTTCCTAGCTTTCCAAATTTCCCACATACCAAATCCAATGGAGGCAAGGGAGAAAACTGCAAAGGCCGTACCTGGCTGAACATTGCTGATGGAATTCAGAATGAGTTCCTTAGGATTTCGCCCTTGAAGATGTAACCCTGCTGCTTTGAGTGCAGTCCAAACTGCAACTGCAATATCACTGTTGAGAAACAGATGTGTGAGGTCTTCAACCTGCGGATTTTTACAGCAAAAGCATTTCGAACAGAGGACTATGCCCACTCTTTGTATATTGGCATCGGTTGGCAAGCAGTTATTCATTATCTTCCATATATGTACTGAAATTTTAATTGGAACCCAATTAGACCACAAGCAACGCCATGGGATATCAGCTGGAATTTGATTGTTAGCCATAAGGTTATTAGTTGATGCTACTGAGCATTGACCAGATGAGGAGATGCTCCAAACACCCAGGTCCAGTTCTTGGTTCAGATTAACTGATCTGATGGCTTGCTGGATGCTGTTAGGGAGCAGAGAATTGAGCAAGACAATATCTTCAGGGGATGGGTTCAAAAGAACTTCACTAACTGATGCTTTCGGATTGGGAATTTGAGCTTCAGAAATAAAAGTATTTAAGCAATGTTGGCCCAACCAATTATCATACCAAAAACTGGTATTATCTCCATTGCCCACGATGACCTTTTTGAATTGAAGAATATATTCCTTAGCCTTCAACCAGCTTCTTCTTGCAAAACCTTTCATGTTCCTGAATTTTGCATCTCGGATATGGCAATTGAACAGATACTTTGCTCTAAAATAAGAAGCCCATAAGGTGTCATTGTGAATGGCATTCCACAGCATTTTGACACGGAGAGCAATTTCCATTTTCCTGAGAGATATGATGCCAAGGCCCCCTACGGATTGAGGTCTACATAAGGTCTGCCAAGATTTCCAATGTCTCTTTTTTCCATGGGCTGAAGACCCCCAGAAGAAGTTGGCAAAGGCCTGCTCAATCAAAATATGAGTGCCAATGTGCAATGGAGTGGAGGACAGAGCATACATTGGCAAAGAAGACAACACATGCTTGATAAGAACTAGCCTGGCCCCTTGGGATAAGAGGCTGGCCTTCCACCCATCAATCCTTTTATGAATGGAATTTAGGATTCCAGCAAAGTAAATCTTCTTTGTTCTACCAATCACCAGAGGAAGCCCAAGATACTTATGAGGAAAGGACAGTTTGGAGAATCCTGTGAGTCTCTGAATGCGCTGAGCAACAGAAATAGGCTTTTTTGGATGGATTAAAAAACCACTCTTACTGACATTGATCAGCTGACTAGAAGCTTGTTCATAAGTGTGAAGAAGCTTGAGCAAATTCCTGATGGAAGAAGAAGTAGCTTTGCTGAAGATCAGGGTATCATCAGCAAAAAGTAAGTGTGATATTCTTGGACATCTCTGACAGCCTGTGAACCACTCTATCCGGCCATTACTGAAGGTTTCTCTAAGAGACCTACTCAAAGCTTCTTCAGCAATAACAAATAAGGAAGGTGCAATTGGATCACCTTGGCGAATACCTCCGGTTGATTTAAAAAAACCAGCAGTGTCTCCATTCAACAGAATAGAAAACCAACAGTTATTAATCAATCTTTCAACAAGGTTTATGAAATTGTTACTGAAGCCAAATCTGAACATTACAGAGTATAGGAAGTCCCATTCGAGCCTGTCATAGGCTTTAGCCATATCAAGTTTAAACATGACATTAGAACCTCTTGTATGTCTACTTAAATCAAGGGAGAGCTCTTGAGCAAGGGCTATTTTTTCTATAATCTGTCTTCCTTTGATAAAGGCTGACTGTTCCGGAGAAATAATTTTGGGTAAAATTAAAGCCAATCTTCTGTTGATTATAGAGGATATAATCTTGTAGAAAAAATTACATAAACTTATTGGCCTGTAGTCTGAAATCTCCACAGCATTCTGTTTCTTAGGAATAAGAGCAATCAAGGTAGAGGTGACATACCGAGGCAGTGGATTCCTGGAGGAGAATGCTTCTTGCACTGCACTGACTACCAAAGGGGCAATAATATTCCAGGCTTTGTGAAAAAAGAGCCCAGAATATCCATCGGGCCCAGGAGCACTATCAGCTGACAAATTGAATACTGCTTCATGAATTTCAGATTCAGTGGGAATAGCACACAGACAGTCATTATCCTCCTGGTTAAGTAAATGAGGAATGCAGCCCAAGAATGAATGGTCAATGAAGTGATCTTGAGAGGAGAAAGCATTCTGAAAATGGGATACTGCTATATGTTTCATATCCTCATGGTTTGAAGAGAGATTGCCTGCAGGATTCTTTAGATGTTTGATTTTTTGTTTCCGTCTCTTAGCTAAGGTGGACATGTGGAAGAATTTTGTATTTCTGTCCCCCTCAAGCAGCCATCTAATACCAGATTTTTGTCTCCAGAAGTACTCTTGCTGGAGCAGTCTGTCTGACAGATTGGATTTTGCTTCTTCTAATGCTGCCAGGTTAACATCACTGGGTTGCGAGTCATAAAGGTGCTCAGCTTGCAGAATAGCATCCTCAGCTTTTGACAAATTCAAATGAACATTACCAAAGGTTTCTCTGTTCCAGACTCGAAGCATCCTTTTCAGGGAATTGAGCTTGAGGAACAAACAGTGCATGGGAGAGGAAGCAATGGGGCTTGAGTGCCAGCAAGCCTTAACTTCATCCAAAAAATTATCATGTAAAGTCCACATTCTCTGAAAGCAAAATCTACTGATTCTACGATCTTGGGGTAGCATTTTAACTAGCATCGGAGCATGGTCAGATGCCTCCCTGGATAAATGCTCTATAGAAATTGGCATTTGAATCAGCCAGGCTGGATTGAGAAGGACCCTATCCAATCTGGCCCAAATTCCTCTGCTGCCAGATTGATTATTATGCCAAGTATATTTTGAGCCAGCATATCCACCATCAAGTAAAGCACAGTCTGAAATACAGTTGCTAAAGTCAGTCATTGCAGAGAGGCTTGGGGAATTACCACCGAGCTTTTCATCCACAGTAGTGATGCAATTAAAGTCCCCTGCAACAATCCAAGGTCCAACTATCCGAGAGTGAATGTTGGATAAAGAAGCCCACAAGGAATGCCTCTCATAAGCATTGCATTTGGCATAAACAAAAGAAGAGTAAAAGTCTGGCAAAGAAGCATTAGACTGCAAAACAGTGATCTGTTGATCATCCCTACTTACAACTGAAAAATGCAAAGGATCCTTCCAGAAAACCCAGATGTGGGCCAGCCCATCAGTTTTGGCAACAGCCTTATCCATACCCAAGCGTCTGCATATATTTTCCATTCTGCCAGTGTTTAGTTTAGGTTCTAATAGCACTATGCAGTCAAGTTGGTGAGTTCTAATAAGTAGTTTTACTCTGCCAATGGACACATCATTCCCTATACCTCTGATATTCCAAATAATGCAATTCATAATAATTGTTTGGTATCAGGTATGTTACCCGTGGAACCAGTCCTTAACATTGATCTGGTAATAACACCTGTGCGCTCGTGATGTAGAGCCATGTCGTTTTGAGTTTCTGCTAGCTTGGCTATATCTAGTCTTCTAGAAAAGACCTCTTCAGCTGACTGAGGTACTAGCTCTGGCAAGGCAACTACAACTGCATGGTCGGGAACAATAGCAAAATTTTGGTTTGAAGGGGGCTCTGAAGGAGGGCAGGCCAAAGTTGCCGAGTGATGAGCTTGAGAAGGATCCTGGATTAGAATCTCTGACTGAACAGGAACAGAAACTTGCCAAGGAATATCGGACTCACAATCAGGAGCTTTCTCCACATTAGAACTTGGAACATCCTTCGCTGGATAAACCTCCGGAAGGCAATAATCAGGATCCCCTGACTCAGTAGCAGAAGCTGGCGGAGGTTTAGCTGGACGGGGAGCATCCAAGACTGAATTCTGCATGGAACAATCGCCCTGACTAACGGTCCTTGCAATAATCAAATCGTTACAATTGTGCAGAGCATCTTTGACTCGGGGAACAGCTAAATTAACTTCAGCAGAGGTCTTCTGATTAGCTACAGGTTGCCAAATTGCCTTGCCTTTGGTGTCGGCTATGGTCTGAATGGGCTTCACTGTCGAAGTCGAATTCCTTAAGCCTTTACAAGCAGCTTCAGTATGGCCGATTCGAGAACAGGCAGAGCAATAGGGAGGAAGGTCCGGGTATACAACCTCCTGCCAGGCACCACCTCCTGGACAACCAATCCAAATTCTGGGAGGGCGAGGTTTTGAAATATCAAGCTCGATACAGACCTGAGCAGCAGTCGTTTGGGATAAGTTCAAAGTGCAAGGGTCGATTTTCAAAACTCGACCAACATTACCAGCAATGGAACAAATCAAGTGCTCTAAGTATAAATTCACCGGAAGACCAGGGAAAGATATCCATACCGGGAGAATTGGCGAATCCGCCAAAGGAGAAAAATCCATGGTCCATTTGAAGAAACGGAAGATCCTACCATGGACTAGCAGCGTCTCCTTCAGCAGCAGAGACAGGTAATCATCGTAGTTCCGGAATCGTAAAAGGAGGTGTCTCTTATCCAGGGCGCTGATCATGAAGTCATCTTTGAATCTGCATCTGCCGTTCAAATGAGCTCTAATGTCCGAGAACGGAGGTCGTCCCTGAGGTGTGCGGGCTACCAAGGCGAAAGAGAAAGGTCCAAGGGACGCTGAGATCTCCTCCTGGGAGAAGAACACTGCGGGTTCTCCTTTGTCAGTAAGCGCCGGAGCATGGATGTGGCCCGGGACAATCGGCGGCGCCATGGTAGAAGACAGGACTTCAGCGAAAGTCCTGGCGCCGGTGGACACAGGGAGGCTGAGACCAGCATGGAGAGGCGAAGGAGCCCGTTGCGAGGAGGCCAAGGGGGAGCCCGTTGCGAGGAGCCCGTTGCGAGGAGATAACCTACATTGATTGTTGAAGAATGTCGAATGAAAATAAAGGAAATAGAGGAAGAACAACTACAGCAACAGCAACGACAAGGGGGAAGAAGAAGATGAACAAAGAAGCAGCCCGCAACTGCAGCAGCACAGCAACATGAACGTAGCACGCACAGCAAGAGGACGAAGAAGAAAAGCAATGGCGACAGCAACTTACGCCCACGCGAACGGAGGAAGAAGGAAGAAGAGGAAGCATGTGCTTCTTCTCCACATACAGCAGTAGGAGGAAGACGAGGACGCAGGGGATGTCGATGCACGAACAGCAGCAGCAACAACAGGCTTCTGCCAATCGAACGGGGTCTTTATTTATAAAGTTTTAGGTCTCAAGCTTCCTAATGGGAATCAAATTTCCTATGTAGAATCCTAGTAGGGCTAATCCTTCACATGCTAACCTACTGCCATATCCTCAGTTGCTTTCCTAGTGGGTTTAAAACCCTAATCTCCCATGCACGTTCGAAGATGATAGAGTGCCTATGTGTATTTGAAAAAGCCCTTAAGTATGCTTGTATTTATGTCTATATCCCTCAAGCCCCTTTATAACCGTAAGGCCCATTTGTCCTTAGGGTAAACCTATATACGTGAGGCCCATTTATATGGGTTTAATTTTATTACTTCCATAGTTTTATGGGTTGGGTTTTTAGGTTTTATTAATTTGAGTTGGGCCCATTATATCTATAAAGTTCTATTAAGCTTATTTATTTATTTGGTGTGGGCTGGTCATAATTATACTAGGGTCTTTATTGAGAGTTCGATTAAGGTAGAACTTTATATAGGGATTTTATTTCTTTTACCTTATTAATTTTACCATTGTCTTGGGTATCAGAGGCAGGTTTCAATCCTGGAAAAATCTTTATTTTCATTCAAAAGGGGAATATTAACTGGCCATATTTATTTATTCTACAGACATTATATTCAAATTTTATTAATGATTTCTTAGAGAAATATTTAGATGACATCCTTAAATGTCCAATTTGTCATTGAATCCTTTTCACATCGGTTGCTATTTGTTTACGTGATGACCCTATTTTATTATATCTCTAACAAGTGGATTTTCATTTTATTTTTCATAAGATTTATATTGATCCTTTCTCTTTCTAAAATATAGACAATTTTTTCTATTTTAACTTTCCTAATTTGTCGGGCGTTACAAGGCGGCCAGTGCGGGTGAGGGACGTACAATGCCTCACCGGCTGCGTCGCCGCCCTAACTCGGTTCCTGTCCTGGGCAGTAGAGAGATGTCTTCTGTTCTTCTGGCTCATCAAGCAAGCTAACAAAGCGTCGGAGAGGAAAGGGCAGATTGAGTGGGATCAGGGATGTGAGCAGGTGTTTGAAGAGTTGAAGCATTACTTGGCGTCCCCTCCCGTGCTCTCCAACCCATAGAAGGGAGAACAACTGCTCTTGTATCTGTCGGTGACTCCGAGCACGATGAGCGCAGTGCTCGCACCAGAGGAAGGGAACATCATGAAGCTGGTCTACTATGTAAGCCGGGCATTACAAGGGCCAGAGTTCCGGTATTCGCCGACTGATAAGTTCGCGCTGGCCCTGATCACGACCGCTCGTAAGCTGTGACCGTACTTCTTGGCTCACCCAATCACCGTCCTCACCGATCAAGCTCTGCGCCAAATTCTCCAGAATCCTGACACCTCGGGAAGGTTTATCAAGTGGGCTATTGAATTGGGCGTGTTCGACATCAAGTTCCATCCAAGGACTATGATCAAGGCCCAGGCCCTCGCTAATTGGGTCACCAAGTGCATGATACTCGAAGAGGGCTCACCTGAACAGTCCTTGGGACCAATATGGGAGCTCTGCATCAACGGATCATTCTGCGCTGCTGATAGTGGGGCAGGACTGGTCCTACTGTCACCAGTGGGAATAGAGTTGCAATACGCCCTCCGCTTCAACTTCCCGACCATGAATAATGTGGCCGAATACGAAGCACTCCTTTCGGGGTTAGGAATGGCGAAGTACCTTGGGTCGAGCAGTGTACGGGCCAATAGTGACTCCATGCTCATCGCTAATCAAGTAAAGGGTGAGTTCGAAGCACGGGAGCCGGCGATGATCAAGTATCTCGAGAAGGCTAAAGCCGCTTCCGAAGAGTTCTCCCATTTTGAGATGGTGCACATTCCGAGGGAGGAGAACCTCCGAGCAGACGCTCTATCCCACCTAGCGTCTTCAAAGACAACCTCCGGCTCGAGATCCATCTTGATAGAAGAATTATCGGCACCGAGCATGGAAGAAGCGACGCCCCAGGTGAACACCATCAACTATGAACCCTCTTGGATGGATCCACTCTTAGACTTCCTCGTACGACAACAACTTTCAAGCGACCATGATGAAGCCCGCTGCATGTGAGCACGCGCAACACACTTCACAATGGTTGAGGGCCGCCTATATAGGCGATCGCTTTCAGCTCCACTATTAAAGTGCTTGTTCCCTACGGAAGCCAAGCAAGCCATACAGGAAGTACATGAAGGGCTTTGCGAGAGCCATGTAGGAGGCCGAGCACTCGCACGGACCCTCATCCGGCAAGGATATTGGTGGCCGACGTTGCTGCCAGACTGCATCGACTACGTTCGGAAGTGTCCACAATGTCAGAAGTTTTCGAACTTGCACCACCAGCTAGCGACACAACTGCACGCCCTGATGGAGCCTCACCCACTTGCTCGGTGGGGTGTAGACATACTGGGCCCCTTTTCTGAGGCTCAAGGGAGGAAGAAATCCCTCATCGTTGCCATCGATTACTTCACCAAATGGGTCGAGGCAGAACCAGTGGGAAAAATAACAAGCGAAGCAACGTGGAAGTTCGTTCTATGAAACATCATCTGTCGCTTTGGGATCCCGCGTGTCCTCACAACTGACAATGGCAGGCAATTCACGAGCACAACCTTCCAGGAAAAGTGCTCGGAGCTGGGGATTTGGAACCACTACACGTCAATGGGCCACCCCCAGGCGAACGGCCTAGTGGAAAATGCTAATAGAACGCTTCTTCATGGCATCATGACCCGCTTGGAACAAGTAGGTGACTCATGGGTGGATTCCATTCCGAGCACACTATGGGCAGACCGGACCACCGCTAGGGCCGCCACAGGAGAGACTCCATTCCACCTTGCATACGGAGCAGAGGCAGTTATACCAATCGAAATATCCAACCCATCCCTGCGAGTTGGATAGTTTGATGAGGCCAGAAACAACCAGGCAATACGAGACAACCTAGACCCGCTGTAGGAGGACAGAGAACACGCCTAGCTAAAACTCATAGCCTATCATCAGAAACTGGCCCAATACTACAATGCACGCGTCAAAGAATGCCACTTCTTTCTCGGAGACCTGGTGCTACGATGAACAAGCGTGGCGGACCCTAGAGCAGCCATGGGAAAACTAGCACCAAATTGGGAAGGCTCGTAGAGGGTAACAGAAGTGCTCGGCAAAGGAGCGTACAAGCTAACGACGCTGGGGGGGCAAGAGGTACCCAGGACATGGAATTATGTAAACTTCAGAATTTTTTCCCAATGAATCATCATCAGTCTATCAAGAGCGTCGCCAGCTGAGCTCAACTATGGTGGCTTCGGAGCTTCCAAGAGGTGAGCACTCATGCTCTCTTAGAAACTATGGTGGCTTCTGAGCCTCCAAGAGGCGAGCACTTATGTTGTCTTGGAAATTATGGTGGCTTCTGAGCCTTCAAGAGGTGAGCACTCATGGTACCTTGGAAATCATGGTGGCTTCAAAGCCTCCAAGAGGCTAGCACTCATGCTCCCTTGGAAATCATGGTGGCTTCCGATCCCTCAAGAAGCCAGAACTCATGCTCCTTCGAAAATAAGGTTCAAACCTAAGGGCGAGCAACAATCTATTCCCACTAAGGGAAGAGGTACGCTCTCCCCCAAAGTCAATCATGAGTAGTGTACAAGCCTTCAAAAGGTGAGAAAGCCAAGCGTGAAAACCCTGGAACGGAGCCTGCGCACACGACTCGAACGAGGAATCTATCTACTCTCCCAAACTCGCCACACACGAAGTTAGCTTGTCAAAATCGCATGCAACATAGGCATGGATCAAGAACTCCCATTTTATTCATAATACAGGTCACCGACCTCTAGTACGACCTCCTCATGTGGCCAGCGTACACGCCTGTGAGTATAGGTGGGGTCAACCAAGCCATGGCGGCATCATAACCATCCCAGTATCCTGCCATCCACCCTTGGGCATGGTCGCTGCCCCAATCAAATGGCTCATCATCAGCGGTCGAAGCAACGTCAACAGCAATTGTCTCCTCCGTCATCACTTCCACCGTAGGAGTCGGGGCCACTGGAGAATCATCGGCCTTGGCCCCTACGCCAGGAGGAGGGCTCAGAGTCTTCTCTTCAGTTGCCACGACCTTTGGGGGACTTTGAGCCATCGCAACAGTACGACAAAGATAAAGATGGGCCATTGGCATGCCTACAAGCTCCACTATTTATAGAAGGAGGATTCTGCACCTCCCTTACCAACGATGAAGAAGCCTCCATCTAATCCCACACAAATCAAAGAAAGGAGGGGGAATCATTGAAAGGCAAGCACACACCATGAAGCACAATGAAGATGGCGAAAGAGAAAGTTTTATTTATAAGGGGGGGATACAAAGAGGTTACTCGTCCTCCCTGGGATGGAACTTGGTGGGCTCAAGGGATAGGACCCCCTTATTATAGTACATGCAGTTGACCGTTGCCAAGGCCTCTCGCCATCCCTCGAGGTATCCCCGCTTGAAATGCTCAGAGACACTGTTGCTGCTCTCTCCTACAGTTGACCGTTGCCAAGGCCTCTCGCCATCCCTCGAGGTATCCCCGCTTGAAATCCTCAGAGACACTGTTGCTGCTCTCTCCTGCCACCGGCTCCGACGTCAAAAGTGCTTCCTTCCTGAAGCATAGGCGCTTACTGGGGGCTTCATGTGGCGAGACCTTGTCTGAAGAAAAGCCAGAAGTCTCCGATGACATCCTACAGAACTTCTTCTTAGAAACTCAGCGAACCAAGGATGGCCTTAGGGTTCATCGTGGGACACTATTTATAGAAAAGAAGCGAAGTCCCCAGAAGGAAGAAGGAGACTCACCGCCTCACCGACTTCGAGAAATCGAAAAGGTGGATCTCGGGAATCGTGCCCTCCTCTGTAGGCACCGCTTCATATCCCCAGGAGAAGATTTAGAGTAGGGGAAAAGGCTGGCAAGTTACGTGGAAGAGCCCCAGAGGCTCTAGAATTTACGAGAAAGAGGAAAGTCTTCATTTTAAAATTGAAAAAGTTTACAAAACAAGAGGGCCCTTTTACCAGCAAAAAAGGACAGAAATACAGTGCGAAGAAAACATAAATAAGAAGACAAGAAGGTAAGCACCCTCTCAAGGGCTCGCTCCAACAGCAACATCACGTGGCCCTTGGTCTTGGACTTCGGGCACGCTCCCAGCCACGGTCTCGGGGGGCGGCGGGTCATCAGTCAAGTCAACCAGGTTCTCCTCCACCGATGAACCACCCCTAGCTACATGCCCTCCAGTGCTCGGCTCCACCGCACGCTCCTCGGTGCTTGGCTCCACCTCCTACTGCTCGGTGCTCAGCTCCACCGCCTACTCCTCAGTGCTCGGTGTAGGCGCCGGGGGTCGTCGGACCGGGCAACGTGTGTGGTGTGTTGGGTTGGTGGAGGAGAGTTGGTTTGGAGAATGAACTTAGCGGGGTTATCTCCTCAACCTTCCTGGACCACGAGTACCTACAGGGGAACAAATCAAGGGTTAAATAGTTGTGATCGCCAGAGGTGTTTACCTGAACCTCACAGGAATGATGATCACGGGGAGATGCTCAAAGTAGGGAGAAGGTAGGGTCCCTCTTCCTCGGCCAGCCAAGGACCAGGAGCCTTGTGTAGTTCCTTGATACTGAAGTCTTGAAAACAGTGAAACTCAAAGAAGAAAACAAAAGAAGGCCATTAGTAACAAGAAGTGTAATATCTACTCTAATGAAAATTAATGTAGAAAGAATGATGGCGGCATGATTACCTGGGGGTGGTGGGAAGGGGGGATAGCCGAGGCTTTCGACCACCCACCTTCCTGTTTGTTTTAGGGAGGAAACCTCTTAAGTATAGAAGCTAGGAAGATTGCTATATGCAGAATGTACTTACCAGGGAGCCATGATACGAGAAGTAAAGAACAGAGGATTCCGGAGTTCAAACCTAGATCGAGGAAGAAGAAGGGAAGGGGGCTTTGAGCAGCTCCCTCTTCACTTCTTTCGACTCCACCCTCGATTCAGAAGTTCCCCCTTTCCGAATCTCCTCTTCCCGAATCCTGAAAAGAAAACCAAAAGAAAAAACCAAAAAAAAACCTTCTTCTCCTCTGGAGATTGGTGGTTTTGTTCTTCCATTTCGGGGGCTTGAAATCGTGGGAGAAAATCATGCAAAATAGGGGGGAGAACGTGCTCACGAACTGAGCCACGTTCTTTGACCAAGTAAAATCAGGAGGGCGGCCATCGATTTGGCCTTCCTGAAGGGGAGGGGGGCCAGCTCTCTGGCCACCCAACAGAGGAGGGCGGCCAAATCCTTGGCCGCCCAGGATCAGGGGCGGCCAGATCCTTGTCCGCCCAGACCATGGGCCTTGGGCCCCTCCAATGGACGAGGCCAAACAACTCTATGGCTATGGGCTGGGCTTCAAAGCTTGGAACAATGATAAACCAAGTATAACAATTGTGCATCATTCACACGAAGGTCCACTGGGATCTGCGGGAAGACCAAAATTAGGCGTCTACAAATGCCCCTTCGGAACACCTGTTTTGCAAGGGAGCCCGGCGGACTGATAAATGGGTGTTTCGGAAAGAAACAAGCCTAATGAGGGTAACACGCTCAGATTCTTGAGCGGAAAATATGCTTCATGCAGGGTCGCATGAGCATTAAGTAATCAAGTAAGTCATTGGCAAAGGAGAGGAAGGACAATTAATCTAAGAGGACTTGTATCTACAGTCGCATGGGACCCCCTAGCATTTCGCTGCGGGACTTGAGGGGACGAACGCAATCCAGTGCTCAAGGAGATACAAGACCTAAAATAAGGATAAGTAAAAGATCGGGACATGGGAATTCAATGACTCGTTGAATCACGAAATACTCAAAACGGTCTTGCGTAAAACACATCTTCAGCTGGTCAAATCGAAGTGGAATCACGTAGACTCATTCGCGCAAACTTAGCGAAATCGAGAGACTCGGAAAATCGAATGCGGGGGCCAAAAGTCCACGGGTTGGTCAAAGCAGCGCGGCTTCCTTACCTCTGCGTCATGGCTCCCAAGATGAGATGCATGCATTTTTTGTATTTTCATGCATATATATATTTATATTTTTTGTCTTTTTTATCTTTTGTTAAATGGGGCTAAAAGGCCTATATGATGCATGCTGGGTTTAAAGTAAAAAGACCTATCTAATGCAAAGCCGGAGGGTTTATTTGCCTGCCTCCAAACCAATCGGTCGAGAGTTCAAGAAGTCTGTCATCCTATACTTGGCGACAGACGTGGTCCGGATCCCGGTAAGGGTCCATCGTTCCACATTGTAGTTAAGCATAGTCGAGAATTCGGAAGTCCGTCATCCTGGGTTTAGGTAGCAGGCGGCCATCGAATAGCTTAAGGAGTATAAACTCTTCCTGATTTTTATTAAAGAGGAACTCGGAGTTTATAGGCCCGAAGCTATTAGCCTCCGGCATTCTACCTATAATGTAAAGGTAGCGGGGCGACATCGCCCTCTGGTCCCACAGTTGTGGAGATCTGCAGCTGCATTAGCACACATTAGTGAAGTTCATAAATGATAATAACAATGGAACTATAAGCATATTTCATTTAATGAACCTTTGGACCATACATAGCAAAGATATATTATTCACAAGTGGGGGATGAGGGTGGCCAGATTAATGGCCTTCTCATGGTCTGGGCGGCCAGACTTGTGGTCGCCCAGGCCTGGGATGGGCGGCCGGTGACTTGGCCGCCCTCCTGCTCTTATCCTGGGTCGATTCCGGAGTCTGAGCTAGGATGCACTCTCGGTCCTACAAAAGTCCCCGTCGGGGCACTCCTACTCCATCGTTAAACATCAACTTGAAGCAAGAGGAGCAGTTCTAAGGAGAAGATTAGGCATGGCATCTTCTTCCACCCCGTCAGGAGGCCACGAACTTAGCGTTCTCTCTGATGTGCCCGGCCACTTGAGCAACCTCGTGAAGCAGGGCAATGTATGGTTTATGTGACACAGAATGCAATTTTTTGTTGTTTCTTGTTTATTTCCTTTTTTCATATTAGGCAGGTTCTGCTTGTTTATTGATTTTTGTTTCTTCTCTCCTCTTACTTCCAAATGGTGCATCCAGTGCTTGCTTTCCCTAGGGCAAGGCATGCCCGCCGCTATGGCTGGCTCCATGATTTGATGGCAGTAATCACACCCGCCATGAGGATATTCATGCACCAATGGCATCTGATCCGATTGGTCATCATGGCGAAGCGCTTCAGCAGCATGAGGTGGAACTGGGAATCGTTAGCAGCACTGATTGAGTTGTGGCATCCGATACCCACACTTTTGTCTTCCCCGAGTTCGAGGCCTCAGTGCTAGTAGAAGAACTGGATTTCATCTTCCAGTGGAGTGATTTGGAGGTGGGTGAGCTGATCGACCTTCCTCCCTGGGATGAGATCTTAGCAGAGATCGTGCGAGATAAGCGCGAAGTTCGCCGGATGACAGACCAGTGAGGGATCCTAGTCGACCGCCTAGCAGGTTGGCTCTTGGTCATGTGAAAGACAAGACAGTGGAAGCAGATCGACTGATGCGTGGTGTAACATTGTGCTTGGGCGGGGCATTGCTCTTCCCTACGTCGGGCGACGTGTTGAGACGAGAGTACGTGGGACCACTAACTCTCCTATGGACGGGACACTCTCTCTCTCGGGCGGTGGTGGCTCACATGTACTGCGGACTCACTCAGATGAGTCTGGGTGGCAGCGCCATGGGGAGTCTCTACCTTCTGCAGATGTGGATGGAGATCCACTTGAGCTTTGACTTCGACGATGAGGCGACTACTACTTCTCGGATCTTCGCGAAGAGTGCTATCTATCCAGCGAGGGCTCTCTTTGGTCCTGAGGGTCAGGTGATATGCAAGACAACACTACTGAAGACCAGAGATGATTGGCGTGACTATCTAAACTTCCTGCCTGAGGATGAGTTTGTGTTCGTGCCGATGATGTATCGACATGAAGAATTCAGGATGCGTGGATCGCCCGAGCAGGAGTTATGGCTTGTGGGGGCCGAGGACTTAGTGTTGTACCAGGCACACCGCTGTCATCGCCAGGTGGGGCTGCCCAGACGGATCCCATGGGCTGCTTCCAAGGGAGCATTGATTACAAAGCGCCTTCCGGGAACCGACGCGGATCGACAGTGACTTCAAAGGATCAGGAAGACATGGAGACGCCATGCCACCGTGGCGAAAGCCAAGATTGACATTGAGGAGGACAAAGATGAACTGAAGCGTTATGTGGGCTACCTACAGAGTTTAGATCGGCTGTGAACGAGTTCTTTATGAGGCGGCGCACCTAGTTGATGTTTGTTCAGCATTCCTTTTTTATAGTTAGTGAATGGATGAAAATGGACTATTTTTGTTTATTTTGTTTTTTGTTTAAACTGGTGGATGGTTGATGGTCATGAGAATGGATGGATGGAATGAAAGTAGCATGAATTGGATTTTATGTGAAATGGAATTGCATTAATTTTTGTTGTTTTTTTAGCATTTTTTCTCCTTTTTTTGGCTGAACAAAGGGGAGGGCGGCCAGGGTTCTGGCCGCCACCACTTGGGGCTGGGCGGCCAGGGTCTTGGCCGCCCTCTGAATTGAGGGTTTTAAAAGGGTGGCCGGCCCCCTCATTTGGGCTGGCCTTCGTCTTGGATGTCTGTAGAGTGAGGGTTGAGAGAGTCGATCCTTCTTCCTGTGAGTGAGGTTCTAGCCACCTAGGTTCCTTAGATTTGGGCAATGGGGCGAAGGAGAACTCGGCTTGACATTGCACCCGATCCCTCATCTTCAAGTGAGAGTGAAGAGCAAGAGGAGGTGCAAGCTCTGTCGGGCTCATCCTCTTCGGCGACGGCTTCTGCTGACTTGGAGGAGTGTGGAGAAGATGGAGGCGAGGCTGATAAGGCTCACCCCGACGAGGGGCCAGCCGACCTCGGTGATGGAGATGAAGATGAGGAAGAAGATGGTCCGGATGAGGGCGAAGCCGACTAGGAGGAGGGAGGACGGCGTGAAAGGGTAAGTCCTATGACCTTGCTCTTCCATTCTTTAGTCTTGGTTGTGCGTATGGGATTGAATGAAAGGATGAAGACATCGGAGAGTGGGTTTGTGGGAGAGAAACCAGTGGGCGGCCAAATTAGTGGCCGTTCAATTCCCTGGGCGGCCAGGATGTTGGCCGTCCACTGATGGACTTGGGCGGCCAGTGTTCTGGCTGCCCCTGGAGATGGACGGCCAGATCTCTGGCCGCCCTCTTCTAGGGGCAGTGAAATTTTGAAATGAGGGTGGAGGGTGGATTGATTGGAAGATCTAATGAATTCTCTATGTTTTTTTATGTTGTGTGCAGGGTCCGAGAAGGATTGGAACCAGGGTTTCTTAGGACTTGGTGTGGGCTTGGTACCACGCCTTACCTCCTGGGCAACGGGGAGGGTGGATCGAATGGGTTTTGGCCAGTTCTTCAGATCCGACCTTTCCCTGTTGATGCTACCTTTCTGGCGGCGCTACGGGAGAGATGGATGGACAGTTGCAGAGCTTTCGTGATGCCGTGGGGACATATGATCCCCACCCTTGAGGATGTGGCTTTCTTGATAGGGTTGCGGTAGCAGGGAACCCGGTGCTTGGCCGAGAGCTCAGGAATTATCGAGAGGAGGTGGAGAGCCTGCTCGGGCCACAGCTGGCTCGGTCCGAGAGACCGGTGACCACTCTTCCCCTCGGGAAGATCAGTGCTGCGATGGGGCTCGCGAGAGTGATACGGGGACCACTAGAGGATTAGGATGCATACTTAGGGCGAGTGAGACAAAGACTCCTTGCCCAAGGGAGGAGTGACCAGCAAGAACTGAGGCTTTTCCTTTTATATTTCTTTGGGAGACTACTGTTCGCTACGGCCTCGAACAAGGTGAATCTCAAATATCTCTTGCTGGTATGGGATCTCGAGCGGGGACCCCAACTCGCGTGGAGGAGAGCAATGTTGGTGCACCTCTTCGCCCACTTGGATCCTGTACGCCCAGGTTTGGGTAACCTGGGTGGTTTCACACTCTTCTTATATGTACGAGTCTACCCCTTTACACATGTTGATTCTAAATTTGATTGACTGGTGGATTGTTTTTCCTGTGTTTCCCGATTTGGGGATACACTCGGTTCCCTCTAGGTCGTGGTAAGATCCCGCGAGCCCTGATGCTGGTGGTCCCTCTCATGGCTAGATGGGAAATGATCCGGGACCGGCACCTGGTGGCCACTAGACTCTGATCTTAGGACGGCCTTGGATGAGTTCCCTCCCCATCAGGTGAGTGTCTTGGCTAAAGAGTTGCGTGATTTTTCAGCATTTGTTATATGTACTCAGATTAGCAAAACATTCAATTTTTTTTTGTGATAGGTGATCTGGACTCCCTATAAGACGGAGGACCTCACCCCCCAACCGTGGGTGAGGGAGGGACGAGCTTGGTTCCAAGGAGACATAGTGTTGTTTTGCGTGAATCTGAGAGAGCCGCTCTTCCTTCGCCTAGTGCAAAGGATGATGGGGTGGCATCAACTGCCGGTGGTGATTCCAGCCGAGCATGAGTCAGATCGGGGACACCGACGGACTTTGGCGAGCGATCAGGACTGGGCCTCCCGCTACCGCAGAGAGGCAGAGGCACTACAGAGAGGACCCTCGCTAGAGCGATACCGGACTGTGAGAAGCAGTGAAACTTACTTGGCAGATTACTAGGACCGGTACGCCGGACGAAGTCGTCTCGACACCCGAGCGGTGAGTTGCTTTTAGCTTTCAAAATGTGATGTTTTCATTTAAGAACTCTAGCTAAGTGAGCTTGTGGATTTGATGTGCAAATGTCTGAGACTGAGGCTGTGAAGATACTCAAGGATCGGATGGTCATCCTTAACCAGACGATCGTGAACTTGCGCCATGAGATCTGAGAGTTGGTGAGCCAAAATTAGCTTAATTGATTTTGAACTTGGAATTCGTTGCATTTGACTAGTTGTTTGTCCCTTGTCTTGTCAGCGAGGGGAGTTGGCCTATGTGCGGGTTAGGGAAGGAGCGAAATGATAGGTCGGCCCTTCGTCCCGAGCTGACGCTTGAGAAGAGCTGGAGGATCACCTGGCGGGGGCCATTGAGCAAGCTGAGGAGCGAGAGGCCGAGCTGGCCGAGGCGGTGAGAACCTAACACTCAAGTTGAAAGTAATTCTCTTTTCTACATCTCTGTCTACCTTTCCCGATGACTCATTTTCTGCAGAGGAAGGAGTTGGCGGCCACCCTGGCCGTTCGTCGGGAGCAGGATGTCCGCATAGAGGAGCTGACACGCCGCCTTGGAGTGATGAGCTCCATTGAGAGGGTCGAGGGTTGCCTTGCCGAGGTGAAGGAGAGAGAAGCCGAGGCGCCAGCCCGAGAGATGGCAATGGCAGTTCGGGAGCAACGAGCCCTTGACCAGTTGGAGGCTCTAAGACGGCGAGTGCTGAGGAGATACCAGGGCAGAGGTGCCCCAGGAGAGGGAGCCAGGCCTGAGACTCCTTCCGAGTCGCTACGGACTATAGGAGACGTGCATTTCTCGATGGAGGAGCTTATGGGGCATGACATAGTCTCCTGCAGAGCAGGGAGCGGTCCAACCAGCTGCATCAGGTTCGAGGAGCTTCACGGCCATCGAGGCTGCGAGATATGGGGAGCGGAGATGGAGACGAGGCTGATGGCCGACGGAGCCGACCTCGCACCAACGTAGATTAGGAGGAGAGATAGATAGAGAGAGATGCAGCTGGGTAGCAGCTGCCCCTTTTGTACAATGGGGGTATGCCCCTAGAATGCTGTATCACTTGAATATAATGGATATATTTTGGAAGTGAAATGAATTATCTTCAGTGTACGTGGCTTGGCTTGGCTTGTGACGTCGTCTTCCTTTTCACCTGTTTCAACCATACTAACAAGGAAAATGTTAGTGTAGTATGATTTTAGCCCCCTGCCGAAAGCAGATAGTACCTTTCTTGATGCAGGGTCAGAGGGCTAAATCTTATTTACAAGATTGAGAAAAAGAACAGTAAACATGATATGCATATGCAAACAAGCAGAATGCAAATAAAAGAAAATATGATCATGCAAATGTACATGCGGATGCAAGACATATTTTTGGCTTTTGGCTTTTGTATGTTTTTGGTGTTTTGTGATTTTATGCTTTCTTCTTCTTTTTTTTGTTTGGTTTGTTTGGAGATATATTTGAATTTTTTGTTGATTTTGAGTATATAGATTTTTTTTATTGCTTCATGAATGCCTAGTGACCACCCATGGGGAACCTGACCTATATGGAAACAGGGGTTTTCTAAATTATCTCTTAGATATCTTGAGCATACATCTAGGTTGATTTGGGCCTCTAGACTCCTCAAATGATAGTCCCGCCGGTTAAGTCTTATCCTGATGACAATGCCGTCATGCCAAGATTAGGCTCCCAGTTGCTTCCGACCACAGGGATACACCCAAAAAGCGTTCGAGGTAAATGATTTGCCCAACCTAGATCTATTTTCTCACAACCCTAGATGGTATATGATGGAACACCTTGGAACCCTAACGGTCAACCGTGCGACGTTGACCCGGAATCAGATGCCGTCGCACCCATAGGTGACGCGCTTGCATTGACCTAAGCCCGAGGTAACATGAGAAAGCGTTAAGGGTAATAAATAGTGGTCTTGATCAGCCAGAAACACAGAGACCCCTTCACAGCAACATCTTATGCCTTTGAAGTGGACAACCATATATGTATTCTTGATAAACAAGGTTGCAACCTTGACAGGGTTCACCCTTCAGGACTTCCATTGAGCTTTCATCTTTTGGTGGGAGAAGGAAGAACGTAGGGGATAAACCTCCTGAGAGGACTGGCAAAGCCGTTAACTCGACGAGCTGGTTGAGGGCCTACTCAACTTTCCCCTTTCAGGCAATTTCGGATCACACCCCGAGCATTATGACATTATATGCCCCTTCTATAGAAAACTTTAACTTTTTATTGGGAGGGGTTTCATTTGCTGGAGTCAGGCACGGTCATGACCAGGCTTTTCATGTGACTTTGTCACATATACATGCACACATAATTTTCTTTCTTTCTTCTTTTTTCTTCTTGGGGAAAATAATATTGCCATTTTCTTTTAAATTCCCCTTTTCACGCCTGCGGGGACACTGCCCTCTTCTCGTGCTCTGACCCGGCTCGAGGGGATGGATCCTACTCTTGCCTTAAGGATCTTGTGCTTCGGTCCTCTGATGCTCAGCGTTTTAAGGGCGCCGGCTGTCTCATTCGGTCGAAGAGAAGAAGAACAAAAGAGTGCTGCCTTCCTGGAGACCTTCGGGTGAGGCCTTATCGTAGGTGATGCTACCCATTTGATGTAAAATACGTGAGTGTGTGCATGTTATTTTCCTTCTAATAAGCATAGGCCGACGTTGCCGGACAGGGATCTCCACGGTTCTGGCAGACCAAGACCCAATGCTTACCACATCTTGACGGTCGTTGTCTAGCATGAAGGGTTGATGCAATAACTTTGGACTACATGATGGTCACCAGGCGTGTGCAATTTTTTATGTACAAGAAATAAAAGGACATTTTTCGTTTGTTTTTGTTTTCCCTCTTTTTTTGTTTTTGATTTTTGTTTTTATTTTTTGAATAGTTACGTACAAGGTCTCATGAATAGAATTTCTTAAGGTATACCACATTCCAAGGATATGTGAGCTCTACCCCTTCGGAGTCCACTAACTTGTAAGCATTACCTGAGTAGACTTCTTTGATGACAAAAGGGCCTTCCCAATTTTCTTGAAATTTTGCTTTTAGACCTGTGGTTTTAGTAATCTCCCTCTTTAAAACCAGTTCACCTACCCTGAATTTTCTCTCCAGAACTTTCTTGCCATAATAACGTGCAATTCTCTTGTGATATACTTGGGCATGATCGGCCGCGATCATTCGTCTCTCATCTAATAGTTCTAGCTGGGCCAACAGGTTTTCTCGGCGTTGCTCGGGATCGAGCTCGGGATCCAGCTGCACTCTTAGTGAGGGAACGGATATTTCATATGGGAGTACCGCTTCTATCCCAAAGGTGAGTGCGTACGGGGTTTGACCCGTGGGAGTACGGATAGAAGTGCGGTATGCCCGAGGGCCTCGATGAGGTGATCTGGCTAGTCTGAATAATGGTGAGATTTGCAAGTTTTCTAGATAATTCTGATGAGAGTTTTGTTTGTCGCTTCAGCTTGTCCGTTTCCTTGTGGGCAGTATGGAGATGAATGATGAAAGTTAATACCATATTTACCACAGATGTCGGGGAGCTCCTGGGATGTGAACTGTGGTCTGTTGTCGGTGACGATGTCACGGGGGACGCCGAACCTGGCAAGGATGTTGTGCATGATAAACTTTACTACCGTTGATGCTTTGACTTCCGTGAATGCCTCAGCTTCCGCCCACTTCGTGAAATACTCTATAGCGGTGAGGATGAAAGATTTTCTTCGAATTTCTCCGGTTCTATCCTCCAAGGGACCGACTACGTCAAATGCCCACATGGCGAAAGGCCAAGGAGCTATAAGAGGATGGAGTGAAGATGAGGGTGAGTGAATCTTGTCTGCATGGAGTTGGCATTTAGCGCAATGACGGACATACCGAGTACAATCTTCATGCATGGTAGGCCAATAGTATTGACGAAGGACTTTCTGAGTAAGCATGCGGCCATTCACATGTCCACTGCATTCACCGGAATGTGCAGCTTCGACAACTGCACGGGATTCGGTCTCATCGAGGTAGCGGAGATAAACTCCACTAAGAGATTTGCGATGTAAGAGACCACCTATGATGGCAAAGCGTTCTGCGGCTCGACGAATGGCTCGTCGATCAGGGGCGGCAGCATAATCAGGGAAGGAACCATCTCGGAGATAATTCTCGATATCGAAGAACTAGAGATTGTCATCTTCGAGGTCAATCTCAGGTTCATAAGAGATTGTTAGGGTGCTAGGCCCGGATACAGAGGGGGGTGAATGTATCCTGCTAGGAATAATGGCCAATTTAAAAAATCAGATGCTAAGCAAGTTCCGGAGTTAAGCTAATTCGATTAGACAAAATAACAAGCAGGTGGAGTGAGCCTATCCAAGCATCTAGCGGAAGCAAATCAAGCAATCTGATGAACCAGTTGAAAATCCTTTTAAACAAAAGAGCAAATATGTAAATGGCGCCCAAATAACCAACTAGCGGAAGCAGCACAAATGAGAATAAGAAATCTCAAGACAATCTGTGAAGGGTGGTAGGAGATATGGAAGAACACACTACAAGCAAACCACTGCTCAAAGATTTTAAGGTGGTTCGGTCCTCCAGACCTACATCCACCCCTCACTCCCAACCGGAGTGAGGCTTCACTAGCAAACGTTAGAACCAAGCAGACTCAGTCTGCAAACAGTTGCTACCACACAGCTTGACCAGGGGAACAGCCTCCCCTCTTCCTCCCAACCGGAGGGACACCCAAGTGACTCACAGCCACTTGGAAACTAGAGGTCGAAGACCTCTCTTCCTCCAGACCAGGAGGGACCACTGGACTTGCAACCACAAGTCCAGAACCGGAGGACTAGCCTCCCTTCCTCTAACCAGAGGGCAACCCACAAGTGACAACCTGTCACTTGCAACCTGAAGATCAGATCTCCCTTCTCCTGAACCAACAGGAGGAACCCGATCCCCAACAGGGCAATCGGAAGAACAAAGATGATCAGAAAATAAAGGAAAACAATAAAGAAAAATAACACAGCAATCAGAAAGCTGTAAAACGAAATGCACAATGTGGCTCTCAACGGAGCTGACTGGCCTGGATCTGATCCACGGTCCAGTGAAGACAGATCTTCAAGCAGCTTCTTCCTTCTTCTCCACGAGCTCTCTCGCTCACTCTCTTTCTCTCTTTCTTTCTCTTCTGCTCTCCAAATCTCTCACTCTCTATCTCTCTTTCTTTCTCTTCTACTCTCCTAATCTCTCACTAACTGCTCTCTCTTCATGGCTTCTCTCTTCTATCTCTTCTTCCTCTCTTTTCCTTCTTTTTCTCTTTTTCTGGATCGAAGGGCTTTCTGCTCTTCAGGCTTCTGCTTCGATCCACCTTCATCTGAAGACGAAGGCTCCATTATATACCACCACCAGCAGCAGCAGCAGCAGCAGGGCGCGTGTGGCTTCCACAGTTCCCGCCCTAAGAATTCGGACCACGTGGCAGCATCTAGCAGGCTGTCAGAACACGTGTCCTCATCTGGGCACTCTCCTTATCCTCGGATCACGTGACCAGCACCAGTACGCTCAGCAACTGGAGTTAGATGGCGTCAACTCACTTGTTCCAAAGAGTTGACGCAGCCATCAGAGATCTTCAACCTTTTTAACCGCTGCGTCGACTCCATCAGCCTGCTGCGTTGACGCAACGGTATCGGCAGTCCAGTGATCAAGTCTTCAACATATGGGCGTGCTGCGTCGACGTTATCAGCATGTTGCGTTGACGCATTGAAGACATGTACATTTGTATACTGGCGTCTCTTAAGCCGCTGCGTCGACACTGCTTGTTGATGGCGTTGACGCAGTGGAAGATATCGTGAAAGCTTCGTCGCTTGTAAGAGTCTCTGCTTCTTTAACTGCTGCATCGACGCTGCTTGCTTGTGGCGTTAACGCAATAGAAGACATCGTGAAAACTTCGTCTACTGATGCGTGGACGCTTTAAGCTTCAGGCGTCGACCCTGTTCTCTTCAGCAACAATAATGAAGTGTATAGACTTACTGTTAACGTGCCAGAGAAACCAGTGTACAGACTTCATGTCAACGTTGAACCCAATGTACAGACTCAATCAAATGAAGAGCTTCCAGTGTATGGACTTTGCAGTGCAAACAACAATGTATAGACTTAGAGAAATGAAGTCTAGTGTATAGACTTGGAGAACTGTTCAATGTGTTGGGTTGGCGTTGTATAGACTTGGCTTTGAGCACTTGGGCTGAAGGCAATGAGCAGACTAAGCGATGTGTAGACTTTGCCCAAGGAACCGAATGTATAGAGTTGAGGCTTGGAAGGATGTATAGGGTTGAGCTGAACTGACTTTGGCATTGTGCAGACTTGACTGGTCGGGCAGTGTATAGACCAGAGTATTAGGATCAATGTGTAGACTTCATTAAGAAGGTGCCCGATGTACAGACTTGAAGAAGATATGCCAATGTACAGACTAAATGGATCCAGCTGGTGTATAGACTTTGCGCCCAAGCTATCAATGCTCTGATGCGTCCACTCCACTTGAACGTTGCGTTGACGCACCAATTAACCCAGGGGCTTCTTTCTTGAGTTTGAACTGCTGCGTCGACGCTTCCATTTGGTGGCGTTGACGCATTGAGCACCCTGCAACCCCTTTGATCCTATTAAACATTTATTAGGAGGTTAAGTGTCTATATCTAATATCTTACTATTGTCATCATCAAAACCAGGAGTACAACAATCTCCCCCCTTTTGATGATGACAACCCCCAAACTGTTTTAATGACATTTGCAATCACACATGGTTAGCATCAAACAAACGCATGGTTACTTGTCAGTTCAACAAAATTATGAATCACAAAAATGAAAACATATGCTATCATTCATTAACAAAACTCATGCTGTTGTTCGTTCTGCTCTCCCCCTTTGTCATCATCATTAAAGGGGGTGCATGTAGAAAACATAGTTTAAGATGGGAAGAAGCGATTGAAACGTCTGGTAGAAGATGGTTGTTGTTGCTGACGAGAAGAGTGTCCTTGAGAGGATTGAGTGCCTGAAGGTGTCTGACGAGATTGCTGTCCTGAAGTAGATTGATCCCTGGTTAGTAGGTCTCTGATCTCTTGAGAGAGTTCGCTTAGCTGATGACTTAGAGTGTTGCGAACATTGTCAATTTCAGTGACAGAGTCTTTATCGTGAAGTTTGTTCTCAAGTGACTGAATGTTTTCTATTACCTTGTCAATCTTCTCCAGCACAGCTTTGAGGAATGGAGGGATTGCACTGACAGGACCTTTGATTGTTTCTATCCCTATCTTCAGATCATAACACAGGTCAATAATCTTGGGAAAAGAGGAAAAGGTTGAACCTTGTTGACTGTGCATCTCTTGTACCAGAGTGGCAAGTTTGTCAAGGAGGGATGATATTTGTTTCAAGACTTGCCTTGTTGCTTGGTCAGACACCATTTTGGTGAGTAAGAAATTTCACCATTCGCATAAAACAGAAGTTTCAAAATGAACAATCCGAGCAGTCAGCTTGTTAAAATGAAGGGTTGTGAACTCCACCAACTTGTCCATCTTGGCCTCCTGACGCTTCATCATCATAGTCATGTTCACTAACATCTCTTCAATAGTTGCTGGGGGTGGAGCTGCATCAGAAGTTGGAGAGGTTATTCTATAAACTTTAATGGCTCCAGACGTAGATGGTTCTACTGTAGGTACAGAGCCACTCGGTTCCGCAGAAGCCTCAAAAACTTGCTCTCCTCTCATGGAGTTGTCCTCTGGCATGTCTTCACTCACCACAGATGGAATCGGTATTTCTACTCTGTGCACTTGACCATCATCTATAGTGGCTGTTCTTGATGCCTGACCGATCTCTGATGAAGCTGATTTCTGACTAGGAAGGGTTCTGACAGCCTTACCATCAATGACCTCAAAACCCATAAACTTTTGAATATAAGAAAGTGTGTACACATTCCCTCGAGGGATGATAATTTTCTTCTCAGAGCCAAAGTCTACACCAACTTTTCGAAAAACAGCAGTTAATGGGGCAGCATAAGGAAGGGTTCTGGACTGAGATAGACATGACCCCATAGTTTGAATAGCTACATCCGGCAGGGAAATCTGTATTCTCTTCAGCATACAGTAGAGAAGAAATCTTTACATCTCTGTCACCCTTTCTCTTCCACTGCTCTGTGGTGTGATCATGGAGGTGCAAATGTGGTGGAGCAGTCTATTGAGCGAAGGGAAATGATTGGCTTTGAGACTGCCTAGGTAGGTTTCCCTAACATCGGAGTGATTACTGGGTTTCTCAGTCAAGAGCTCATACGCTTCGTGCGCATCATATTCAAAATCATGCAGCTGAACTCCTACCTTAGGAACCTTCCATGCTCTGGCAAGCAGCTTATCTGTGATTTCGAACCTGACACCTCTAACACTGGATGTGAGTTTTGGAACAGTAGGTTCATACTTTAAGTTCTGGTAGAACTCTCTGACCAAGGTGGGGTAGTAAGTCTTGTGTGTTGAGACAAACGACCACCAGCCCTGATGGTCCAGTGTAGGAAACAACTGAGGAAAAACTTCGAGCATATTATGATCAGTAGCATCAATGTACCGGGAAATAAGAACCTTCAGAGGTTCTTCCACAGTGACTGTACGCGAGCTACCAGCATCTTTCTGACCGGTCGCAGAACCTGAAGATAAACCCTTCCGCTTCTCTTTTCTGACTGCTGATGCCTTTAACCTTTTGGTTGGCAGACTTGGATCCCATGGACCCGTCTCCTTCCTTCTTCCCTTTTCGCGAGCTACTTGAGAGTGGGACTCCATTGTGCCTCTTGCTGATTCTGAGCCTCCTGGTTGTTCCTCTGCCCTCTGCTTCCCTTTTTGAGTGGATGCTGGAGAATCCATGGCACGGAGATGAATCGAACAGAAGAGAGAGCTGTGAGGATTCTTGGGGGACACGAGAGGTTGAATGACAAAAAAAGGGTTTTGGAAAAAATGAAGAAGAGTAGCGGTCACATTTCGCTTTTAAAGAGACTTCGAGAACCCTTTTAGTGAACGGTTCAGCCGGTTCAAGTGGGTGAACCGGGTAAAGAAAATTTGAATAAGAGGCAATGCGTGGACGCAAAGGGGGCATGCGTCTACGCAGTGAGACATATGTGAACCAAAAACATAAGATAAGTAGCCAGAGAGGCATAATGCGTTGACGCCACTGTGACATTGCATCTACGCAGTGATGCAGATAGGAATGAGATACTCCCCCTTATGCAGCATGATGCATCTAATAATGAAACTCCCCCTCACTAAATGGAGCCTATGAAAAGAATGAGAAGGGAATCACAGTGACAATCAAAGAAAAATTCTGTTCAGAGAAGTCAAGAACAGTGAGCACAGGTATTTCAGATCGGCTTCACATGGAAGAAATTCAATTGGATTCTCAAGGGGATATTAATCTCATAAATCCAAAATATGTCTTCAAAGTCTTCCATTATAAGAGCTTATGAATGAACTTTATTAACAGCGTGGTTTAATCATGATGTATGTAGAGTTCATCAATAAAATTCTGTATAAATATCTAAACCCATGGTTTAATAAAAGTGAACCAATCCCTCATACTTATCTTGCTTAAACACCCTTTCTCTTACACAATCGAATTTATTGACTTCTTTTGGAATTACATACACCAGTATTGAAATCAAGTAGATATGAAGTCATATGAACTTGTCCAGGGTTGAAGCAATTTGATTTTATCATCAATATTCAAATAATTCAATTTGTTCAATAACTCTTCATGCTACTAATTTTACGAACATTCTAGTTCAGTGCACACCTTGTGGCTAAGGGATATACCTTGATCAGAGGCCAATATCCTTAAGCACTTAGTGTGACTAACTGTCATGCTGATATGAACAGAGATAGCGTTTACACATCATGACACACTCCAAGTCATTTCTGGATGTATGAGTTGTATTTCTCAGTGTGCATGCCATTGCTCTGCCTGATTTAGCAATCATTTTTTTTTATTTTGCAGAGTTAACTAGGTACCTCATGACACAGTCCTTTCGACATGTGTTTCTCAGTGACCAAAGTCATTGCTCTGACAGAAATTACCCTTTAGACACTTCAGAAGGATTCATTTGCTACAGATCAATAATAATTCCATGTACTTAACCAATTAAAGTCATGTATTCAAAAGTGCAGATTTCAGAAGATTTTACAAGATAGTGCATGAGACAGATGGTTAAGGTTTATTTGACATGATTCAGATATGTTAAGAGATTTTAAAGTCAAACTCCTTGAATACATTAAAGCTTAAACCACATGAGTTATTTCAGACATTCATAACAACATATAATAGAAGATTTCTAGTTCAAGATTTTTCATATTTATGATCAGGATAGCCCATTGAAATCTACAAGAAAGACTGATGGAATTCAGAAACCAGATGATACCAATTAGAGACTTAACGCTTTCAAGAATGTGTTCGAGATCTGTCAGCAAAGTCAATGAGGAAGGATATGCAATGAAATGGCTGCATGTATGCAAGGAGAAGTTTTCAACAGAGGGAGATATAACTCAACGTTCCACTAAGGAACAGCTGCGTTAACTTAGTCACATTGCAGCGTCAACTCATCCAACTATCCCGGTTAAATAGAATAGTGTTGTTTCCAAAAGCAGATGCCCACTGCGTTAACTCCGTCCCGTAGCTGCGTCAACTCATCCAACCAGCCAGAGACACTTTTACACAAAGGGTTTTTCAATGAAGCAGCCTCAAGCGTCGACCCCATCCTCATACAACGTTAACTCATTCATTCAGCCAGTAGCTTCATCTCAGTCCGTTAAAACATCATTTAGCCAGAGATCTCCAACCCAAGCTAACTTCCCTTTTGATTATGCATGAACGGAGGTATGAATGCCAATAAGATAAATATCATGCTAAATTCTCGTTCAATATGAATTGATTGACAGAAGGATAATCATAACAAGCAAGGAAAGCAATACTCCCCCTCAGAGCAAGCAATGTTTGCCATGGAACACTGAACATTATTTTGATTCTCAAAAGCAAGTTAATTCTAATGTCTAAGCAGACAATTCAGTATGAGCATTGAGAGATATGAATACTCATAGAGTGCACGAATTAACAATCATGCATGAACCACAATAAACAAGATATGCAATAAATTTGAGAATAGGAAATGCAGGGAATTTACCTGAGAGATTTAATATGGGGTTTTTCTTCTTGAGTGCCTTGGTTTATTAACCCCTTTTATTCCATCCAAGGCACACCTGCTAGACACCTTCCTATTTTCCACTAGCAAGAGCCCAAGTGGTTTTGGGTCTTGCATAGTAATTGGCCCCTTTTGGGACTGCCTACATCTTTTTCTGTGCCAAATAGTCATCAGAGTTCATGATAAAACAGTTATGCATTGAGTGCCCAGACAGCCCACAGTAGTGGCATGAACTAGCAGGTTTCATGTTCCTCTTATGTATACCAGCATGAACTTGAGCATTATAAGAGTGAGCATGAGGGTTTCTGTTATTATTGTGAAATTTTTCCTTTTCATGACCAGCTACCCTGCAAGCAGCAACTTGGTGGCCTGGTCTTCTACAATTTGAGCAAACAGGAGTTCTTTTAAAAACAAGTTTGTTCCTACCAAAAACTTTGGAATTTCTATTCCTACCCAGGACATGCCAGCAGTCCTTGACTGCATGGCCATGCTTCCCATAATGGGAGCAGAAAGAGGACTTTCTTCTAAAAGAACTTGCCCAACATTCAGAGGCCTTGTGCCCAAGCTTGTTACAATTAAAACATTTGACATGCTGGTTCAAAGAAGCAGTTTTGTTTATATTAAAAGCATGTTGGTTAGCATAAGATTTAGCATGATGTGAGAGAGGTTTTTTCTTTTCATTAGCAAACCAACATTGAGCAAAAATGTGGCCTAATCTACCACAATGAGAGCATTCACTTTTATTTGAATGAACAGCAAATTTTCTATCATGATATTTCCTAGCATTCATCATTTCAGCATTCAAATCATCCAGCTCGTTTACTTTACACTCATGCATTAAATGTCCAAATCTATGATAGTAGTGGCATGACATTTTCCTTTTTGATGCATGTGAGTGTGTGTGAGGACTGTGATCAACATGCACTGATGAACCCTTTTCATTTATTTTCTGATTTACAGTCCTTTTCTGATTTTTATCCTCTTTTCCTGTTTTCTTAGCCTTGTACTGACTTGGAGATGAAGTGGAAGGCTTTTCCTGTTTAGAAGATTTAATGAAAATATTTTTCAGCTTGAATCCATCAACCTTTTTCAACTTTTCAGTTTGTTTCTGATTCTTCTGAACATTTGGTTGTTTATTTTCTGAGGTTGTGGCTATATCAGATGCTTTGATAAAGGATGTCGTCAGCTTATTTTCAAAAGCCTTTTTATTGACATTGTTGTAGCCTAACCCTTCCTTTTTGACATTTACTTTTGTTCCTAGCAATTTGTTCAGATTATCTTGCCCACAAATAAATTTAGACAAAGAGTTTTTTAAGTCTTGAATTTCATTTTCTAGTGAGGAAATGTGTAACTCATAACTGGCAATCTCTTGCTCACTACAGTTCATAGCTTCATTCAAAACTTTGTTAGCAGTTTTATACTTCTCAATTTCATTTTCTAGATTGCTCAGTTTATCAGAATCTTCAATACAAACAGTTTTTCCTCTTTCCAAAACTAGAAGTCTCTCTGACATAGTGGAGTTCAGTATTTTTAATTTCTCATTTTCTTCCTTAAGCTTGTTATTTTGAATTAACTCATTTATCAAGATATGATCATCTGAGTTAGTTTCAAGTTTTCTTCCAGCCTTGAATTCCTTCAAATCTTTTTTCTTTAGCAACTTAACTTGACTCTCAAGCTCACGAATTTCAGATATAGAATCATCGTTCGTTTGTTTCAATTTTAAGCAATTTTGACATGAAGATGAATTTACACTGTTTAACCTAATACCCTTTTTCAGTTTCTTGTGTTCCCTTTTTAATTTTTCATATAGCCCCAACAAGTCAGCATAAGTATTTTCCCAATCATCTGAAGTATAGTTTTGAAAGGGATTTACCTCATTATCATCATCTTCATCTTGACTGCTGCCTTGATTATGTCTGTCTGCCATCATGCAGCTGTCCTCATTTGCCCTGTGAATTTTCTTCAGCATATCCAAGATGTCTTTAGCGGACCTGCAATCATGAAAGCAAGACCATAGAGCTCTGTCAGTAGCTGCTTTCATCATATTAAAGGCTTCCTGATTTTCTCCGTCCCTTGTTCTGTGTCTGTCGGTCCACTTGGACACTTTTGTAGGTAAGGTGTGAGGACCTTGTGAAATTAATTTCCACAGATCAGGATTAACAGCATTAACATAAACATGGAGAGCGGCGTGCCACTGATTAAAATCAGAACCACTAAAGACGGGTGGAGGAGCCATTGAAACAAATAGGAAGTAGATTCAATGCAACAGGAATAATGATTCACTAAAACAAATTAGCACCTAAGACTGTAAGATCGAATCTGCAGGTCGCTGGACCTTGTATGCAGACAGCTCCCTGATACCAACTGTTAGGGTGCTAGGCCCGGATACAGAGGGGGGTGAATGTATTCTGCTAGGAATAATGCCTAATTTAAAAAATCAGATGCTAAGCAAGTTCCGGAGTTAAGCTAATTCGATTAGACAAAATAACAAGCAGGTGGAGCGAGTCTATCCAAGCATCTAGCGGAAGCAAATCAAGCAATCTGATGAACCAGTTGAAAATCCTTTTAAACAAAAGAGCAAATATGTAAATGGCGCCCAAATAACCAACTAGCGGAAGCAGCACAAATGAGAATAAGAAATCTCAAGACAATCTGTGAAGGGTGGTAGGAGATATGGAAGAACACACTACAAGCAAACCACTGCTCAAAGATTTTAAGGTGGTTCGGTCCTCCAGACCTACATCCACCCCTCACTCCCAACCGGAGTGAGGCTTCACTAGCAAACGCTAGAACCAAGCAGACTCAGTCTGCAAACAGTTGCTGCCACACAGCTTGACCAGGGGAACAGCCTCCCCTCTTCCTCCCAACCGGAGGGACACCCAAGTGACTCACAGCCACTTGGAAACTAGAGGTCGAAGACCTCTCTTCCTCCAGACCAGGAGGGACCACTGGACTTGCAACCACAAGTCCAGAACCGGAGGACTAGCCTCCCTTCCTCTAACCAGAGGGCAACCCACAAGTGACAACCTGTCACTTGCAACCTGGAGATCAGATCTCCCTTCTCCTGAACCAACAGGAGGAACCCGATCCCCAACAGGGCAATCGGAAGAACAAAGATGATCAGAAAACAAAGGAAAACAATAAAGGAAAATAACACAGCAATCAGAAAGCTGTAAAATGAAATGCACAATGTGGCTCTCAACGGAGCTGACTGGCCTGGATCTGATCCACGGTCCAGTGAAGACAGATCTTCAAGCAGCTTCTTCCTTCTTCTCCACGAGCTCTCTCGCTCACTCTCTTTCTCTCTTTCTTTCTCTTCTGCTATCCAAATCTCTCACTCTCTATCTCTCTTTCTTTCTCTTCTACTCTCCTAATCTCTCACTAACTGCTCTCTCTTCACGACTTCTCTCTTCTATCTCTTCTTCCTCTCTTTTCCTTCTTTTTCTCTTTTTCTGGATCGAAGGGCTTTCTGCTCTTCAGGCTTCTGCTTCGATCCACCTTCATCTAAAGATGAAGGCTCCATTATATACCAGCAGCAGGGCGCGTGTGGCTTCCACAGTTCCCGCCCTAAGAATTCGGACCACGTGGCAGCATCCAGCAGGCTGTCAGAACACGTGTCCTCATCTGGGCACTCTCCTTATCCTCAGATCACGTGCCCAGCACCAGTACGCTCAGCAACTAGAGTTAGATGGCGTCAACTCACTTGCTCCAAAGAGTTGACGCAGCCATCAGAGATCTTCAACCTTTTTAACCGCTGTGTCGACTCCATCAGCCTGCTGCGTTGACGTAACGGTATCGGCAGTCCAGTGATCAAGTCTTCAACATATGGGCGTGCTGCGTCGACGTTATCAGCATGTTGCGTTGACGCATTGAAGACATGTACATTTGTATACTGGCGTCTCTTAAGCCGCTGCGTCGACGCTGCTTGTTGATGGTGTTGACGCAGTGGAAGATATCGTGAAAGCTTCGTCGCTTGTAAGAGTCTCTGCTTCTTTAACAGCTACGTCGACGCTGCTTGCTTGTGGCGTTAACGCAATAGAAGACATCGTGAAAACTTCGTCTACTGATGCATGGATGCTTTAAGCTTCAGGCGTCGACCCTGTTCCCTTCAGCAACAATAATGAAGTGTATAGACTTAGTGTTAACGTGCCAGAGAAACCAGTGTACAGACTTCATGTTAACGTTGAACCCAATGTACAGACTCAATCAAATGAAGAGCTTCCAGTGTATGGACTTTACAGTGCAAACAACAATGTATAGACTTAGAGAAATGAAGTCTAGTGTATAGACTTGGAGAACTGTTCAATGTGTTGGGTTGGCGTTGTATAGACTTGGCTTTGAGCACTTGGGCTGAAGGCAATGAGCAGACTAAGCGATGTGTAGACTTTGCCCAAGGAACCGAATGTATAGAGTTGAGGCTTGGAAGGATGTATAGGGTTGAGCTGAACTGACTTTGGCATTGTGCAGACTTGACTGGTCGGGCAGTGTACAGACCAGAGTATTAGGATCAATGTGTAGACTTCATTAAGAAGTTGCCCGATGTACAGACTTGAAGAAGATATGCCAATGTACAGACTAAATGGATCCAGCTGGTGTATAGACTTTGCGCCCAAGCTATCAATGCTCTGATGCGTCCACTCCACTTGAACGTTGCGTTGACGCACCAATTAACCCAGGGGCTTCTTTCTTGAGTTTGCACTGCTGCGTCGACGCTTCCATTTGGTGGCGTTGACGCATTGAGCACCCTACAACCCCTTTGATCCTATTAAACATTTATTAGGAGGTTAAGTGTCTATATCTAATATCTTACTGTTGTCATCATCATAACCAGGAGTACAACAGAGATGACATGGACTTGAGAAGAAGGATCAGAGAACTGTTGGAACCAAGGATCTGAATGTGAAGGAGTGTGCATTCTCTGCACGATGATAGTGGCTGACGGCCTTTCATCCGAAATTGGAAGAGAAGATGCTAAAGACGCAAAAGCGTCGGCTCGAATGTTTTGAGCCCTAGGGGTGTGTATAAGGGTGAGCTTCCTAAATCGCCGGACCACCTTGCCGACCAGGTCTTGGCAGGGTTTCAGCTTCGGGTCCTGGGTTTGATACTTGCTGAGGGATTGCCAAAGTATGAGTTGGAAGTCTCTGATGATCCAGAGCTCCTTAACCCCAAGGGCCAATGCCAACTTTAAGCCCATGAGGAGTGCCTCATACTCAGCCACATTGTTCGTGGCGGGGAAGGTTAATTGACAAGCACGGGGAATGATGATACCTTCCGAGGATTGGAGAACAGCTCCCACTCCACAGCCCTTGGAATTAAATGCGTCGTCGAAATAGAGGATCCACGAAGGTTCACCATCTATGATGGCTCCTAACTCTTCATCTGGGAAACTCTCATCGATAGGGGAGAATGTAGGGAGTGGATGATGGGCAAGGTGCTCAGCGATGGTCCCTTGACCGCCTTCTGACTAACGTAGGTGATGTCGAATTGGTTGAGAAAACTTTACCATCTCACCAAACGGTCAGTTAGGGCGGGCTTTTCCAATAAGTATTTGATTGGGTCCATTCGCGCTAAGAGCTTTACTTCATGTGCGAGGAATAATGCTTTAGGTTTTGGGCGACCTAGACGACGGCCGCGCAGGTCTTTTCCATGGCAGTGTACCTCTGCTCAGCTTCATTGAACAGTTTGGACAAATAGTAGACCACGCGTTCCCTCTTGGATTTGTCATATTGGGCCAATACCACTCCAACAGATTAACCAGTGGTAGAAACGTAGAGCAGTAAAGGCTGGCCCGGGACCGGGGGTTCTAGAACGGGAGGATTCAAAAGGTAACTCTTCAGATCATCGAAGGCCTTTTGACATTTTTTGCTCCAATCAAATTTAGCCTCTCCTTTTAACATGTCGTAAAAGGGCTTGCATCGTTGAGAATGGTGAGATATGAATCTCCTAATGAATTACAAACGCCCAATTAGACCACAGACCTTTTTGATGTTCTTAGGAGGAGGCATCTCAGCAATGGCCTTAGCTTTATTAGGGTCGATATCAATTCCTCTTTTGCTAACAATGAACCCTAAAAGCTTCCTTGAAGAAACCCTGAATACACATTTCTTGGGGTTCATTTTGAGTTGATGCTCCCGCGACCGTTGGAGAAATGCTCGGAGGATTTCTGCATGGCCACTCCTGGTCTTGGATTTAACCAGAATGTCATCCACGTAAACTTCCATTTGAACGTGCATCGTGTCGTGGAAGATGGCCATCATCGCCCTTTGATATGTTGCCCCTGCATTCTTGAGTCTGAAGGACATGACGACATAGTAGTAAGTCCCCCACAGAGTGGTAAAAGAAGTCTTCTCATGGTCTTCCTCCGCTAGGCAAATTTGGTTATACCCCGAGAAGCCATCCATGTAGGAGAGCATCTCATAGCTGGCGGTGTTGTCCACCAGGACATCTATATGTGGAAGAGGAAAGTCATCCTTTGGGCAAGCATGATTGAGGTCACGAAAATGTATGCAGATGTGGACCCTACCATCTTTCTTCATAACAGGGACGATGTTGGCTACCCTTTGCGGATATAAAACTACCCTGATAAACTTGGCCTTATGGAGCTTGTCCACTTCTTCTTTGACTTTGAGTGTGAGCTTCGGGTGAAGTCACCTTAGTTTTTGTTTGACAGCTCGAGCATCGGGTTTCAGGACCAAATGATGTTCAACCAAAGAAGGGTCTAGACCCGGCATGCCTTCGTAGGACCAAGCGAAAGCATTGGGAAATTCTATAAGAATCGTCACAATAGCAGCTTCCACTTCATCTGTCAAATTGGCACTTATCAATATATTCTTTGGATCATCCTTAGTGCCGAGATTGACTTCCTTGGTGGATTCATCAATGGAAACATTAGGCTCATCAAATTTCTTGGTTCCGTCGACGAAGGAAGCTATGGGATCAATACCATCTCCTAATGGCTCTTCTTCTTCTTCTACGCCATCATCATCCTATTCTAAAACATACACCCCTAGACCGACATCTATTGAAGATCCATGTAGTTCAACTGCCCCTAGGGGAATGGGAGTGGCTGCGAATTCAGAGACCTGACAGAGCTGTGTGCATTTACCGGCCAACTGGTTGATGTATCGCGTGGGAACCTGACGGACACTAGACTTTCTGGAAAAAAAGGGTGCTATGTACAGACCTTGACTCGATCTAGACCCTACCTTACTAGGTATAAGGGGAGTTAGTGGCAGGGAGTTCAAGGTGGAAAGTGTCGGCACTTGGCCGCGGGATCCATTTTCCAAGGAGGCTATTTCTTCAACAGTGAGCTCACAGGCCCATGTTTGAGAATTGGCATTTTTTTGTGGTGGTTATGGGTGAATGTGCAAATCCTATGGGCGGGTTGCCCCATGGCCGGATAAGTGAGGAGCATAGGGAATGGTGGGTGTAATCGGAAGGGAATAAAGAGGACAGGCGTAGGCCGGTTTAAAGCAAGAAAGATACCCGAGGGGAAAACCTCGTCGGGGGGGTTATCAAGATGAAAAAGGGAGAGGGGACCAAAGTCCTCCTCGAGTGGTGAATCAGGTGGGATTTCTTTTCTTTGAAAGACTTCAGACTTTTCTCTCAACTTTGGCCGAGTTCCTGGCTGAACTGGCCCTATGACAAAGCGACCGTAAACCAAACCCTTACCATGAGTAGCCCTAGGCGGCTATTCCGGAGAGTAACCCAAACCTGCCCGACCTTTAGCAACCTTGAGCTTTCTTCTATGCGTGGGACCTTGTTCGAGCTGACCTAAACCCTTACCCATGGTAAAACCTATTCTGGCCATGATCTCCCATCCTTTACCGGGAGGGATATTGGAATGTGTGATTGGCCGAGGAAGGAAGGGGGAATCTGATGAATTTAAGGCAGAGGGTCCTACGGCACCCTCTATGGAAAGGACATGTTTCTTGCCCTTATCTGGAATGGTCATAAATGGGATCTGCTCAGAAGTGATAGCATTGAGAGTTTCCACCAGTGGGATACTCTTGATTTTGATCACCGTACCATTGTAAGGAAACTTGAAGCATTGATGGGCCGTTGACGTGATTCCGAGGGTTTGCTCAATCCATGGCCATCCTAAGATGGCATTGTATGCAGGGTTGACATCAAGGACAAAGAAGTCGGATGTCATGATGATGGGAATCAACACCGGGCACTAAATTTTTTATTTTTGCATTTGGGTCCTTTTGTTTGCATTTAAACCCTTGGTTAATTGGGTTTACAATTATAAGGTATTATAAGCCAAAGGGTTAGTCTTTAGAAGTCTTGAGTGTAAGGTTCCGAACAGCACCATCGGGCAATGCAGCGAATAACAAAAATTTCATTTGCCTGAACCCGGCTGCATGGAATCCCAGATCCATGCTCTGATCGACGTTTTAATCGCCCCAACCCCTAACTACGGGTTGGGTATTTATACCTTACGCGAAACGACGTTGTCTGCAAAGCCTGATGCAGAATACCAAGCCGCACAGATGCACGGCCTCTAGAGCTGATTTACACGGATCCTTGCGCAGCGACGGTACCCCCCGGCACGGACCTTCCCCGACCCTTTCTCCTTCTGGAGAGAGAGAGCAAGAGAGAGGAAGGGGGGGACGAGCTAATCCTTTTCCCCTTAGCTTAATTACTTGATTAGCCAAGAGGGGAGGAAGAAGCTCTTATAGGATCCTTTATATAAAGTTTGGCCCATTTCTGAAAAGGCTCCAAAGGACCAAAACTGTATATATATCCTTTCTATTATTATACATATGTATTAAGCCCCATTTATACTCTTTTCCAAAAGGAACTAAAGGGAATTAATACATACATTTGTACAATAATAATCCGTCACCCAAGAATCCATTGTGTGTGATCCTCTAGGCCCATAGTCTCTCTAGTTTAAGGCCCATAACTTCTAATTTCTAATTAGAAGTAAATTAAACGTATTCTTCGTTTCTACTAGAGCCGAATAATAGTTTAATTTATTCTGAACCTTCGATCACGTTGGGTCAAGCAAATCCACGTGATCCTAGAGGACGTCGGGTTTAAACTAGCCTGTCTGGTACCTGTAAGTCCACAGTTACCGCATCGATATAATCCCTCGCTCCTTCTATGAGTCTGGTACGATCGAGGGTATGGTTTCTGTCAAACCCCCCATGATCGTGCCATTTGACCACGACCTCCTTAAAGTGTATGACGTCTGTTCTAAACGAACTCACACGACCCTGGACAGGGATTTAACGGAGCGTCAATGTCATGACCCATTAACTATCTGATATATACCCGACAGTGAGCGATCCTCTCTTGACCATTGAAGATCTTCACACGTATCCTGGAGCGGTTAATGACTCGACAACTCATGACTTATGGTTAAAGTCACTTAGCCAAGTAATTAAACCATTCCAGTCCTCGTGTACGATCCGATCAATGTCTCAGGTCAAAGGACCAACGATGCTACTAAGACAGTTGGATCTTCAGTTGACATTAGGTATAATCAACCATCTAAAGATCCAATAGCGGATCAGTTCAGTGCACTTCCTCCCAGGACGTACACCTACACATATGTGTTGGTGCCCCGCACCAATGACCATGAGACTGGTCACTAACACATCATGTGTACTAGTTTAATAAGTAATCAAAGTCCCCGAGTGATTACCCTCCAACCAGGAAAAGTTTAAGTTATGCGTCCATGTAAAGTCAGTCTCATGTTCGAGATCCCATCTCGAGCTGACTTTACAACCACATATCCTAGGGACATCGTAAAGTAATACACAATCGCATATTTACGCTCAAATACCACTTTATTAATAATGAACAAGATCGTACATCTATCAGGCCTACCCGACCCAAAATTGGCCTGTAGCACACCAATACTAACAATCTCCCACTTGAACCACAGTCAATTACCCACAACCTTGAGGCCCATTTTATCCCGATGGCGCTCAAATACAGTCTGTGTCAAAGGCTTAGTCAGTGGATCTGCTATGTTGTCTTCTGACGGTACACGCTCTACCGCCACATCTCCATGATCAACAATCTCCAGAATAAGGTGGGAGCGCCTGAGAATATGCTTCGACCTTTGGTGAGATCTTGGTTCCTTTGCCTGGGCGATGGCCCCATTATTATCACAAAATAATGGGATGGGAGCTGATATCTCGGGAACTACGCCAAATTCTAAGATGAATTTCTTCATCCAGATGGCTTCCTTAGCAGCTTCAGCTGCAGTAATATATTCTGCCTCCGTCGTCGAATCTACAGTCGTATCTTACTTGGAGCTTCTCCAACTGACTGCCCCTCCATTCAACATGAATACAAATCCTGACATGGATTTGCAGTCATCTAGATCTGCCTGGAAACTAGAATCTGTGTAAGCTCTAAGCTGTAGGTCCTCTCCTCCATAAAGTAGAAAAAGATCCTTAGCCCTTCGTAAGTACTTAAGGATGCCCTTTACTGCCTTCCAGTGCTCTTCGCCTGGATTTACCTGATATCTACTGACAATGCTCAAAGCATTGGCAACATCAGGATGTGTACATAGCATTACATACATGATTGACCCTATCACCGAGGCATAGGGTACCTTATTCATGTGTGCCACCTCCTCAGAAGTTTTAGGACTCATCCCCTTGGATAGGCAAATTCCATGTCTCATGGGAATGAGACCTCTCTTGGAATTTTCATCCTAAACCTTTTGAGGATAGTGTATATGTACATAGATTGGGATAATCCTAGAATCCTTTTAGATCTATCTCGATAGATCCTTATGCCCAGCACATAGGATACTTCTCCCAAATCCTTCATGGAGAAGGTCTTGGACAACCAAAACTTAGTTGATGTCAACATCCCTACATCATTCCCAATGAGTAAGATGTCATCAACATAAAGGACCAAGAAGGTCATAGAGCTCACACTGACCTTCTTGTAAACACATGATTTATCTTCATTCCGAATGAAGTTGAAAGATTTGACCGCCTCGTCAAATCTTAAGTTTTACCTTCGAGATGCTTGCTTTAATCCATAAATGGACCTTTGAAGTTTGCATACCTTATTAGGATGTAGCTTGGAGGTGAATCCTTCAGGCTGTACCATGTACACCTCTTCTGACATATTTCCATTAAGAAAAGCTGTCTTCACATCCATTTACCAGATCTCATAATCTAGGTATGCAGCAATGGCGAGAAGGATTCTAATTGACTTAACTATGGCTACCGATGAAAAAGTCTTATCATAGTCAATGCCTTGCCTTTGACGATATCCTTTCACCACTAGTCTAGCCTTGTATGTGTCAATCTATCCATCTGCTCCGATTTTCCTTTTAAAAATTTATTTGCAGCCGATAGGGACTTTCCCTTCGGGTACATCAACTAAGTTCCAAACTTTGTTGGTGTACATGGACTGGATCTCTGAATCCATTGCCTCTTGCCATTTCTCAAAGTCTACACTACGGATTGCATCCTGGTACGTCTGAGGATCATCATCCTCATCGATACATACCTTAGAGGATCCCTCTGAGACATGTCCAACATATCTCTCAAGTTATCTCGGTAGTCAACCAGATCTCCACAGTATCAGTGTTTCACTCTGAATAGGATCAACCGATACAGTCTCATGTAATGAGTTTGTGTCTACGGGTTGTGGTTCTTTGACCTCATCCAATTCTATCTGGCTCCCACTATTTTTCTGGAGTAGATATTCGCTTTCCAGAAATACAGCTCTTTTAGCCACTAAGACTCTTTGCTCAGAAGGGTGATAGAAATAATATCCAAACGTCTCATTTGGATATCCCACAAACCTACATTTATCGATTCTCGACTCAAGCTTATCACTCTCGTTCTTCTTTACATGAGCAGGACACCCCCAAACTTTTATGTGATTAAAATTTGGTTTCCTGCCCTTCCATATCTCATATGGTACAGAAGGAACTGGTTTACTTGAGATCCTATTTAATAAATAAGCCGCAGTCTCTAATGCATAGCCCCAGAGAGACAAGGGTAGTCCTGACATAGACATCATGGATCGGACCATGTCTAACAAGGTCATGTTTCTCCTTTCGGATACACCATTGTGTTGTGGTGTATACGGTGGAGTCCACTGAGAAACAATTCCATTGTCTTTAAGATAAGAAGTGAATTCATGACTAAGGTATTGACCTCCTCGATCCGATCGAAGAGCCTTAATACTTTTGTCAGTCTATTTCTCTACTTCATTCTTATATTCTTTAAACTTCTGAAAGGCTTGTAATTTATGTCTCATTAAATACACATAGCCATATTTTGATAAGTCATCAATAAAAGAAATGAAATAGAGATGACCCCCTTTTACCTCCACGGACATGGGTCCACACACATCCGAGTGTATGAGCTCGAGAAGGTCAACAGCCCTCTCACCATGTCCACTAAAGGGAGCCTTCGTCATCTTCCCCATGAGACACGACTCACATGTATCAAATGGCTTGTATTCGAACGAATTCAAATACCCATTTAAGTGTAGGTGAGAGACTCTTTTCTCATCTACATGACCAAGTCTGCAATGCCATAGATATGCATAATTCACTTCACCAGCATTGGAAACTTGCATAACATTAGAACGTGTATCTAATACATAAAGACCATTGACTAATGAACCATTAGCTATAACCAAACCATTATTCATTATAGAGCACCCAGTGCTATTAAAAGCCAATGTATATCCAATGTTATATAAGCCAGAGATTGAAATATTGTTCTTAATAATATTAGGAACATAATAACAGTCATTCAACTCCAGAATGACTCCTGAAGGTAAACTGAGACGTGCAGTCCCGACAGCTTTGGCAGAAACTAAAGCTCCATTGCCCATCCTCAGTTCAATCTCCTTTTTGCCCAGCCGCCTTCTATTTGCCAGCACCTGCACAGAATTGCAGATATGAGATGCACATCTAGTATCCAATACCCATGATGTGGATTCCATATATGACAAATTAAGGTCTATGACAAAAATACCTTCATTTAGAATTGCCTTGCAATTCCTTTTCTAATGCCATGTTTCCCCGCATCAAAAATACTTGTCTTCCATTTCATTTTTCTTGCCCTTCCCTTTGTCAACTTTGGCGAGTTGCTTACCCATGACCTTCTTATTTTCCTTCCCTTTGTCACCTTTGGTGGATATCTGGGTGGCCTTCCTTTTCTTGTTGGTTCGGCCAACAATCATTACAGAAGAAGATGGTTTATCTTTCTGCATAATTCCTTCAGCACTCTTTAACATGTTGAGCAGCTCCGGGAGAGTTGCATCAATCATGTTCATATTAAAGTTCATGATGAAGGAAGAAAAGGAATTGGGCAATGACTGGAGTATGAGATCAATGCATAGTTCAAGATCCAACTTGAACCCCAGCGCATTGAGTCTCTCTATCCACTCCATCATTTTCAGTACATGGGTATGTACTGAAGCACCCTCTGACATCCGTGTCCTGAAAAGCCTTTTGGAGATATCCTATCTCTCAATCCTACCCTGCTCCCCGAAGAGCTGGCGTAGATTTTAGAAGTATACTTCTACAATCAGTCTTTTCAAATTACCTCTGCAGCTCGGGAGCCATAGAGGCCAACATGTAACATTGGGCAAGGGAGGAGTCTTCAGACCATTTGTCATAAGCCAGTAACTCGCCCTCGTCGACATCGGGAGCTGGCTCAAAATGAACCGTGTCCAACACGTAAGCTATTTTTTCGGCGGTGAGGACTATGCGTATATTACGCAGCCAATCTGAGTAGTTCGGTCCAGTCAATCTGTTGGCATCCAAGATGCCGCGGAGGGGGTTGGACGACGACATTGTAATCTGGATAAGAAATAAAAGACAACTTAGCATATGTTCAAATTCTAACTTAGATGTGGTTTTCTATCTTAGTTAGTCTCACTATTTTTCGATCGAACTATATAACCCTTAGTATATAGAACGGGAGATCAGTGAGATCAACCTAGTGGGTCGGAATCCCAACGAGACTGTGGTACGACCTTGTGGAAAGCACAACAAGCCATACACCATCTCAAGGGCAGTCAACAGGCACTTGCATCTAATGCAATATCCGATATTCGGCCCCCGAGAAATCATCCCCTTGTAGAAAGCACAACAAATGATATTCTCGATGAACTTGTCATTTTGGCTCTAGGAGGTAATCTTTATATGAGACTAAATGAAAGGACGGTGGCAATCTTTCATTCAAACTCCTTCGCTTACCGTATGGATAGGAATGAACAAGACTTCCATAAACATATTCTTAGTTGGAATGATGTTCTTGATACTGGGGGCAAGGTCGAATCAGCTTTTCGGTTAGATCAAACCATCTTTACTACATAGCAATGAGTTCATGACCCGACCCTTGTGGAAAGCACAACACGGTCGAGTTCAATTCCTCACCCCATTGAGGCCGAGCCTTAGAGTTGTATCTCGCCTCCAAACTCATGGACCTTGTGGAAAGCACAACAAATCCATGAAATGAAGACGTTCATTCACTCCATAATGATGGAGGGCCACGACGACTCCTAGAGCCATGCTTACCAGATCTAAAATTTAATCGTGAGGGAATTTTGATTTTATCTTGATCTCACCCTAGGTGGTAATATAAATATATCCAATATATTTACCGTACCTAGTAGTTTGCATAAAATAAATACATCCAATGCAGAAATTAAATCGCAAGTGATCATGGAATTTAACCCTAATGTAAATAAGACATCCGGCCCGCTTCCGAAGCAGTTGGATCATCCTCGTCAGGTGTGCTCCGCGCTTTCAAACTCCGACGCCGCAATAATTACAACTTTTACACGGCACGCAGGCCGAAAAAATTAAATTACATGTGATTCAAATTTCAGTAGCCCTTAGGGCGAGTACAACATTAAGGGAGATAGAAGTACATAGGAATTTTAAGAGAGAGAGAGAAAGGAGGTTCGCAGACCCCAATTAATTACATTAACCAAGTCCATGATCACTTGCCAACCCATTCATTCAAAATCAATTACGGAGTATTTTCTGAAAATAGTCCTTACTTTTGGATTTAAAATGGGATGTGCAAATAAAAATAGGCTAGCTTTGTTTAATTTTAAAAATCGAAGCATGATTAACTAAAATTAAACATATAAGCAAGCCAATGCAAGGTAAATAAAGCATACAATGTAAAGAACCATCATTTATAACAGGGGCATACATATTTGAATCTGATTCAAATAAGTTAGATAATTAAGATAATTATTTAAATTTAAATTAAATTATCCAATAATCAAATTTAATTAAAAAATTTAAACATGACAATCATTTAAATTTAAATTCAAACTAATTATCTAATAATTTTATTTCAAAGTAAATTTAAATAATGTAATTATCCTCAATTATGAATATTCTAAAATTTAAAATTTGAATTTAATAATTATCTAATAATTAAAAATTCAAATAATTGAATTTTATATATTTAACTTTAATGAAATTTAAATTCTGAATTTACTAATTATCTAATAATTAAAAATTCAAAAATTGAATTTTACTGAAGTCACTTCAATTATTATCAATTTATCTCAAGTTAAATAGTAATTATCTCAACTCGGTAAATTCAAAAAGGTTAAATAAAATTTAACATTTGACATTTACTATTGAGATAACACAATTCAACTTTTGAGATAAAAATCACATTAATTTATTGTGCATATATATATATATATTATATATAAATATTATATATATATATATGTGTATAACACTTAAATTAATTAAAAGCAAATTTTTTAAAAACATAAAAAAAATAGGTCGGCAGCACCACTTGGGCGCGCCGCCCACGCGGGACGCGTGAACGGACTCGCCCGCGCCCACCCACGGGCGCCGCCTGCGGCGCCCGCCGCGTGGAGGGCCCGCGCGCCCGCCACGCGGCGTCGGCAGAGTTGGCGGCGCCCGCCACCCGCGCACGAGGGCCGGCGCACTACGCCCTGAGCGGCGCAGTGCGCCCAATGTAAAATTTTTTTTTATAAAAAATTTGCTCCAGAGATGCCTAGCATCCCCTTCTACAAATAATAATAGAAGATTTTAATTCCCCTACAAACATGGTTCTTTACGGTGATAAAACACCGACCAGAGCGCAAACCTGGCTCTGATACCACTGTAAGGTTCCGAACAGCACCATCGGGCAACGCAGCGAATAACAAAAATTTCATTTGCCCGAACCCGACTTCATGGAATCCCAGATCCATTCTCTGATCGACGTTTTAATCGCCCCAAACCCTAACTACGGGTTGCGTATTTATACCTAGCGCGGAACGATGTTGTCCGCAAAGCCCGATGCAGAATACCGAGCCGCACAGATGCATGACCTCTAGAGCTGATCCACACGGATCCTTGCGCAGCGACGGTACCCCCCGGCACAGACCTTCCCGATCCTTTCACCTTCTGGAGAGAGAGAGCAAGAAAGAGGAAGGGGGGAGGAGCTAATCCTTCTCTCCTCAGCTTAATTGCTTGATTAGCCAAGAGGGGAGGAAGAAGCCCTCGTAGGATCCTTTATATAGAGTATGGCCCATTTCTAAAAAGGCTCCAAAGGATCGAAACTGTATATATATCCTTTCTATTATTATACATGTGTATTAAGCCCCATTTACACTCTTTTCCAAAAGAAACTAAAGAGAATTAATACATACATTTGTATAATAATAATCCGTCACCCAAGAATCCATCGTGTGTGATCCTCTAGGCCCATAGTCTCTCTAGTTTAAAGCCCATAACTTTTAATTCCCAATTAGAAGTAAATTAAACATATTCTTCGCTTCTACTAGAGCCGAATAATAGTTTAATTTATTCCGAACCTTCGATCACGTTGGGTCAAGCAAATCCGCGTGATCCTAGTGGACGTCGGGTTTAAACAAGCCTGTCTGGTACCTGTAAGTTCACAGTTACCGCATCGATATAATCTCTCGCTCCTTCTATGAGTCTGGTACGATCGAGGGTATGGTTTCTGTCAAACTCCAAGATCGTGCCATTTGACCATGACCTCCTTAAAGTGTATGACGTCCGTTCTAAACGATCTCACACGACCCTAGCTAGGGATTTAACAGAGCGTCAATGTCATGACCCATTAACTCTCTGATATATACCCGACAGTGAGCTATCCCCTCTTGACCATTGATGATCTTCACACGTATCCTGGAGCGGTTAATGACTCGGCAACTCATGACTTATGGTTAAAGTCACTTAGCCAAGTAATTAAACCATTCCAATCCTCGTGTAAGATCTGATCAATGTCTCAGGTCAAAGGACCAACGATGCTACTGAGACAGTTGGATCTTCAGTTGACATTAGGTATAATCAACCATCTGAAAATCCAATAGCGGATCAGTTCAGTGCATTTCCTCCCAGGACGCACACCTACACATATGTGTTGGTGCCCCGCACCAATGACCATGAGACTGATCATTGACACATCATGTGTACTGGTTTAATAGGTAATCAAAGTCCCCGAGTGATTACCCTCCAACCATGAACAGTTTAAGGTATGCGTCCATGTAAAGTCAGTCTCATGTTCGAGATCCCATCTCGAGCTGACTTTACAACCACATATCCTAGGGACATCGTAAAGTAATACACAATCGCATATTTACGCTCAAATACCACTTTATTAATAATGAACAAGATTGTACATCTATCGGGCCTACCCGACTCAAAATTAGCCTGTAGCACACCAATACTAACATTGAGTTTATTTGTAAAAGCCTAGTAGGTCCAATAGGGGCCCCACCCTCTTTTCCATTGGTCCACCTAGGATTTAGGGCCCATGTGGGGCTTGTTCAAAGTCCAAAGTTGGACTTGGACCAAGGGGGGACAAGGGGGGAAGAAAGTCCAAGTTGGACTCCCCATGGTCAAGGGGGCGCCCCCCTTATATAATTATTTAATACATATTGTATTTTTATTTAATGTGGTCATTTGACCACATGTGGGATTAATGTGTTATCCCTAGTTTCCCACTCCCTAACCCTAGATCTGAGGGTTGGTTTAGTCTTTTTTACATTTTTATAAATCCCTTGTATTTTCCATTTGGTAGAATTAATGAAGAAGAATTTCAGAAAATTGTTCCAAGAGCCCAAGGGCGCCCCTTTCTCTCTCCCACCCCCTTGCAGATGGAGTTCTATGAATTTCTTGAGGTGTGAAGCCTCCGCCCCTCCCCCTCTCTGAGTGTGAAGCTCAGCACCGCCGCCGCCATCGAGCCGCCGTCGCACTGCCACCTCTGCCACGTCGGAATTCTGTCCACATCAGGACAGGAGGTTGAAGCCCGATTTCACATTAGGAGATCTGATCGAGTTGAAATTTTGAGTGTTTATTTTTCTTGTTATCCCCAGTCTCCATTTTAAATTTCGTGCCAATCAGAGGTCATTTGCTATTTTTTCCGTAATTTTAGTTCCACCCCTAACAGTCTGCCAGTTTGCAGATATGTAGGATAGGAGTCTGTTCTTCTATTTTTCCCACCCCTTATACATCTTCATAAATCCCCAAAAAAATCACACGTGTTCCTCACTTACCCCCCTTCCACCCATAATTTTTCAGGAGTCTAGATCTTTTGTTTTCCTTTGGGTAAAAATTCATCTTCAGGCAGTTCTTGATCTTCCCTGTGTGTCTGTAATTCCAAGCGAGAAAGAAACTACAACCCACAATCATTTTCATTTCTAATCTGTCTACTAGATGAATCTAAAATAATTATTTGTTGTATCCCTTTGAGTTCTCTATCCATCGGTACCAATTTTGTGTTGATCCGACACTGGATCTGGCCGCAGAAATTCTTTTTGTGGAGGCGCACAGTTTAGATCCGTGGACAGACCAGCAAATCAGTCCATCGGTAAATCCTGGTAAAATACGCCAGGATACCTTCGGCGATCGCCGCTCCTGGAGATCACTCGACAACCCATCAGCAACGTCCCAGCAAGCCTCCGCAGCAAGGAGACGCCCGGGCACTGCCGTCCCAATAGCCGGACCTGCCTGCTGTCCAGCGGGACCCGCAGAATCGAGCCGAACCCACAGTTCGTCTCCGGCCTGGGAGCGTTCCAAATTGCTGCCCGTCAACCCAAGCTTGGTATTCCCAGGTTATTCTTGTCACCCTTTACCTCTATGCGTGGAGTGGGCCATAAAATTACAGCTGTAATAATTTAACTACTGTGTACCGAGAGTACGAGTCTTGGCCGGGGTCGCCTTCTCCACATCCGGAGCGTGGAGGTACACTCGCCACCCTCCTACTTTGGCATTTTGCTCAATTCGTATATGTTCATATGCCGCTGCTAGAGTGATAGGATAACTAGCTCGTTATATTATTCCAATCACTGCTGCGAGAGAGTGAGTGTCACCCGTCCCGTGACTCAATCCTAGTACATGCAAAAAAGCCGATACCCGAGGCTCATTGCCAGTTTCTCAACCGCGCACGATCCCGCGTTTCCCTCGCTTAGGGACATCCGCGAGCTAGAGTCCCTGGTTCGCGTGCCCGTGTCGCATCAAATTGGTATCAGAGACGAAGGTTGAGTCTAGGGTAGCATTTGCTTAAAAAATTAAAAAAAAGAGTCATGTAGAGAGTGTCTGTCTCATTTGCATTCCTTTATTCGGTATATCAAAAGGTGTTTCCCGAACATTAGGTTACACCTATCGGGAAGGTCGCACATTTGCGAGAGTGGATCTTCAGATCCCGTAACTCCGCCAAGTACCGTCTATTGGTTAAGTCTAGGTTCGTAGTCGAGTCGGCATTCCAACATGCATTGTCATTTTAGGGCCGTGTCTAGTGTCTTGTCACCAACTATCGGCATGGCCATCTTATAGCTCCCCGTGTCCCATGGATCCCCAAAAGCCCACATCTTATGCATGGTGGCGATACGCCCAAAGATGAACGGCCCAACCCCACCACTTCCGTAGGCCCGAAGCCCGGGACTTCTATGGCTCCAAAGTCCCTAGTGACTACCTAGAGTGGGAAGCCGCTATGGACACATACTTTAAGTGTTACATTATGTCCGATACCATGCAAGTCGACTTATCCACAAGGTGACTTTTTTACGAAGCCGCCGAAACATAGGGGGACATAGAATACTTGAGGGAAATTAGGAGGTAATGGCCCATAGAGTCGTGGCGAGAGATGAAGGGTGAGCTTAGAAGGGTCTACCTACCCAGCCCATCACCTCCAACCGACCCCACCCAATCACCTCCAACTAAGTGGGTCATAGTCGGAGGCAAAGAGCCCTGCATGTCGATGAGCCTAAACCCACGACTAGGCCGAGAGTCCATGAGCGAGTCGACCACGATGCCCCTACTCCAACCCCCACCATTGCTGAACTTTTCAAAACTATTTTGGATCAGTTGGATAGGATGTGTACCCAAATTGACGGATTCCTGCCCGAGCCTCCCAACCCCGTGCCACCCCAAGGACATCTTCCCCTCAGAGAGGACACCCCTTCCCCACCCATGAGAGCTCCATTGCCACCACCCTCACCTTCCGATCTTTAATCGGAACCACCTCATTTGGAGCCGCCTCAGCCGGAGCCACCCGTGTTTCTAACGGGAAAGCTTTTCATCGCCGAGCCACTACTTAGTTGGCTCAAGATAGGCTTGGTCCATAGAGCATTATGCTATCCATCCATGGACCCCACACTACCATTAGTGCCGGTCAACTCATTCCATACCACATTCTGGTCTAGTCACCATGTTGATACATTGCATGGCCTTCTTAAGGGATTAAACTGACAGTTGAAGTTGACACACTTATTGACCCCAGACTTCGACCGACCCACAGGTCGTAGCTTCACCCATCCCGCTTTGGGGTCCATTACCTCCGTGTACACCGTGGGTCATGTCACCACGGAGGTTCTTTTGTTCCTCCCCATGCCAGTCGAGCCTAACTAAATTCCATTTATCCCGAGGGAGGAACCATATCTTCTATACACTATCCCATCTACCACGATGGATGAAGGTGACCATTTACACCTTCATGAATTTCAAACATGAGACTATGTAATAGAGGAACCTGCCATGAGGGGTCACACATTCTTTGATCCATTCGACCCCTTACCTAGTGGGCCTCGTGACCCATCACTTCCTTTATACCTTGTCAGGGAAGTCCCCTACCACACCCCTCTCACTCGGGCCAGTCAACCTACGCTCAGCCAGGAGCCCGTCCACTGGCCAGAGATACATACATATAGGGGTGACGAAGAAGGTGCATTCGGCACTCCTAGCCCTCCCAAACCTCCCAAATCCAAAGGATCATCCGTGCATGAGTGGATCACTTTAGGATGTCTAGGACACCCCCATTCCACCTACCACCGGTTGCATCTTGTGTATGCATGGCACACATTCGGATGTCCTGGTCCACCATTGCATATGTATGAGTCGGACTAACAATAGGGTTGTTTCGGGTCATGTGTGAGTCTTTGTTTCGTATAGTTTATCTGTCGAGTGCATAGTGAGTCTGCATACATCGAGTTGAGTCGGTCTTTTGTCAGCTCACGTTGTTAGTCCCTTTCGAGTGGGAGGCAAGTCGGATCTATTGTGTATGTTGTAGACTCGCCGAAATTTGGGATCGGCTTTACCTCATCATATCGGATCTAGTCACATAAAGGGACCCAACGGTGATTCCTAGTGAGTCTTCGAGCTGCCTCCTCCCCTTTGAGAGTGACCCCACCCCGGAGTGTCCACCACTAGCCTCATTCCCACAGCAGCATGCACATATCAAATATATACGGGACGAGCAGGTGACGAATACTTGGAGTGGAGAGTACTCCGCGCTTCCAAGTTCGGTGACGGATCCGCAGGAGCCACACGAGCAGCCGCACCCCTTACTCGACAGGGTCGAGTTCTTCCCACCCGGGGAGAATTGATGGGAATCAACACCGGACACTAACTTTTTTATTTTTGCATTTATGTCCTTTTGTTTGCATTTATACCCTTGGTTAATTGGGTTTGCAATTGTAATGCATTATAAGCCAAAGGGTTAGTCTTTAGAAGTCTTGGGTTTATTTGTAAAAGTCTAGTAGGTCCAACAGGGGCCCCCACCCTCTTTCCCATTGGTCCACCTAGAATTTAGGGCCCATGTGGAGCTAGTTCAAAGTCCAAAGTTGGACTTGGACCAAAGGGGGACAAGGGGGGAAGAAAGTCCAAGTTGAACTCCCCATGGTCAAGGGGGCGCCCCCCTTATATAATTGTTTAATACATGTTGTATTTTTATTTAATGTGGCCATTTGATCACATGTGGGATTAATGTGTTATCCCTAGTTTACCCCTCCCTAACCCTAGATCTGAGGGTAGGTTTTGTCTTTTTTACATTTCTATAAATCCCTTGTATTTTCCATTTGGTAGAATTAATGAAGAAGAATTTCAGAAAATTGTTCCAAGAGCCCAAGGGTGCCCCTTTCTCTCTCCCACCCCTCGCAGATGGAGTGCTGCGAATTTCTTGAGGTGTGAAGCCTCCTCCCCTCTCCCTCTCTGAGTTTGAAGTTCAGCACCGCCGCCGCCGCCGCCGCCGCCATCGAGCCGCCGTCGCACCGCCACCGCCGCCGCATTGGAATTCTGTCCACATCAAGATAGGAGGTTGAAGCACAATTTTTATCTCCACATCAAGAGCTCTAATCGTGCTGCAATTCTAAGTGTTTGTTCTTCTTGTTATCCTTAGTCCCCATTTTAAATTTCGTTCTAATCAGAGGTCATTTGCTATTTTTCCCGTAATTTTAGTTCCACCCCTGATAGTCTGCCAATTTGTAGATCTGCAGGATAGGAGTCTGTTCTTCTATTTTTCCAACCCCTTATACATCTCCATAAATCCCCAAAAAAATCATACGTGTTCCTCACTTACCCCCTTCCACCCATAATTTTTTAGGAGTCTAGATCTATTGTTTTCCCTGTCGGTCAAAATTCATCTTCAGGCAGTTCTTGTTATTCCCTGTTGATGTGACACAACCTCGGACCTAATGCAAGCAAGCACAATCGCATTCAAATGGGCCGAATTGGGCCACCGCTCTATCGACACTCACCCAAGCCCGGGGTAACTTGGCAATGCCAAGGTGAGGTTGAGGGGTTGGGCCCTGGCTGGTAGAGGGCCAGCAAGGCCAAGATGGGATTCCCAATGGGTATGGATGTCCAATTCAGGGGGGCCGACAAAGTGCCAAAGGCACCGGATGTACTTCTCCCACGGTGATCACTCAAGACAACGGGGCTTGAGGACCGGGCTCTCACTCGCATAACCAGCGGAATTAAGAACAAATATTGAATGACAAGCACTAAATGGAGTGAAGGTTTGAGCACTTACTCGACCGGTTTGAAGAAACCGGTCCCGGTCGGAGACGAGGGCGAGCGGGGAGGCGGGTGGATCCCCACACGCCGCGCCGGGGTAGCTTGACCTGCCCAAACAAGTTACAACACTACACCTCTCACAGGAGGGGGATCTTGGGGTGGGGGTTAAGGGATATTACAACCAAAATTACCTCCGCACAGGGAGGGGCCTTCAGCCGGCCAAGCGGGGAGGGGAAACTATGGTTAAAAGCATGGAACGATGAAGTCACCGGTTCTGCCTGCTCTCTCCGAACAGGGACAGGTAGACGGTGTTGCTGCTGTAGAACTCGCTCAAGAATTTCTCTGATGATGAGACTGGTGAGGAAATCTTCGTAGCTGGGAAGGGAATGCCTCAGAATTTCTTCAATTTCTTCTGGAGCCGCTGCTGACCAGGATGGAGGTTTGAACAGAGCTTCAGATTCTCGGACCTGCAGTTGCAGACTTCTAACAGCAGATTGCAGAGAACGCCCCGGCAGCTCCCGACCTCGGAATCAAGCGCCGTCAGAGTCGTTGGAATCGTGGACGAGTCCTCTTCGCAGAAAAACTGACAGGGAAGCCAACCGATGTCGGAGAAGACTAGGGGATGCAGAACAATGGCGACTGGTCGGTGCAGACTATGAGTAGCAGATCTGCGTAGCTGAGGGAGAAAAATGAGAACTCTGGATCACGAACGCCGAATGAAGTTCTGTTTCTTGATTCTGGAAGTAGACTGGGCGATGAAGAACTTTGAAGAAGAACTCGTGGACTGATTCCTTCGGGGTTCGTCGTGGCAGAGCTTCTAATCTGGCTCAGGTCCTCAGCCGAGGCAGAACTGCGCAGTTGTGGGAGAATGGACCTCCTGGACGGCTCGGAGATCGGAAGAAGATGAAACCACTTCTGTTGCGAAGGAGACTGGTAGACGCTTCCGACGATGGCTCTTGGGTCTTCAAACTCATCCGGAGGAAGTCGTGGTGGCCGCTGCAAGTTGCTGGTTCATCTGCAACCTCTGGACAGCAAACTGCAACTTCGAAGTAGCTTCCAATGACCAAGAAAGAAGAAGGGGAAGGGGGTAGATGAGTGTGGGAGTGACCCCTGGTTGTAAGGGGGTCTTGGAGGGGGTGTTCTAAGGTGTGGGAGGTGGAGAATAAGGTCTGGAAGAGGGTCCAATAGATGGTGGTAGTGGGGGCTGCGAATTTGGTTGGAATGGAGAGAGGGAAAGGATATTCGAAAATAGGTTTAAGGGTGGGGTTAATTTTTTGTCTTGGGAATGGGGGGGTTGTGTTGGGGAAGGGAAGGGGTGCTTGGGGTAGTGGGAAGGGTGCTTGGGAAAGTGGGAGGGGTAGTTGGGGGTTGGATGGTGAGGAGAGGATTGGTGGAGGGGGTCTTGGGAAGGGGTGGAGTATTGATGAGGGTTGTGGGGAATGGGAAGAGGCTTAAATGGGGTAGGTGGGGAGTGGAGGTGGTTGGGAAGGGAGGAGAGAGAAGAAAATTCGAATTTGGGTGTTGAGGAGAGAGAAAGTGGAGTGAAAAAGAGAGATTAAGAGAGGGAAGGGTGGGGAATCTCTCCCCTAGGGTTTCTCACCCAAAAAATGGAATCTCTCCACTAGATAAGAAGTGTAAACTCTCAAAATGGCAAGTTTTTTCATTCATTGATTCATTAAGTTGGAATGGGGGGAATGGGGTCCTATATATAGGAAACCCACATTTCTACAAAAGTCCCTGACAATTGACTCAATGACAAATAACCGAGGGGGTAGGGGAGAGCCCTTGGGCCAAGCCCAATGAATTGGGCCCAATAGCTAACTAGACAACCTGATGACACTCAAACTTAGGGAAATGAACACAAGACCTAGGAACATGACTCAAATAAAAGGGAAAATACATCAAATGACTCAAATAAAAATTACATAGGACTCAAAATTAAATGACTAGAACATTCCGGATGCAACCGGGGCGAGGAGACGAGCTGTGAACGTGGGCATGGGAGGTGATGTCCCCATCATACTCTCGGGGTGCGGAGAACTCGACTCCGTCGAGTAAGTGTCCTTCCCTCCTCGGAGGGTGTAGAAGTGGTACTTCCCTCAAGTCTTCCGAACGAGACCGATCTATCCACCTGCCGAGATAGCGCTCGTATACCTTGCTCCTGGTGGTAGTGACATGTTCATCCAATATTCGTTCAATGTGCTCACGCTGGGCTCTCTTGGCTGGTGGACTCTCCTCACGGGTGGGTGCTCTCTCAACAGAGGGAATAGGCTCAATATCCTCACTAGGTACCACCGTGGGTCCCTTATATGGCACTAGGTCGGCGACATTGAATGTGGGACTTATTCCATACTCCTCAGGGAGATCTAACTCGTAGGCATTTGCACCAATGCGCCTCAAGACCTGGAAGGGACCAGCCCCACGTGGCCTCAGTTTAGAGTTGGCTCCCGGGGAGAGCCTCTCCGTCCTTACCATCACAAAGTCACCCTCATGGAATTCTTGGTGACGCCGATGAGAGTCGGCCCGCCTCTTATAAGCCTCATTCTTTTTGCTTATGTGCTTGCAAAGGCTTTCATGCAATTTTGTGAATGTTGACATTCTAGGGGTGATGGGTGGCCTGGGCAACCAAAAGTAGACCAATCATGCTTTGATGCCAAGAAGACTTTGATGGATTTTGGAGGGCCGGGGCAACCATATGTGGACTTATCATGCAATGTTGTCATGTAGACTTTGGTGGGCCTAGGTGGGCCGGGGCACCCGTAGGTGAACCTATCATGCAAAGTGGTGATGAATGTAGGGGGACCTGGACATCCGTAGATGCTTTTGACATGCTTAAGACCCATGATAAATGAAGGTGGACCAATACATCCGAATATGGGCCACTCATGCCTTCTACTTGACATGTGGGTGGTATGAATGAATGGACCCAACATAGTGTTCATGCCAAGTGGTGTGGTAGGCCTAGACACATGCATGTTTTTCCTAAGGGTGACTTCCATGTGTATAGGTGTGGGACAACCTTTGAACTCCCATTGGAAAGGATCGAACGGATCTAAGAATGTGGTCATCATGGGATGGAGCACAACCTCATTACCTAGGGAAATGTGGCCCAAGGTCATGGCTCCCAAGGTGTAACCCGGGTCATAGATGAGGTGGGTTTGGCCCAATATGGTGGGTGAGGGTAGGAAAGGGTGGGTGGTTGGTAAGATGGTTGGGTCATATGAGTCCCTTGACTCCCATTGGAATGGATCATATGGATCATAAAATGGGTCACCTAGGGGGAGGAACTCCATGTCCTCAAGATCCTTAAAAGGTGCTAAGTCATCCTTCTCCATTATAGTTGGGCCAATGTTCTTGACAAGTGAGTCGGCCATGAGTGGAGGGCTTGGCTTTCTACCCGAGATAAGAAGCTCTAAATCGAGGAGAAGGTTGGGCTCATCGGGTGTAGGGAGGAATAGAAGGAGGTCGCTAGTGTAGCAACCAATGGTGCAAACCGAGGTGATAGACCCTATGCATAGGTGTAGGAGGCTAAGGCTCCTAGGTTGTTCGACCATAGGGGTCAACATGCTAGTCATCTCTACTTGCCATGCTATGCCCTTGAGGAGGTCCTCTAAGGTCTCCACTTGATAGGATGCTTGGATTGTAGTGTGATAGGAGAAGAAGGGCACTATGGGAAGGTCTCGTTCTATGGGAGGGAAAACATGGGCCGGGGTCTCTCGAATTGGGCTCTCCTTTAGCCAACTAACAATGGGTTCTCCTAAGATGAGCTCCGCCTCAACTAGAGAGGGTGGTGTAAGGTAAAGACCATCGTGTGAGGTTCCTTCTTCAGCTTGGACTTGGGTTTCCTCCAAAGTGGGTGGTGGGTTTGGAGTGCTCACAACTATTGGATTGGGTATGAGTTCTGCTACCAAGGAGGTGAGAGAGTCTTTTGGGGTGATGAGGGTTTGTGTGTGGTGTTCCCAGGGTAGAGGGTAAAGGGAAACTTGGATTGGGATTGGTAGGATGTGGTTTGGGAGTGGAAGTAGTGGAGGTCTAGGTTGGGGTAGGATGGGGTTTGGAAGTGGAAGGTGGGTTGGGTGACAGGATTTGGGTTGGGTGGTGGTGGCCGTCATGGTTCTAGGTGGAGGGATGGACACGGGGTCTACTTGGGTTTGAATGGTGAGAATAGGGTGAGTGGTGGTCCTTTTTGGGGAAACCGGGTCGGTTAGGGGTCTCTTCCCCTTGGGATCGGCTGGTTGTGGAGGGGTGGTAGTGGGGGCCAATTGAGTTTGGATAGATAGGTTTGCGGAAGGAGGTTTTGGTTGGAGTGTGGGGATCCTCATGGGATTTGGTGGAGAGGTGGTTGTTTGGTTTATTTGGGTCTTAAGGGAGAGGACTTGGTCGCGAAGTGTTGTTATGATGGTTGAGAGATGAATTGTTGGGGGTGGTGGGGGTGGAGACCAATGGTCGGTCTCAAGTTGGCCGGGTGGGGGTGGAGGAGTGGTAGTGCTCCTCGGGTTAGGGGTGCTTGAGTAGGAGGGGTGGAAATGTTTGGGGATGTAGATCTTTCTAAGTTCTACCTTCATCTCTTCCCATGAGTGAATAGGTTCTTGTCTTCTAACCCTCCTTAAGCCCTCTATGTGTTCCCACTTACTCTTGGCTTGACCCCGAAGTCGTCCCTTGGCCTTTCGGACTCTCGCGCATCCATATACCCAAGTCTTTTCAAAGTACTTTTCTATGGTAGCCTCCCACCTAAGATAGTCACTAGAATGCGATCCGTCAAAGGTAATATCCCTATCTAGGATGAAGTCCATGGGTGGTGAGTAGGCTAAGTAGGTGGCCATGATGATCGGGGGAATCAATGCAAGGGTCGGATTGATGATGACTCCAATGCAAGCATGCCCTAGGACTTGACTTGATAGAGACAAGTCAATGACTTGCTCTGATACCAATTGATGTGACACAACCTCGGACCTAATGCAAGCAAGCACAATCGCATTCAAATGGGCCGAATTGGGCCACCGCTCTATCGACACTCACCCAAGCCCGGGGTAACTTGGCAATGCCAAGGTGAGGTTGAGGGGTTGGGCCCTTGCTGGTAGAGGGCCAGCAAGGCCAAGATGGGATTCCCAATGGGTATGGATGCCCAATTCAAGGGGGCCGACAAAGTGCCAAAGGCACCGGATGTACTTCTCCCACGGTGATCACTCAAGACAACGGGGCTTGAGGACCGGGCTCTCACTCGCATAACCAGCGGAATTAAGAACAAATATTGAATGACAAGCACTAAATGGAGTGAAGGTTTGAGCACTTACTCGACCGGTTTGAAGAAACCGGTCCCGGTCGGAGACGAGGGCGAGCGGGGAGGCGGGTGGATCCCCACACGCCGCGCCGGGGTAGCTTGACCTGCCCAAACAAGTTACAACACTACACCTCTCACAGGAGGGGGATCTTGGGGTGGGGGTTAAGGGATATTACAACCAAAATTACCTCCGCACAGGGAGGGGCCTTCAGCCGGCCAAGCGGGGAGGGGAAACTATGGTTAAAAGCATGGAACGATGAAGTCACCGGTTCTGCCTGCTCTCTCCGAACAGGGACAGGTAGACGGTGTTGCTGCTGTAGAACTCGCTCAAGAATTTCGCTGATGATGAGACTGGTGAGGAAATCTTCGTAGCTGGGAAGGGAATGCCTCAGAATTTCTTCAATTTCTTCTGGAGCCGCTGCTGACCAGGATGGAGGTTTGAACAGAGCTTCAGATTCTCGGACCTGCAGTTGCAGACTTCTAACAGCAGATTGCAGAGAACGCCCCGGCAGCTCCCGACCTCGGAATCAAGCGCCGTCAGAGTCGTTGGAATCGTGGACGAGTCCTCTTCGCAGAAAAACTGACGGGGAAGCCAACCGATGTCAGAGAAGACTAGGGGATGCAGAACAATGGCGACTGGTCGGTGCAGACTATGAGTAGCAGATCTGCGTAGCTGAGGGAGAAAAATGAGAACTCTGGATCACGAATGCCGAATGAAGTTCTGTTTCTTGATTCTGGAAGTAGACTGGGCGATGAAGAACTTTGAAGAAGAACTCGTGGACTGATTCCTTCGGGGTTCGTCGTGGCAGAGCTTCTAATCTGGCTCAGGTCCTCAGCCGAGGCAGAACTGCGCAGTTGTGGGAGAATGGACCTCCTGGACGGCTCGGAGATCGGAAGAAGATGAAACCACTTCTGTTGCGAAGGAGACTGGTAGACGCTTCCGACGATGGCTCTTGGGTCTTCAAACTCGTCCGGAGGAAGTCGTGGTGGCCGCTGCAAGTTGCTGGTTCATCTGCAACCTCTGGACAGCAAACTGCAACTTCGAAGTAGCTTCCAATGACCAAGAAAGAAGAAGGGGAAGGGGGTAGATGAGTGTGGGAGTGACCCCTGGTTGTAAGGGGGTCTTGGAGGGGGTGTTCTAAGGTGTGGGAGGTGGAGAATAAGGTCTGGAAGAGGGTCCAATAGATGGTGGTAGTGGGGGCTGCGAATTTGGTTGGAATGGAGAGAGGGAAAGGATATTCGAAAATAGGTTTAAGGGTGGGGTTAATTTTTTGTCTTGGGAATGGGGGGGTTGTGTTGGGGAAGGGAAGGGGTGCTTGGGGTAGTGGGAAGGGTGCTTGGGAAAGTGGGAGGGGTAGTTGGGGGTTGGATGGTGAGGAGAGGATTGGTGGAGGGGGTCTTGGGAAGGGGTGGAGTATTGATGAGGGTTGTGGGGAATGGGAAGAGGCTTAAATGGGGTAGGTGGGGAGTGGAGGTGGTTGGGAAGGGAGGAGAGAGAAGAAAATTCGAATTTGGGTGTTGAGGAGAGAGAAAGTGGAGTGAAAAAGAGAGATTAAGAGAGGGAAGGGTGGGGAATCTCTCCCCTAGGGTTTCTCACCCAAAAAATGGAATCTCTCCACTAGATAAGAAGTGTAAACTCTCAAAATGGCAAGTTTTTTCATTCATTGATTCATTAAGTTGAATGGGGGGAATGGGGTCCTATATATAGGAAACCCACATTTCTACAAAAGTCCCTGACAATTGACTCAATGACAAATAACCGAGGGGGTAGGGGAGAGCCCTTGGGCCAAGCCCAATGAATTGGGCCCAATAGCTAACTAGACAACCTGATGACACTCAAACTTAGGGAAATGAATACAAGACCTAGGAACATGACTCAAATAAAAGGGAAAATACATCAAATGACTCAAATAAAAATTACATATGACTCAAAATTAAATGACTAGAACATTCCGGATGCAACCGGGGTGAGGAGACGAGCTGTGAACGTGGGCATGGGAGGTGATGTCCCCATCACCTGTGTGTCTGTAATTCCAAGCCAGAAAGAAACTACAACCCACAGTCATTTTCATTTCTAATCCATCTACTGGATGGATTTGAAATAATTATATGTTGTAGCCCTTTGAGTGCTCTATCCATAGGTACCAATTTTGCATTGATCCGACACGGGATCTGGCCGTAGAAATTCTTTTTGTGGAGGCGCACAGTTCTGATCTGTGGACAGGCCAGCAAATCAGTCCACCGGTAAATCTTGGTAAAATACGTCGGGATACCTTCGGCGACCGCCGCTCCTAGAGATCACTCGGCAACCCATCAGTAGCATCCCAGTAAGACTCCGCAGCATGGAGATGCCCGGGCACCGCCGTCCCAGCAGTCGGACCCGCCTGCTGTCCCGCGGGACCCGCAGAACCGAGCCGAACCCCGCAGTTCGTCTCCGGCCCAAGAGCGTTCCAAATTGCTGCCCGTCAACCCAAGCTTGGTATTCCCGTGTTATTTTTGTCACCCTTTACCTCCCTGCGTGGAGTGGGCCATAAAATTAATAATGTAATAATTTAATTATTATGTACCGGGAGTATGAGTCTTGACCGGGGTCGCCTTCCCCACGCCCGGAGCATGGAGGTACACTCGCCACCCTCCTACTTTGGCATTTTGCTCAATTCGTATATGTTCATATGTCGCTGCTAGAGTGATAGGATAACTAGCTCGTTATATTATTCCAATCACTGCTGCGAGAGAGTGAGTGTGACCTGTCCTGTGACTCAATCTGAGTACACGCGAAAAAGCTGATACCCGAGGCTCATTGTCGGTTTCTCAACCGCGCACGATCCCGCGTTTCCCTCGCTTAGGGACGTCCGCAAGATAGAGTCCCAGGTTCACGTGCCCGTCCCGCATCACATGACCATTGGACCTAAGCCGAGTTGCAAGGTCACCTTTCCTTTTGCACATCTCTTTGAATTGTCATAAGCTGAGATGGTAGTGCATACCTCCTCCAGGTTCTCTTCTTGGAGGCCAATTTTCCGAATGGTCTTCATGGGACACACATTGATTGAAGCTCCCATGTCAATGAGGGCGGAGTCGACCTTGACTCCGTTGAGAGAGACTGTGAGGCACAATGGGAGTGGCCTACTTTCTGGCAAAGCAAGGTCTTTATCAGAGAATGAGATGGATGGTCCACATCTAAGGCCCAAGATGGCCTCAGTCACACCACTTGCCGGAAGGTCTTCATTGACCATGATCTTTTGGAGGAATTGAAGCAAGGTGGCTTGGTGTGATGGGGACTTCTTAATGAGCTCCAAGATGGAAACCTTAGCAGGGGTCCTGCCTAGATGTTAGAGAATGTCATACTCCGTGGGAGGGCCTTGAGAATTGACCCCTTCCTCTGGCTGGGATGGCCTTTGGGACGGGGGAATGATGCGATTACAGAGAGTGACATTTACCGAAGCCTCTTTCGGGTCATCTTGCTCCAAAGGTTTCGGGCGGATGAGCTGCAAGGGAGTTGGAGATCCGAAGATTCATGAGAGGGAGGCTGGATTGTCTCCGGAATCGATAGGAGAAGGAGAAGGGACTGATTTTGGCTGAGGTGGCTTAAGGAGGACAAAAGGATGCTCCTGCACTGACTGAGCCTGTGAAGAGGCATGAGGTTCTTGACATGGAATCTGAGGAGGGTTGATTAAGGTGAGTGGTTTGGGGGTAACATTTGAAAATTGACTGGAAGGTGAGATCAGACTTCGGGATTGGGTGAACATGTTGACGTTCGCCCATGGTTCATTACCTTCCACTTCTAACTTCCCGTACCAGCCCGGGAACCCTTCGATGCTTCACATCTGGGTCCTCTTGAGCACCCGTGGTTCCATTCCAATTATGGTGTTCACCCGCTCATTCTGCCTCGAGCTCGAGAGATCTTTGTTTGACTGATGAGTTGGCAATGGGTTTTGCACAATACCAAGGTCCCGGTTGGGTTTCTTGATATTGGCAATGGCTATCTTCACATCCGCCCAATTGATTCTCCCCTCGTCGTTCATGTCATACACCGAATCCCGGAATTGGAAGCAGTTGAATATATCATGCCCGGGAGTTCGGTGATAAGGGCAATACCTGTAGGTATCAGCATTGGGATGGACCCGATCTCGTTGAGGGGGAAGTTGAATGGATTTAGAGGACATAAGGGCATAGAAAATGTCACCCAAAGTTTCAGGCAACGGAGGATAAGAAGCTCTTTTTGGCCCAGTGCAGTTGTAGTTCTGAGGTGGAGGGATGTTCGCATAAGGCTTGGGATTGTCTTGCCCTTGGTTTGCACTAGCCTGGGCAGGATGGGAGCCCTGGCGATTGTTAGACTTGAAAGGTTGGCCAACCGCATTGACTTGCTCATTTATCGTGACACCCTTGGTGGTGGGGACGGCTGGAGTCTTCCTACTCTTGGTGCGAGGCTCAAAGAAAGGAGGCAAGGTGGAATCCCTTACCTGGGCCTGAACTATCCGAGCTCGATTATAGAGTTGGGGAAAGGTGTGGAGCTCACTGAGCATTAAGATGGCCCTAAGTTGAGGGGTGGCATTGTTCACCAACATGGTGACAGCCTGAGACTTGGGGATGGGAACTTCCGTCCTAGAAGCCATGATCCTCCACCGATTTGCAAAATTAATGAAGTCCTCGTTGGGCTTCATTTTTTCCGTGACTAGGTCAAACAACGTAAGAGAAATGGAAGACATGTGACCAAAGGGAGCGAGAAATCGCTCGAAGACTACATCAAAGTTGATGAGATCAGCAGCTGGTAGGGAGGAAAACCAACGTAGGGCCTCGCCCTCAAGGGATTTTTGAAACAGATAGACCAATAGGACCCGATCGCAGAGCCATTGATGGGAATCCACGAGGAAACCAGAAAGGTGATGATGGGGGTCAGTGGTACCATCATATCTTTTATACTTAGGAGCCTTGAACCCAGGCAAGAAATGAGCATTAGGGAGTTTGCAGTATTGGGCTAGCGAGTGGGGACATGAGTTTGGCATGCTCTCGGCTACTGTCTGCCGAATGTAGCTTTGAATCTCCTGCCGAAATGATGGGTCTATCCCCTTTAACGGGACACCCATGGTTGACAAAATTGGTAGTGAGGAGTGATGTGATCCAACCTCGGACCTAATGCAAGCAAGCACAATCGCATTCAAATGGGCCGAATTGGGCCACCGCTCTATCGTCGCTCACCCAAGCCCGGGGTAACTTGGCAATGCCAAGGTGAGGTTGAGGGGTTGGGCCCTTGCTGGTAGAGAGCCAGCAAGGCCAAGACTTGATTCCCAAAGGGTGTGGATGCCCAAATCAAGGGGGCCGACAAAGTGCCAAAGGCACCGGTTGTAATTTTCCCACGGTGATCACTCAAGACAACGGGGCTTGAGGATCGGGCTCTCACTCGCATAACCAGCGGAATTAAGAACTAATATTGAAAGACAAGCACTAAATGGAGTGAGGGTTTGAGCACTTACTTGACCGGTTTGAAGAAACTGGTCCCGCTCGGAGACGAGGGCGAGCGGGGAGGCGAGTGGATCCCCACACGCCGCGGCGGTGTAGCTTGACCTGCTCAAATCAATTACAACACTACGCCTCTTGCAGGAGGGGGATCTTGGGGTGGGGATTAAATGATTACAATCAAAAATACCTCCACACAGGGAGGGGCCTTCAGCCGGCCAAGCGGGGAGGGGGAAACTAAGTCGAAGATGTTGAAGCAACGAAGATGCCGAACCTGCCTCCTTTCAGCCAATGAGGATAGACAGTCGGTGCCGAAGCTATAAATCTGTCTCTGGAATTTCTCCGGGGACGAGACCAGTGGGAAACTCTTCGTTACAGGATCAGGGATGCTTCAGAATTTTGTTAATTTCTCCTGGGGTCGCTGCCGGTCGAGGCGGGAGCTCGAACAGGGCCTCTGGTTCTCGGACTGACAGTAGCAGGTCACCAACAGTAGGAAGAAGACACTGTCCCGGCCGTTCCCGAACTCCGAATTAGGTGCCGTCAGTTCCGTTAGAACCGTGGGTGAGTCCTCTTTCCCACAGAAGAAACAGGGACACCAGAAGAGGCCGGAGACGATCTGTGGAACCAGAAGAGCAAGGAGGGGTCGGTGCCGACTGTGGGAAGCAGTGTGGCGCGATCGGGGAAGAAAATTGGTAACTTCTGTTCCCGGATGCTGAATGGACTTATGCTTCTTGTTTCTGAAAGGAGACAGGAAGAAGAAGAACTTTGTAGAATAGCTTGAGGGCTGAATCCTCCAAGGTTAGTCGTGGCAGAGCTTCTAATCCGGTTCTGGTACTCAGCAGGGACAGCTCTGCGCCGTTGTGGAAGAACGGAGCTCCCGAGCAGCACACAACTCGGATGAAGATGAATCCACCTCCGTTGCGAAGAAGACTGGGAGACGCTTCCAATGATGGCTCTTGATCCTTCAGAAACGTCCGGGGGAAGCCGTGGTCGCCTCTACAAGCTGCTGCTCTTCTACAGATCTTCGGTTGAGAGCTGTAGGTTGAAGATGATGGGGGGGAATGGGGTATATGGGAGGGGAAATGAGGGTGGATGAGTGTGGGGGAAGCCCGGGCTGTGAGGGGGTCTAGGAGGGGGTGTTCTAAGGTGGGGGAAGGGAAGAATGGGGTCTGGAAGGGGGTCTAACAGGTGGTGGGAGGAGGAGCTACGAATTTGGGAAGGTGGGTGAGAGGGAAAGGGTCTTTGAAAATGGGTTTAAGGGTGGGATTAAATTTTGGTCTTGGGGGATGGGAAGAGGTGTGTGGGGAACATAATAGGGGTGCTTGGGGTTGTGGGAAGGGTGTTTGAGGAAGTGGGTGGGGTAGTTGGGGGTTGGGAGGTGGAGCTAGGATTGGTGGAAGCTCTCTTGGGACTAGGGGGTGGAGTAATGGGATGTGTGGGGAAGGGGAGTGGTCTTTAATGGGGGTAGGTGGGAGAGTGGTGGTTGGGAAGGGAGGAGAGAGACGATTTTCGGATTTGGGTGTAGAGGAGAGAGAAAGAGGGGTGAAAGAGAGAGATTAAGAGAGGAATGGGTGGGGAATCTCTCCCCTAGGGTTTCTCACCCAAATAATAGAATCTCTCCACTAGATAAGAGGTTTGAACTCTCAAAATGGCAAGTTTTTCATTGATTCATTCATTACCTCCAAATGAAGGAAATGGGGCCCTATATATAGGAAACCCACATTTTACAATAAGTCCCTGACAAAAGACTCAATAACAAATAACCGAAGGGGTAGGGGGTGCTCATGGGCCAAGCCTGAAGAATTAGGCCCAATAGCACATTACACAATCTAATGACACTCAATACTTAGGAAAATAAATGTAAGACCTAGGGACATGACTCAAATAAACTGAAAATTACATCAAATGACTCAAATAAAAATTACATAGGACTCAAAGTTAAATGACTAGACCATGCCGGATGCAACCGGGGCGAGGAGACGAGCTCTGAACGTGGGCATGGGAGGTGATGTCCCCATCATACTCCCGGGATGCGGAGAACTCGACTCCGTCGAGTAAGTGTCCTTCCCTCCTTGGAGTGTGGAGAAGTGGTACTGTCCTCAAGTCTTCCGAACGAGACCGATCTATCCACATGCCGAGATAGCGCTCGTATACCTTGCTCCGAGTGGTAGTGACTTGTTCATCCAATATTTGTTCAATTTGTTCACGCTAGGCTCTCTTGGCTGGTGGTCTCTCCTCACGGGTGGGTGCTCTCTCAAGGGAAGAAGTAGGCTCAATCTCCTCACTAGGTATCACCGTGGGTCCCTTATATGGCACTAGGTCGGCAACATTGAATGTGGGACTTATTCCATACTCCTCAGGGAGATCTAACTCAAAGACATTTACACCAATGCGCCTCAAGACCTGGAAGGGACCAGCCCCACGTGGCCTCGGTTTAGAGTTGGCTCCGGGGGAGAGCCTCTCCGTCCTTACCATCACAAAGTCACCCTCATGGAATTCTTGGTGACGCCGATGAGAGTCGACCCGCCTCTTATAAGCCTCATTCTTTTTGCTTATGTGCTTGTAAAGGCTTTCATGCAGTTTTGTGAATGTTGACTTTCTAGGGGTGATGGGTGGACCTGGACAACCAAAAGTAGACCAATCATGCTTTGATGCCAAGAAGACTTTGATGGATTTTGGAGGGCCGGGGCAACCATATGTGGACTTATCATGCAATGTTGTCATGTAGACTTTGGTGGGCCTAGGTGGGCCGGGGCACCCGTAGGTGAACCTATCATGCAAAGTGGTGATGAATGTAGGGGGACCCGGACATCCGTAGATGCTTTTGACATGCTTAAGACCCATGATAAATGAAGGTGGACCAATACATCCGAATATGGGCCACTCATGCTTTCTACTTGACATGTGGGTGGAATGAATGAATGGACCCAACATAGTGTTCATGCCAAGTGGTGTGGTAGGCCTAGACACATGCATGCGTTTCCCAAAGGTGACCTCCATGTGTATAGGTGTGGGACAACCTTTGAACTCCCATTGTAAAGGATCAAATGGATCTAAGAAAGTGGTCATCATGGGGTGAGGCACAACCTTATTACCTAGGGATATGTGGCCCAAGGTCATGGCTCCCAAGGTGTAACCCGGGTCATAGATGAGGTGGGTTTGGTCCAATATGGTGGGTGAGGGTAGGAAAGGGTGGGTTGTTGGTAAGATGGTTGGGTCATATGAGTCCCTTGACTCCCATTGGAATGGATCATATGGATCATAAAATGGGTCACCTAGGGGAAGGAGCTCCATGTCCTCAAGGTCCTCAAAAGGTGCTAAGTCATCCCTTTCAATAATAATTGGGTCAATGTTCTTGGTGAGTGGGTTGGCCATGAGGGGAAGGCTTGGCTCTCTACCCGATATAAAAAGCTCCAATTAGAGGAGAAGGTCGGGCTCATCGGGTGTGGGGAGGAATAGAAGGAGGTCGCTAGTGTAGCAACCAATGGTGCAAACCGAGGTGATAGACCCGATGTATAGGTGTAGGAGGCCAAGGCTCCTAGGTTGTTCGGCCATAGGGGTCAACATGCTAGTGAACTCAATTTGCCATGCTAGGCCCTTAAGAAGATCCCCTAAAGTTTCCACTTGGTAGGATGATTGGATGGTGGTGTGATAGGTGGAGAAGGGTACTATGGGGAGGTTTAGCTCCATGAGAGGGTAGACATTGGACGTGATGGGGTGAATTGGTTTCTCCTTTAGCCATCTAGCTAGGGGCCCATCTATGATTATGGTGCCATTTGTGAAGGTTTGTGGCTCTTGAAGACTCGGACAATTTGAAGTGGTAAAGGGTTGAAGCTCTTCCTCACAATTGGTGTGAACTTGGGTTTCCTCATGGGTGGGGAGAGGTTCTGAGTTAGCAACTATTCCTATGTGAGTGGGAAGGTTCTTTGATGGTGGGGTGATGATGGCCGGAGTATGGTGCACCCGGGGTGGTGAACAAGGGATGGATTCTCGCGGGTGGGAGAATACAAGGTTGTTGAATTTAAAGGCTCCCAAAAGGTGTGGCGGATGCACTAGGCAAGTCCGACGTGTTGGGTCGATGTCGGCATTCCTTTCATCTAACCATTTCTTACCTAGGATTATACATGGACCCGCCAATGTTCCCTTTTGACACCAAGCCCCATCCAAATACTTAGTCTTCCCGAACCATTTATGGAATTCAATAAAGACTTGGTCTCCATTGTGCACAATTTGTCCGGTCCTACAAAGAGAGGTAATGATATCGGGGGACACCCAATTTTCAGATTCTAGGTCAATGAAATCAATTTCTACGGGCTCTCCATTAGGTAAGCATGCATGGGATATGATTGGGAGAGGGGCCATGATGATCGGGGGGATCAATGCAAGGGTCGGATTAATGATGACTCCAATGCAAGCATGCCCTAGGACTTGACTTGTAGAGACAAGTCAATGACTTGCTCTGATACCAATTGATGTGATACAACCTCGGACCTAATGCAAGCAAGCACAATCGCATTCAAATGGGCCGAATTGGGCCACCGCTCTATCGTCGCTCACCCAAGCCCGGGGTAACTTGGCAATGCCAAGGTGAGGTTGAGGGGTTGGACCCTTGCTGGTAGAGGGCCAGCAAGGCCAAGACTTGATTCCCAAAGGGTGTGGATGCCCAAATCAAGGGGGCCGACAAAGTGCCAAAGGCACCGGTTGCAATTTTCCCACGGTGATCACTCAAGACAACGGGGCTTGAGGATCGGGCTCTCACTCGCATAACCAGCGGAATTAAGAACTAATATTGAAAGACAAGCACTAAATGGAGTGAGGGTTTGAGCACTTACTCGACCGATTTGAAGAAACCGGTCCCGCTCGGAGACGAGGGCGAGCGGGGAGGCGAGTGGATCCCCACACGCCGCGGCGGTGTAGCTTGACCTGCTCAAATCAATTACAACACTACGCCTCTCGCAGGAGGGGGATCTTGGGGTGGGGATTAAATGATTACAATCAAAACTACCTCCACACAGGGAGGAGCCTTCAGCCGGCCAAGCGAGGAGGGGGAAACTAAGTCGAAGATGTTGAAGCAACGAAGACGCCGAACCTGCCTCCTTTCAGCCAATGAGGATAGACAGTCGGTGCCGAAGCTATAGATCTGTCTCTGGAATTTCGCCGGGGAAGGGACCAGTGGAAAACTCTTCGTTACAGGATCAGGGATGCTTCAGAATTTTGTTAATTTCTCCTGGGGTCGCTACCGGTCGGGGCGGGAGCTCGAACAGGGCCTCTGGTTCTCGGACTGACAGTAGCAGGTCACCAACAGTAGGAAGAAGACACTGTCCCGGCCGTTCCCAAACTCCGAATTAGGTGCCGTCAGTTTCGTTAGAACCGTGGGTGAGTCCTCTTTCCCACAGAAGAAACGGGGACACCAGAAGAGGCCGGAGACGATCTGTGGAACCAGAAGCATAAGGAGGGGTCGGTGCCGACTGTGGGAAGTAGAGTCGCGCGATCGTGGAAGAAAATTGGTAACTTCTGTTCCCGGATGCTGAATGGACTTATGCTTCTTGTTTCTGAAAGGAGACAGGAAGAAGAAGAACTTTGTAGAAGAGCTTGAGGGCTGACTCCTCCAAGGTTAGTCGTGGCAGAGCTTCTAATCCGGTTCTGGTACTCAGCAGGGACAGCTCTGCGCCGTTGTGAAAGAACGGAGCTCCCGAGCAGCACACAACTCGGATGAAGATGAATCCACCTCCGTTGCGAAGAAGACTAGGAGACGCTTCCAATGATGGCTCTTGATCCTTCAGAAACGTCCGGGGGAAACCGTGGTCGCCTCTGTAAACTGCTGCTCTTCTGCAGATCTTCGGTTGAGAGCTGTAGGTTGAAGATGATGGGGGGGGAATGGGGTATATGGGAGGGGAAATGGGGGTGGATGAGTGTGGGGGAAGCCCGGGCTGTGAGGGGGTCTAGGAGGGGGTGTTCTAAGGTGGGGGAAGGGAAGAATGGGGTCTGGAAGGGGGTCTAACAGGTGGTGGGAGGAGGAGCTACGAATTTGGGAAGGTGGGTGAGAGGGAAAGGGTCTTTGAAAATGGGTTTAAGGGTGGGATTAAATTTTGCTGTTGGGGGATGGGAAGAGGTGTGTGGGGAACATAATAGGGGTGCTTGGGGTTGTGGGAAGGGTGTTTGGGGAAGTGGGTGGGGTAGTTGGGGGTTGGGAGGTGGAGCTAGGATTGGTGGAAGCTCTCTTGGGACTAGGGGGTGGAGTAATGGGATGTGTGGGGAAAGGGAGTGGTCTTTAATGGGGGTAGGTGGGAGAGTGGTGGTTGGGAAGGGAGGAGAGAGACGATTTTCGGATTTGGGTGTAGAGGAGAGAGAAAGAGGGGTGAAAGAGAGAGATTAAGAGAGGAATGGGTAGGGAATCTCTCCCCTAGGGTTTCTCACCCAAATAATGGAATCTCTCCACTAGATAAGAGGTTTGAACTCTCAAAATGGCAAGTTTTTCATTGATTCATTCATTACCTCCAAATGAAGGAAATGGGGCCCTATATATAGGAAACCCACATTTTACAATAAGTCCCTGACAAAAGACTCAATAGCAAATAACCGAAGGGGTAGGGGGTGCTCATGGGCCAAGCCTGAAGAATTAGGCCCAATAGCACATTACACAATCTAATGACACTCAATACTTAGGAAAATAAATGCAAGACCTAGGGACATGACTCAAATAAACTAAAAATTACATCAAATGACTCAAATAAAAATTACATAGGACTCAAAGTTAAATGACTAGACCATGCCGGATGCAACCGGGGCGAGGAGACGAGCTGTGAACGTGGGCATGGGAGGTGATGTCCCCATCAAGGAGACTCTTCGCGGAGCCATTGGATAGCTGAATTGAGGTGGATTCTCGGGAATGGGTCGGCTCGTGGACCCTTGAAAGGGGGTTTGAGCGCGAGGAGGTGTGATATGGGGAGACATATGTGGGATGGCCGGAGCCTTCCCATGGGAAGCCATCATGGCCAAGTCCGTGGGAGTGTAGCGGGATAGCACACTGATCAGCTCTTGATCCTCGTGTGGAGAAAGTGTAGGAGCCTTCCTCGGGCTACCATGGTCATGATCACTCGTTGAAGAAGCCGAATCAGCGTGGACGGCCTCATTTGGCGTGGCCGAGAACATGCCTATAAAGGCATTCAGATAATCATCCTCTATTTGAAATAGAGGATTGCCCCTAATCCCGGATTCATATTGGGGAGGGAGTTCCTTCTCATAACCAGGATTTGTGAGGACCCGCTCCATCCTAAACCAGTTTTAATTGGTTTAGAAAAGAGAGTGAAACTTAAAGGGGAGGGGTGAGTGTTTCTAATCACACCAAAGGAGGTGACCACAAGCAATGTCCCAGAATTTTTCTTTTCCTTCTTTTTTCCTTTTTGTTTTTCTTTTGTTCACTCGGAGGAGAGAAGAGAACTAAGTGGGTGAAGGGTGAACTTCGGGGAACTTAACAGAAATCTCACTCCAAGCCATGGGTCACTATAGGTTCTTCCGATGGTACAACCTGCCTGGTGATCGTTTGGGAACCCACGGTTCGCGAGGACTCACGGAGGTTCCCGGTTGGACCGAACCAATTACACCCGAGTGGGAATCCTCAGGTGAAGGGTTCAATTCCTTCGGGAGGGATTCCTAATAAGGGGTGATGCCGGCTCTGCCTAAACCCAACCACGATTCAACCATGTGGAGAGAGATCACACAATACACAAGAAAAAGACAAAGAAAATAACTAGTTAGGGGGAGCACAAGAAAAGAGTCAGAGGCAAGGGTCGCTCAGGGGATGAAGGCGGCTAGAGTGTTGGCCTCCTGGAGGAGGAGAGGGCGGCCAAAGCAAGGGCCGTCCAGTGGTCTGGGCGGCCAGACTCTTGGTCGCCCAGAGGATGGCCTAGGCGGCCACTGGGTTAGTCGCCCAGGGGCCTAGGCGGCAGGGGGTTGGCCTCCTTCTGTCCAATTTTCATAAAACACAAAATAGAGCTACGTAAATTCATCTAATGTAAACACATGCTTCACTTATCTTGGACTTCAAGCGTTTAGGAACTCACAGTAGGCATTGGAGGGTCCCACCGTGATCGCCACTTCCTTGCTTGTAGGCACCGGGGGTCGTCAGACCGGGCAACGTGTGTGGTGTGTTGGGTTGGTGGAGGAGAGTTGGTTTGGAGAATGAACTTAGCGGGGTTATCTCCTCAACCTTCCTGGACCACGAGTACCTACAGGGGAATAAATCAAGGGTCAAATAGTTGTGATCGCCAGAGCTGTTTACCTGAACCTCATAGGAATGATGATCGTGGGGAGATGCTCAAAATAGGGAGAAGGTAGGGTCCCTCTTCCTTGTCCTCGGCCGGCCAAGGACCAGAAGCCCTGTGTAGTTCCTTGATACTGAAGTCCTGCAAACAGTGAAACTCAAAGAAGAAAACAAAAGAAGACTTTTTTTTTGTTGAAAGCCCTGCCTAGGGATAGGGGTGGGGAAGGACCACCAAACTATCACTAGGGGGTGTATTTTATTACTGAAAGAGGATATGCACAATTACATCAAACGGATGCTAGGCATGCCTAGCTTATCTAGGAGAGCAGCTCCCTTTATATGAGAGGGAAGCTCATGAGAGGAATAGAAATTGTTACATTGTAAAGAGCATGCTAAAGTAGCCAAAGAATCTGCCACTGTATTGCCTTCTCTATATGTATGAGTAATGGTATCCGATGGAGAAATTAGATTCCAAATTTCTCTGACATGCTTGAGGATGGACCATGGACAGCTTACTTGTCCTTTGATGATCTGGACAAGTGTTTTCAATAATGTTGTTTGACTTGTCTTTATGAGTCACATTCAATAATGGACAGCTTACTTGTCTTTATGAGTCACATTCAATAAAGACAGGCGAAGAAGGAGAAAAAGTGTATAGATATTTAACACCGTCAAGGAGAGCTCGGGCCTCCACTATAATGCTGTTTGACTTTCCATAGTAGTGTGAGACAGCAAGGAGAATACTACCACTGTAATCACGAATTACTCCACCACCTCCAGAAACTCCATTTAGCTTTGAAGCACCATCAGTGTTTAGCTTAATGGAAGGCCAAGGAGGATGAATCCATTTAATTGCCAAGCAAAGTTGTTGAGTTAATTTGATATTCTGCAGCCCAAAGGCTCCCAAGATTCTCCTGTGGCTTGGATTAGCTTCTTTGAGGTCTGTTGTACTGCATATTTGTCTGACTTTGAAGTTTATGTTGTGAACAAGGCTCTGCTTGGTTGTTTGTTGACCATCATACCTGATTTGGTTTCTTGCACACCATAATTCCCATAACCCATACCCAACAAGTGCAAGGGTAAAGAGTCCGAAAAGGGACTTAGACTGTGTTCTGTTGATATTTTTCAGAATAATGGATCTAACAGAGTTTCCTTCAATGTGTAACCCATAAGAATCAAAAGAGGACCAAACATAAGTAGCCAACTCACTTTGAGCAAAGAGATGATTAAAATCTTCAGTCTGGGGCATCTGACAACAGTGGCATTTGGAACAAAGGGAGATTCCAACTTGCTGGACATTTGAATCAAGGGGGAGGGAGTGAGTTAACACTTTCCATAAGTGAACTGAGATTTTCGTAGGTAACCACTTTGACAAAATCTGAGCCCATGGAATTTGGCTTGGAGTACAGTTGCTGTTGTTAATGAAATTAATTGTAGAAGAGACACTACAAGTACCAGATGATGATAGGCTCCAGGCCTCCAGATCTTTCTCCTAATTCAGAGCTACATACCTTAATGCAGCTTTAATGTCAGTGGGAAAGTAAGAATCCTGCAGGACTAGGTCAGCAGAGGTGGGGTGCAAAAGGCAATCCCGGACAGAAGCAGTCTGGTTAGGAATTTGGTTGGCAGGGACCAAATCTGCCAGGCTGAAGTTGCCAAACTATTTGTCAAACCAGTAACTAGTGTGATTGCCATCCCCCACAATCACCCTTTTATGCTGTATAATGAGATTTTTGGCTGTGGTCCAGCTCCTTCTTGCTAATGCTTTCATATTTTTGAATTGAACATTTTCTAGAGGACAGTTTCGGATATACTTAGCTTTGAAGTAGTTCGCCCAGAGAGAGTTTGAATGTAGAGCATTCCATAGCATCTTGACGCTTAGTGCTAATTCCATGTTTCTGAGTGACATAGTACCAATTCCCCCATGAGTAACTGGCTTGCAAATGGCATGCCAGGCCCTCCACTGCTTTTTCCTTCCATGAAGAGAAGAACCCCAAAAGAAATTGGCGAAAGCCTGCTCGAGCTCTTTATGTGTACCAGAGTGAAGAGGGGAGGAGGTCAAAAAATAGATTGGCATTGAGGTCAATACATGTTTAATTAAGACCAACCTGACACCTTGACAGAGCAAATGCGATTTCCAACCAGTGATGTGTTTCTGAATAGAGTTTATAATGCCTGCATAGTATACTTTTTTGCATCTGCCTTGAGTCAGAGGAAATCCCAGATATCTATGTGGAAATGTATGCTGAGCAAAACCTGTGATTTCCTGGACCTTCGTAGCATTGTTATTATTGCCCCTTGATTAAATGAAGAACCCACTTTTGGACACATTTATCTGCTGCCCTGAAGCTCTCTCATAAGTTCTTAGGACTTTGAGCAGGTTTCTGATTGAAGTTTTACTAGCTTTGCTGAAAATCAGTGTGTCATCCGCAAACAGTAGGTGGGAAAAATTAGGACATCTTCTGGGGCCTGAATACCATTCAACTTTGCCAATAGAGAAAGCTGCATTCAGAGATCTGCTAAGGGCCTCCTCAGCAATGATAAATAGAGAAGGGGCTATGGGATCCCCTTATCGGATCCCCCTTGTAGATTTAAAGAAACCAGCAGGTGTTCCATTAAGATGGATAGAAAACAAAAGAAGGCTATTAGTAACAAGAAGTGTAATATCTACTCTAATGAAAATTAATGTAGCAAGAATGATGGTGGCGTGATTACCTGGGGGTGGTGGGAAGGAGGGATAGTCGAGGCTTTTGACCACCCACCTTCCCGTTTGTTTTAGGGAGGAAACCTCTTAAGTATAGGAGCTAGGAAGATTGCTATATGCAGAATGTACTTACCAGGGAGCCATGATGCGAGAAGTAAAGAACAGGGGATTCCAGAGTTCAAACCTGGATCGAGGAAGAAAAAGGGAAGGGGGCTGTGCGCAGCTCTCCCTTCACTTCTTTCGACTCGCCTCTCGATTCAGAAGTTCCCCCTTTCCGAATCTCCTCTTCCCGAATCTTGAAAAGAAAACCCAAAAGAAAAAACCAAAAAAAAACCCCTTCTCCTCCGGAGATTGGTGGTTTTGTTCTTCCATTTCGGGGGCTTGAAATCGTGGGGGAAAATCATCCAAAACAGGGGGGAGAACGTGCTCACGAACTGAGCCACGTTCTTTAACCAAGTAAAATCAGAAGGGCGGCCATCGATTTGGCCTTCCTGAAGGGGAGCGCGGCCAGCTCTTTGGCCACCCAGTAGAGGAGGGCAGCTAGATCCTTGGCCACCTAGGATCAGGGGCGGCCAGATCCTTGGCCGCCCAGACCATGGGCCTTGGGCCCCTCCAATGGACGAGGCCCAACAGCTCTATGGCTATGGGCCAGGCTTCAAATCTTGGAACAATGATAAACCAAGTATAACAATTGTTCATCATTCACACGAAGGTCCACTGGGATCTGCGAGAAGACAGAAATTAGGTGTCTACACTCGGCTCCTCCTCGCCAAGCTCCTCCTCGCCATCGCTGGTCTCACCGTCGAACGACGTCAGCGGAGGGTGTAGGGAAGGCCCTGAGACACCCAAGTTATCGGTCATAGCCTAGATAGCGGCCATCCATCCTTTCTGGAAGACATGGTCCCAGGACAGACAATAGACTTCGAGAGCCTCCCCATTCAACTCGGCCCAGAAGTCTAAAGATGAGCGGTAGCACGCCATCGCATCCAACCTGATGGTGGCCGTCGACACCTTCAGGTTGTCAAATTGCATCTCTGCCGCCCGAGCTCTCTCCTCTGCGGCATTCACCAGGAGCCCGAGTTTGGTCGCTCGGGCATCAGCAGCCTCGATGCTCTTCATTCCCTCTTGAAGAGACTCCTCCAATGCTCGGACCTGCACGCGGAAGGCGTCCTGATCCCACTCGGCCTCTTCCAATGTTCACTCCCGTAGCTCGAGCTGCTCTCGGGACCCAACGAGCTCAGCCTCGAGTGCCGCTTGGTGCCTTCGGAGCTGGGCACATTAGGCATTCAACCCCTTCCGCGCGTCCTGGCTAACCGCTAGCTCTTGCGTGAGCCCGCCAAAATGATACCTCCACAAGCCAAAAGCCTTGGCGACCGAACATACGTTCTTCGCAGCCAGGTCCATCAGTTCCTCCTCGACCCCAGGGCCAAACACCTCGGTACGCTCATGCCACCCAATGCCCTTGTCAATATGGGAGATGGCTGACGACCGACGTGCGTACCCTAGTGAGGCCTCCTCAGGCGGCAAAAAGCAGACGCCTGGAGTAACCTTGGGTGGTTGAAGGCGAGCGATCTTGTCTAAAAGAGGGGCCTTGCCCTTGTCAGGCACGTCTCCTGCAGTGACGGGGGCAGGCGGAGCTGGAACTGACTCTTCAACCGGTGTTGATGCCGGCGGAGTTACGAACCGAGGGGGAGAAGGCACCTTATGGCTCGCCCTTACGGCCGACTTCTTCCTCTTCTTATGGCGACGCTGGTTGTCCAACGCTGCCACCTCATCCAGGTTCACCTGAATGCGTGGTCCCAGCATGGTGGGATCTATTTCCATGGCGCTCTTGGTACCCTCAGAGACACTTCTCCGAGCACTCGACCCGACCCTGGACGCATGTGTTACAAACAAGCCCTCCACAAGAATCGTCACAGGGAGTGGATACGACAGCCGCCCTCGAGCTAGGGTGATGGCCTCTTGAGGGGCGGCAACGGTCACCTAGTTGGTGCTCGGTTCTATGTGGTCAACCGGGCGAGGGACAAATCGTGGTAACTCGACTATCTCGTACTGCAACTCCGTCGACTCTGACGCTCCTGCAAAAAGCCCAAAGAAAATTAGTTCTACGAATAGCTGACAAAACACGGCGAGAAACAAAGTTAGTACCCTGGGGTAATAGAAGCTCAACCCCAGCTCCCGGAGCACCGCCGGAGTTAGCTTGACGTCGGCATCAAGGCGTGGGAAGCGAAGGTGGGATTTTACCACCCTAGACTCCTCAACTATGGCTTTGGGCAACTTATCAGCCCAAACAGGATGGGAACCCATGATGAAACTCCAATCATAGGGCTGGCCCGGACGCTCCGCTTTGGTAATGAAGACAAAGCGCTCCGACTAGCGCTTGAGGTTGGAAATGGTGGTAGTGACGTAAACAAGGGTCCGGTCATTCCGAGCTCGAAAATAAAAAGATGAAGTATCGGCAAGACAACACTGAAGGCTGTAGAACTGTCGGAAGAGGAAGACGTTCGGGACGACTGAGGCTTGGTTGCAGACGAAGATAAAGCCACAAAGAATGCACCAAGAATTGGGGGAGAGTTCCCCTAGATATCGACCATAATGGTGGAGGACGGACTCAAAGAAGGGGTGTACCAGGAGGCAAAAGCCGGCCTTGAAGGACTCTATGGGGACCCTAAGGTCACCCGGAGGCTGACTCCACAGATCATCATCGATGGTTGGAAAGATGATGTCAAAGTCAGAGGGGATCTGGAAGGCCTCCTGTAGCCCGTGGACCACCCTATAGGCCACCAACTGTGGGGAACGAGGATGACTAGGGCCCGCGCCCAAAGTGCTCGTACCGCTGCCACGACCAACCTCTGCCTCCCCGGCGGAAGATGTAGGGCCAACGCGAAGAACTCTCCTACAAGGCGGCATGATTCCAGAAAAGAGAAGACAGGGGGAATCCCTCACCAGGAGAAGGAAAAGCCGGGGTAGGAACAACTAACGACCACAGCAAACAATGAGGAAGCAAGTGAGACTCGTTGAGGAACCCTATGGCGGTTCTTATAACTTTCGAAGGTAGAACGACCACTTCGAAACCACACGGAAGAAGAAAGGGTGCCTATCACAATCAGTGCACGATAGCTAGACTCAAGCATCCGTTCGTGCTCGCACTCCCAGACAAAAGCGGCATGTGTCATGATTGCAGAAGCGCCTCCTGCCACCGTCAGGTGCGCCCTGCACGCCAAGCATACGGTAGGGACCACCGGCCTAATTTAACACGAGGATACCATCCCCACAACCATTTTCCAATGCACCCTCTCGAACTCGACTCTCAGTTCCCAAAAAAAGGGCTCGGCATCTGAGAGTAGGGGTGCTAGTGAGCAGGGTAAAATCAGCTCGATCTATATAAGGCCCAATTCTGCCAGGCCCATTCGGGCCCATGGTCTACTAAGCGCCCAAGGGCCCCGATAGCCGTGGCCCATGACAAACGGCCGACAACGATTGAGCCTCGGATTCGCCAGTGCTGGAAGGGCTTCGACCCAGGTGCAACGGCCGCCGGATGACTCTCTGGTGACTGAACGTTGTCTCCCATGACATCGGCCTTGACTCCACTAAGGATGAGCACGTCCCACGAGCGCCGTAAGACTCACTAGAGGACCATTCGGCTCCGGAAGAACGGGCCCTCAACAAAAACTTCCCACGATCGCGGGAGACGTTACTCCACGACCTACACCTTTCTCTTCTAAGGGACTGGCCCTTGCTATCAGGACAACCCCCTATAAATGGGACTCCGACGGACAAAGCAGGGGACAAAGAATTTCACCAGGAAACATTCACACAGCTCCAAATAAGGGAAAAGAAGAGCCATCTTGCTATCTAGAGAGAAAGCCCGCGCCAAGCTCCAACTACCCTCCGAGCACCCTTACCGCCCAACGAGGACTCTCTGAGCGCCCGTTGGCCACGACAAGGACCTTCTTTGAAGGTAGTCCATCTCTCTAGGCTTACTTCGCGACCACCCAATTCTCTCTCCCATATTCTTCTTATTGCTCCCTTATCTCCCAAGTGTTGACTTAAGCATCGGATGATTGTCCCCGGGAGTAACGCCTGGAGCTCCTTCTGGTGTCTTTCATTTCTGATGTTTGTAGGCTTCCACGAGTGTCAGGCGGTCCTACCTAGCAAATAAATAGAAAAGTGTGGTACGAGAGGTAGAAACCAATTTTCCACCTCTACAAGAATAAATCTGAATTGTAACACTTAGCACCAAGCATAAGAAGTTTGGGATCACTGTCGTACAGAAACGAATGCCCACTTACGTTGGGCAGTCAAAAGAGTGAATCTCTCTGAACTTATTTACATGGACAAAGAGCTTGTGAGGTTGCTCTATAACTACACTGACCTTGGGTCAGTAAAATGATCTACATCTTATAACAGAGGAATCCAATTCAATAATTTTTCCCTCTCTCACGAAGCTACTGCATGGTCCCTAGATATAACATTATTAGAAATGATGAGAGATGGAGAAGGTTCTCCTGTGACACAGCACCTCCCACCAACTCCTTCCTTCTCTAATAACTCCATGTCCGTCATCAGGTAAGCATCCTGATGGCATTCTCGTATATGTGGCCATTTCCTCTACTTGTATCAGAAAGAGATTTTGACTCATTAGTCGGGGCATTACTCTTTCTCTCTCTAGAGAGAGACATATTTTGACTAATTATAAGATTAAATTAGAAATAAAAAAATCTATTTGAAATAAAAATAAGAAGAGAAAAGATAGGTATGAATTAATATTATAAATTTCGTAAGGTAATTTAGGATAAATAATTTGAATTTAGATAAGTATTAATGTAAATAAATAATAGGAAACCCAACTAGATAAAAGCCAAGTAATTGAATAATAATAATAATAAAATAACATTGGAAAGAGATTTAATGAGAGGATAATTGAGTTTTAATTAAAGCATAAATACATTTGATAATATTACAGGTAAAATTAAAGAGAATTGATTAATTATTAAACTACATTTTTTCTTATAATATTTGCACCCCTAATGTAAAGTTAATTTGGCATTTAATTAACATCTTAATGATGTTGTTTATTGAAAACATTATTATTTTAATGGCACCTATATTCTCTTAAAAGATTCTAAAATAAAATACATAAATAAAATAAGGAGTAAACTTGTAATATAAATTCTCACATTTAATTTTGTTAATTAATCATGTTCCTTAACAAATATTTCTATTATTTTGATAATGTGTCTAATTTATAGAACATCTTAAATATTCAAAATAATAATGAGAGAAACTTTTAAAATAGAGGTGTCATTAATATTCTTACATGTTCATTAGTTTAATTAATGAGATGTTCAAAGACACAATTAAATTATAGAATATCTTGGAAAAATTAATAATAAGAAAAACTATTAAAATGAGAAGTAATATTGTGACCTAATTTTCTCATATTTTAATCTCAACTAATTTAATTAATGATGCATTTAGAGATATATTTAATTTATAAAATCTCATAAATAGATCTTAAAGTTATATAATTAAAAATTACAAGATAGACTCTTAAGATAAGAAGTAATAATTACCTCATCCAAATTTTAAATTAATAATATTTTATTAAAAGACTTTATTATCTATCGATGACTTCAATTTAATAAAGTACTCAAGAATATATAATATCACGTCTCGAACCGATAGCAGCTGAAACTACTCGGAACGTGACAACAAACAGTCATGATAATTTCTTAGTAAACCACAAGAGACACAATAAAGCCAAAAATAACAAAAATATAATTTTATTGATATCAAAATTTATTATTACAACTTCATTGACCCACTTACAATTAATGCAGAAGAAGAGAAAAGACTCAATATAGGACTCCAACCTATCTAAACTCAAGAAATTAAAAAGACACTGGTCTTCAAAACTCTAGGAGCACTTGTCACTCTTGTCCTTCCCCGTTTGATAGAATATCATCCTCATTATTACCTAAAAAATATTAAGAGAAACTGAGTGAGCGAAAATGCTTAGTGAGAATCACATCTCTATCACTAAGCAGAATATAAGTGATTAACAACTTTTAACAATGTAGAGACAATGTTATACGATGCTTGTCACAACAAGAATCATAATTCCGGACAACAAAGAAGACGAAGATAGGAGATCAGGACATACTGAACGTAGAGCATTTATAGAATCGAATATACAAGGATGTGTAAAGAAAAAGGATAGATCAATACTGAAATAATGTGTGAACAAGCATATTGAACATAACTATAGATTGGCCATGCATAAGAGTTCAAATAACGTTTACCCATTCCGGGCCACAAATATCAAGAATATGCCAAATATCATACTCAAATCATATCAAATATGTGGAATTGTCTAGAACAAATCTTGTGTTTGGTTGGTGCAATGTCACACCTGATCATTCATAATATCGGTATATTTTTAGACTTTGTCTCGCCCCTAGAACTAGATCCGAACCCTTATAAAATATTGACTAGCATTAAGTGTCATGTTGGACCCAAAGTCCCAAATAAATATTTTTCCAGACAAATTCTGAACTGATAATGGCCAAAGAATTCTAATAATAAGCTCATGTAGTCAAGGAAATCAAGAGTTGGAATTAAGAGTTTTCCAAAGATTTCCAATAAGGTAGCAAATATCATGAGGCTCATCAATGCCGAATATAATCCTATGAAAAGATAAAAAATGTCAAGGCAATAGCTAGGAAGACATGAATATGAGATAAGGTATGGAATTCACACATCAAACACAGAAACGGTAATTCCGAGAAAAATTGGGTTGAACGCAGCCTAGTCAAGGAGCGCAACCTGAATGCGTCCAGTCAACGTGACACGATCAAGGTCAATTGGGAAAAGGTCAATGCAGTCAAGAATGAATGCATCACATCGGGCGGACGCGTTAACATGAAGGTGTCCAATCAACCCGACGCATCTACGATCGGTCGAAAAGGTTTGAAGATGAAAAACCAGAATGCGGTCTCTGTGTCTGTCGCCTTCAGGAAATAGAACCTGAACGCAGTCTTGGGGCCTGCCATGTTCAGTACAGACTGAACAAAACTTTGGCAGAACCTCATTCTGCCATTCCAAAGGCCAGTCGAACCCTATCCTATATAGTAGGATGTGAATTCCAATGCTTTCTAAGATTTTTGTAGTACAACCAGCTTGACGTCTTAGTGGAAACCCCAGGCTCACACATGTAGACATGCTAAAATTAATGTTAAGTTGAGTAAATCTCATGTCATATTATAATGCCCCCAAGTGGACCTCATTATTGGTTTAGTGATTTTTTTATTTTTCTAAAAATTTTAAAATTCACATCTTCGACATGGGCGCCATTTCTTTGAATTTGTGCCTTCTTAGAGAGGCGCATATTAATTTGCGTCTGCAACCCCGTCGCAGATTCCTTTGGTATTTTTGGAGTTTATTTTGAATTAAAATTCATAATTTCAAGGAACTAGCGCCTTCTCGGAAAGGCGCATATTAATATGCATCTATGATCCACTCGCTAATTTCCTTGTTATTTTGAATTGAAAATTTATATGTCATTGAACTCGCGCCTCTCTGGAAAGTAGCATATTAATATGCGTCTGGACCTAGACGCTAATTTCTTTTTCATTTTTAGGAAACTCTTTATTTTCTTATTTTATTCCAGAAGAAACGTCTTTAGCATGGACGCGAATTTAATTAACGACATCTACTGTTGACGTTCTTTTTGTTCCGTGTCAGATTCGTCTCTTACCTTGTAACACCCCGGATTTTTCGGATTATAATTTGTGGGTTTTGGAGCGCTTTTGTGGGTCCCGGATCGAGTTTTGTGATTAAATCGGGTTTTAGGCTATCAGGTCTTCAAATCCCCGTGTAGGGTGAACCGTTGTGATTTCAGGCTTCGAGACGTTGCAGACGCATTGTGCATTTTTCGAGGATCGTGGGGGTGATTTTTTCCCATTTTTTTTATTTTATGGATTTTTAAATCCCAAAGCCTTTTCTATATAAACTAACCCCCACCCCTCCCACCCTCATTCTCACACTCTCTCGCTCCCTCTCTCCTCTCGTTTCTCTCTTTCTCTCCCTCTCTTCTTCGGGCTGCCGACAGAGCTAGAGGTGAGCGAGGCGGAGGCGATGTGGGGGTGACGAGCGTCGAGGATGGAGTGAGGATCAAAGGCGGTGGCGCGGCGTGCTTCCTTGGTGAGTCTGCATGCCCGACGACAGTTAAAGGCTCATTTTTTCGTGGAATCGGCGTCCTCGGTGCGAAAAATCATCGGTGGAGGTAGGGGGATGGATCCTGGGCCCTTCCTTTCAATTTCCCCATGTTTTATAGGCCGAGGTGAGGCCGAGTGTTGGTTTTGTTCACACTAGGGTACGGTTAAAAGGCATGATTTTGAGTTGAACAACGGATTCATCGATTCGACCTCATTTTTTGTAGCCTAAATGGGGCCTTCCGGTAGCTTAGAGGGTGAGGAATGTGTCCCCCATGTTTTCCACATCACCCGGGGTGATTGGGGCATGGTTTAGGGCCCCTCGAACGGGGTTTCGTAGGTTAGTCACTGGAAACGGTCGACTGACGGGGCAGTTTGGTCGACCGAAGTAGCATTCGCCATGGAGGGCAATCCTCCCTAGCTCGGTAGACCGACCTAGGTCGGGTGGGGGTCCTGGTCTTGGCTGGTCGACCTCCCAGATGGGTCCAGTCGACTGACCCCTATTGGTCGACCGACCCCAGTTGGCTGGTCGACCAAAATTCACTTTCCTCTCCCGTTTTGGCCATTGGCCGACCCGGTTGAGACCCATTGGTCGATCTCTGGCCCCGTGGATTTCCCAGACATCCCGTAGGGACCGGATTCATGATTTTGGGTGTTCGAAGGTATCATGATACCTCAGTTAGCATGCCCACGTGGTTTAGAGGTCCGGGTGACCCCGTGCATTCCGTGCTTCCTCGTTATGCTAGATCGAGTCACCCTGTACTTGTGTACGCGTGGAGGACTGTCCCTGCACAGTGTTAGCTCCTTCGAAAAGATATTTCCATGCGGGCCATGAGTATGGCCATGAACTGTGAGTCCCAGTGACACAGCCAGGGGCTGGGGGCTTTCTAGTCTCCCTTAGAGAGGGAATGAACCCGATGATTGTGAGCCTCCTCATGAGTCCTTTTGACCATGATTTCTAACTTTCAGACTAGGGTAATTTGACGGCATGGAGCCGTATGGTACAATGGCCTTGGGATGAGTTGCGTGACTCTATGGCCATTGGATTAGCGAGTCTAGCTAGTTGTCCTAAGTCTGGTGGCACCGTGCCACCCTGTGTTCCGAGTTACTTGCGATAGGCGCGTGTGTAGCCTGTTAGAACTCCGGTGGTTTCCTTTTGAGAGTTCCCACGTTTAGTGACTTTCCCACTAGTCGTAGCTTGCCTGGGCACGCGGGTGCCGACCCACCTCGGAGTGGTGGAGAGCTAGACCTGGGAGAGATAATTTTAGGCTGGTTACTATAGGGCCTCCCACTATGGTAGCTTGAGTCCGAGTCGGGAGGAAAACCAACTAGAGGGCCTGACGTAATGCAGTCAGTCAGTGTGTCCACACGTGGTCGGGGACTACGGACGCGTGCTGATGAGCACAACCCCGACTAGACCCTTGTTTTTCGGTTACTTGTACGGTGTCTCAGTTTCTACCTGGGGCGTGTATGGAGACACCAGAGGCGCGGACTAAGTCGTCAGTGGACTCATCTAGCCTTACTTCTAGTGGGCAGGTTCTCCTGTCACGTGACACGTGACTCTCGTGACTCGAGGTTTAGTTTCTTGTCAGCGAGACATGGTTCTTCGAGTAGTGTTAGTGTTTATTTCTAGATGATGAGGTCTTGGGTTCAAGTAGAGTTACCGAGGTTTCATCCAAAGACAGTGCAAGGTTCACGATGGGGAGGTCGTGACTATACACTTTGGACCTCGTGGTCCAGTTGGGCCTCCGTCTGCGAGGACGAGCCTCCAGTATAGAGACGTCATGGTATTTCCTTTAGTAGTGTAGCTAGGGTTTCTCGTTGGTTTCGTGGTCTCTGACTGTGAGATCGGAGTTTGCTTTTCATTTCTGTTAGGAGTAGCTTAGAGAGCCTTGGTTCTACTGGCTACCATTGTTACTATTTTTGCAACGGCTATTATAACGACCCGAGAATCCGATCATCGGGAAGGCCCGATAACCTGAGACTCGCACCGCCACCCATGAGTCCGAAGACTCGGAAGGGTTAGAAGGATGGTGTGGAAACTACACAAGTATCACAAGTAATTACAGAAATTAAACAGTTTATGATTAAGCAGGAAATGAAATAACATTTTACATGGTCCACAAAATAACAATAAAATAACAACAGTAGTCTACAACTAGTACAGAGACAAGAAAAGAAAGTACAGCAACACGGGACATACCCCGGCTCTGACCTCTGGCACTACCTCTGGGCACCCGTATCACGCTGCGCCCCAGACGCACTCCCCTGGGGCGACGCCTCACTTGAAACACGGTGAAAACACGCAGGGAATGAGTCTCGGAACAAGACTCAGTAGGGATCACTCGAACCTTACCTCGTAAAATGGGAAACCACTACGCTAGCGGTAGGAGAGTACCTCAGAAAGGAAAGCCCTGTACTCTACAAAACGAAGGTCCTACGGCACGCAACCGGCACACGTGCCACGGTGAGACAACCGAAACTCAACGGTCGACCCGGCAAACCCGAAGGTCAAAGCCACGAAACTGACAGTCTGACACTCCGCACTCGACAGGAGTACCTCCCACTAGAAGCACAGTCGGTAGCGTCCCCTGACGACTTACACCGCACCGCAGGTGAACTGCCTGACGTGGTAGCCCCTACCCAAGGCACGAACACCACACAAGTAACCATAAACAAGTGACTAGCTGGGGTCACGCCCGTCGACGTGGGTCCAACCGCCCCCAACCACTTGTGCACACACAGACCGCGAGTCCCTGGTCTGGCCCTCTGACCGGTTTTCCCCTCAGCCGGACTCTGGCTGCAAGACGTGGCGCCCGACGGCAACCGGTCCACAAACCTCCTCTGAGGGTAAGCCCGTACACCACTCCCTGGTGCGACCAGGATGGCGTACTGGTAGGCTACGACTAGTGGAGGGTCACTGAAGGAGTAGACTCTCAAGTCACGGAAAACGACGCCCGCATCCGACGATGCACGGGGACCACCCCAAGCACCGGCCCCGTCGCACGGTGGCCACAGTCGGACTAAAAATGGGGTTGCAACCCTCTCGGGGCAACCAGGCACCTAACGGTCCACCCCTGGACCGTCACAGGCACGTGACGGTCTAGGCGGGACCGTCACAGGAAGCCTGACGGTCCTACGCAGGCCGTCACACTCTCAGCGTAAAGCGAAGCGTAACGTGCCTGCCCTGGCGCGTTACAGACTATGACGCCCCCACGCAGGCGTGTCACGGGGTGTGACGATCCGACGTCGGCCGTCACACCACCTGGGGTTTCAGAAGATCAAAAGCGCCCTGACACGCCCGCCCCGGGCCGTCACAAGGATGTGATGCGCCAAGTCTGGTGCGTCACATGCCTTGACCCCCAACGGTCAAAACAACGGTCATAAACGAACGGTCGGATGCCTCTGATGGCCCACCCCAGGCGCGTTACACGGCTGTAACGGTCTATCGGGGGCCGTCACACCCCCAGCCCTCAGCTGGTTAACAGGGGCTGTGACGCACCCTCCCAGGCACGTCACATGGCTGTGGCGGTCTATCGGGGGACCGTCACAGCCCCTGACCCCTAAAGGCTCACAAAGGGCGTGTGACGCACCCTCCCAGGCGCGTCACACCGTGTGACGGTCCCTGGAAGGACCGTTACACACACCCGACGGCGAAATGGTGGGAAACGCCCAAAAACTCTGACCACGCCCCCATGCCTCCACCGGAGAGGGGTGAATCAAAGGGGAAGGCCCCTGGGGACCCCTAGCATGATTCTAGGCCACCAAAATATGAAATCATGCATCAAGTCCATAGATCGGGTGAGCTCTCCCCAAATCATGGAAAACCCCAAACCCGCTCAATCACGCCCCTCTTGGCCTCCCCTTGGCCTATAAATCACGGAAAGAAACGGCGGGGAGCTAGAGAACGTCACCCTACGTCAATGGAGCGAATGCTCCGCCGGATCGTCCATGATCGTAAGAAAACACTTTGGAAAACCTCGCCTCTTCACGCTTCTCACGCTCGCCGCACGCCCATGAGATCGCCTCGCCACCACCCACGTCTTCGCGCCGTCGCCCCGCCGCCGTCTGCGGCTGGAAGGGAGCTCGCCGCGGTCAAATGGGAGGAAGAGAGGGAGGAAGGGGGGCGGCGGTGGGGAGAAACGGAGGAGGAAGAAGAAGAGGAAAGAGAAGGTGGGGAGGAGAGAGAAATAGGGGGGTTTTTATAGAAAATCTGGAAAATACCAAAAAATAAAAAATTACGTTTCTGAAATCCTCGGTACGCACCGATCACAACAGTACCACTCGTGCCCAGGTGAACGACCCGGTTCACCCGCAGCGAGGTTCCGAAGGAATTGTCGAAACACACACCGGAAATCGGAAAACACGCGTGGAAAAGCCACAGAACGCCTCCGTGCCTCCGAAACAACTCCGGATCGCGCCGATCTGAACACAAAAGATGTCCGGAACGAAATTTCAGACACAATAGAGCTGGACACTCCAAAAAACCAGATCCAGGACCCACGAAGGAGGATTCAAAAGGTCCAGGATATTACAGCCCTCCCCCCTTAAGGAATTTCACCCTCGAAATTGAGAAGAACCCAAGGGGAAAGAAGAGGAAGACTCACTCAAACAGGTACGGGAACTGCTGACGCATCTCGTCCTCACGCTCCCAAGAAGCCTCACCACCAGAGTGCCGCTGCCACACCACCTTTACCAAGGGGATGACCTTGTTCCGCAGGCGCTGCTCTCGCCTATCCTCCACGCAGATCAGAAACTCTGGCAGAGAAAGATCTGGAGTCACCTCGGGCCAAACAGAAATCTCGAGCACATGAGAGTCATCGGGCATATACTTTCGCAACATCGAGACGTGGAACACGTCATGCACCGACACCAACTCAAGGGGCAACTGCAACCGGTAAGCAACCTCACCGATGCGCTCCACAATCATAAAAGGACCAATATAGCGGGGACTCAGCTTCCCACGCCGTCCAAAACGCATCACCCCCTTCATCGGAGAAACTCTCAAGAACACATGATCGCCCACGGCGAACTCGAGGGATTGCCTCCTACGGTCAGCATAGCTCTTCTGTCGACTCTAGACTGCCAACATGTTCTGACGAACCACATGCACCACATCCACACATTGCTGCACCAACTTGGGTCCCGTCAAAACACGCTCACCAACCTCAAACCACTCAAGTGGAGTCTGGCAAGGACGCCCATACAATGCCTCATAAGGAGCCATGCCGATGCTCGAATGATAGTTGTTGTTATAGGCAAACTCCACAAATGGCAGGTGATGAATCCAACTCCCCTGCCACTCCAGGCAGTAGGATCTCAACATGTCCTCCAAAGTTTGGATGGTCCTCTCTGACTGACCATCTGACTGAGGATGATACGCCGAGCTAAATGCCAACTCTGTGCCAAGAGCTTGCTGGAAACTCCTCCAGAATCCATAAGTGAAGCGCGGATCCCGATCTGACACGATCGAAATGGGAATCCCATGCAACGGCATGATCCGCTCCACATAAAGACGAGCCAACTTGGACACGCTCCACCTGACCTTGACCGGTAACAATCGAGTCACCTTCGTCAGCCTATCCACCAGCAACCAAATACTATCATGCCCACTCGGGGTCCTCGGCAACCCCACCACAAAATCCATGGTCACGTGGTCCCACTTCCACGCATGAACATCCAAGGGCTAGAGAGTACCTCCTAGTCGCTGATGCTCTGCCTTCACCTGCTGACAGATCAGGCACCTAGCCACAAACTCAGCAACAACTCTCTTCATGCCAGGCCACCAGAACTGTCTCCACAAGTTTTGATACATCTTTGTTGCACCCGGGTGTACGGTGTACCTGCTCCCATGAGCCTCACGTAACACTACACGACGAATCTGCTCCTCCACTGGGACCTACAGCCTGCCACGAAACCTCGCAGCACCGTCCTCGCCGAGCTCCACATCAGCCATTGCCAAAATCTGGGGCAACTCAGGGTCCGCATGCTGAGCCTCTGTCACTTGTCGACGGATAGCAGGAGTGACAGTCAGACTCGCAAGCACTGCTAACCCTGGCTCTTGGGGAATCTTGAGCCTGAAGGATGCTTCGGGCACTTTTTCCCAGAGCCTCCACTTCCTCAACATCAAGGCACTGGCCGCGACCTTCCGACTCAAGGCATCGGCGATGACATTCATCTTGCCCGGCTGATAAGACAAGGTGAAGTCATAATCCTTCATGAATTCCATCCAACGCCTTTGCCTGAGGTTCAGGTCTCTCTGCGTGAACACATACCTCAAACTCTGATGGTTAGTGAACACCTTAAACTTCTCACCGTACAGATAATGCCTCCAGATCTTCAGCGCGAAGATCACCGCCGCCAACTCAAGGTCATGGGTAGGGTAGTTCTCCTCATGGGGCTTTAGCTGCCGATATGCATAAGTCACCACTCTACCCTGCTGCATCAACAAAGCACCCAATCCGACCCCGGAAGTATCTGTACACACTACAACACCTCCCGATCCAGAAGGCAAAATCAACACCAGAGCCGAGGTGAGCAATCTCTTCAGTTCCCTGAAACTCTGCTCACACTCCTCAGACCAGACGAAAGGCACATCCTTCCGCGTAAGTCTAGTCATCGGGGTCGCAATGCGAGAAAAATCCTGGATAAACCGGCGATAATAGCCCGCAAGCCCCAAGAAACTCTGGATCTCCGTCACCGACCTCGGCCTCGGCCACTGCATTTGCCTCAACCTTGACGGGGTCCATGGAAATGCCATCACCAGAAATCACGTGCCCCAGAAAGTGCACCTCGCAGAGCTAGAACTCGCACTTGCTGAGCTTTGCATACAACTGGTGATCTCGCAACGTCTGCAGCACTACACCCAAATGGTACACGTGCTCCTCGGCAGACTACGAATAAACAAGGATGTCGTCCACGAATATGACCACGAACTGGTCCAAATACAGACGAAACACCCTCTACATCAAGTCCATGAAGGCTGCAGGGGCATTGGTGAGCACGAACGGCATCACCAAAAACTCATAATGCCCATACCTCGTACTGAATGCAGTCTTATCCACATCGGACTCGCGAATTCTCAGCTGATAGTAACCGGACCGCAAATCAATCCGCGAGAACACTCTCGCAGACTAAAGCTGGTCGAACAAATCATCAATCCGCGGCAACGGATACTTGTTCTTAATGGTCACTTCATTCAGCTGCCGATAGTCAATGCATAGCCGTAGACTACCGTCCTTCTTCTTCAAAAATAACACGGGCGCACCCCAAGGGGAAAAGCTAGGATGAACGTACCCCTTGGCCAGCAGCTCCTGCAACTGCGCCCTCAACTCCCTCAACTCAGCGGGGGCCATACGGTAGGGAGCCTTCGCCAAAGGTCCCGTACCAGGCACGACCTCGATCACAAAATCGATCTCCCGCTGGGGAGGTAACCTAGGCAATTCCTCGGGAAAAATGTCAGGAAACTCACACACCACCAGAATTTTCTCGACATTCGGCTCCATCCGTTCAGTCACAACCACGGACGTGAGAAAACCCTGACAACTAGAATCAAGCAATCGACGAGCTCGAATAGCAGAGATGAGGAATCGAGAAAAGGTGGAACGGATACCTTGGAAATAGAAGGTCTGCTTGCTCAGATGCTGGAAGTAGACCCTCTTCATTCCACAATCCACCACTGCTCCATGAGTTTCGAGCCAATCCATGCCTAGAATCACATCGTAATCCCAAAGCTGCAACGCATACAACCTGCCTGGCATACTCCGCCCATCAATCCAAACTGGAAACTGATCGAAGGAATACGGGGTGACCATGAAATCACCCGAAGGCAGTTCCACTGCCAAATCACAAGGCAACTGGGTCACGGGCTCCTCGACGCTCAGTGCAAAATCCTCTGAAATAAACGACTGAGACACGCCAGAATCAAACAAAACCCGAGCCGCGCAACCTAAAATCTGAACGGTACCTTCCACGAGCTGCGACGCCACTGCCTCTGCCCTGGTCATATGCGTGATCTGGCCTCGAGCTCTCTGCCTGCCTCCCACGTTAGCTGACCTGGGTAGCGGCGGATACTGTCCCTGCTGTTGCTGCCTCTGTTGCTGGGGAACCTACTGCTGCGGCGGCTGCCTCTGAGGATAGTCACGCGCCATGTGCCCTGGCTGGTCACACCGAAAATAGATGATCGGCGCCATGCACTGCCTGCCTGGGTTGAACCCACTACACCGTGGACACGGCACTCGCGACCCATCCACTGATCCCTGACGCTGCAAAGGAATCGACTGCTGCACACTGCCTGATGAAGCTTACCCCTGATCCTTGGACTTCTTCTTACCGAACCATTTCTTGAAAAACTTCTTGACCTTCGTGCCAAAAGACGCAGATCCTGTCACCGACGCTGTCGGTGCCGGCACTCCTGAACCACCCGACGCATGCTGGAAGGAACCCTGCTACTGGGTAGCCGACTGTTGGCTGCGACCTGACAAAGACTGCCCCTGGGTGATCGGTCCTTGGGTCCTCTGCATATCCATCTCCAAAGAAGCTGCAACACGAGATGCTGTCTCTAGATCAGTGGCCCCGTTCGCGATCAGATGGTGCCTCAGTTCTTACCTCAAGCCCTGAACGAACTGCACCGTCTTCACCCTCTCTTGCTCCATGATGTGAGGTGCATACCGACCCAGCTCGACAAACCGACCCCTGTACTGCAACACGGACATGTCACCCTGCACCAACTCCAGAAACTCATGCATCCACTGCGTAGCAACGTAATCTGGACAGTACGTATGCTTGAAAGCAGTGACGAAGTCGTCCCACTTGACCTGCTCAAGTGGACGAAGCTGAAAGGACGTCTTTCACTCAGAGGACCACCACTTCCGAGCCGTACCCTGCAACTGGTTGTAGGCCAACACCACTCTGTCCTCGGCAGCACTCTTCGCAGATTTGAACACCCGCTCCATCTCATCAAGCCAATCACGAGCCGCATCGGGGTCTGGCTGGCCGCTGAAGTAAGGTGGATGGAACTGCAAGAAGTCCCTCACTGCTCGGCCTGGCCCACCCCTAGCCGATGAACCCTCACCAGCCTCTCCTCCGAACTACTGAGACATAAGCTGGTACATGCCACGAAAGAAATCCTCGGCCCCCGGAAGCCTCGCAGTATCTACTGCCTCGGTGGCCGCTGGTGGCGCTCTACTATGCTCCTCCTGGTCCCTCTAGACCCCCTGTTGGATCTCCTGACCTCCAGCCGTCTGCCCCTGCTGAGAGCGAGTGCTCCGCCCCGGCGCCATGCTCGCTCCTGAAGCAAAAGATAGAAAACACGAGAACGGCAAGGTCAAGAAAATGCATGATGCCCAATGCCAGTGTCATCTGTACGTCATCGCTATGGACTAGTGGACCACTACAATCGCCTATGATTCTCGTATAATTCCACAACCGCGCTCTGATACCAGCTGTAACGACCCGAGAATCCGATCACCAAGAAGGCCCGATAACCTGAGACTCGCACCGCCACCCACGAGTCCGAAGACTCGAAAGGGTTAGAAGGATGGTGTGGAAACTACACAAGTATCACAAGTAATTTCAGAAATTAAACAGTTTATAATTAAGCAGGAAATGAAATAACATTTTACATGGTCCACAAAATAACAATAAAATAACAACAGTAGTCCACAACTAGTACAGAGACAAGAAAAGAAAGTACAGCTACACGGGGCATACCCCGGCTCTGACCTCTGGCACTACCTCTGGGCACCCGCACCACGCTGCGCCCCAGACGCGCTCCCCTGGGGCGGCGCCTCACCTGAAACACGGTGAAAACATGCATGGAATGAGTCTCGGAACAAGACTCAGTAGGGATCACTCGAACCCTACCTCGTAAAACGGGAAATCACTACGCTAGCGGTAGGAGAGTACCTCGAAAAGGAAAGCCCTGTACTCTACAAAACGAAGGTCCTACGGCACGCAATTGGCACATGTGCCACGGTGAGACAACCGAAACTCAACGGTCGACCCGACAAACCCGAAGGTCAAAGCCACGAAACTGACAGTCTGACACTCCGCACTCGACAAGAGTACCTCCCACTAGAAGCACAGTCGGTAGCGTCCCCTGACGACTTACACCGCACCGCAGGTGAACTGCCTAACGTGGTAGCGCCTACCCAAGGCACGAACACCGCACAAGTAATCACAAACAAGTGACTAGCTGGGGTCACGCCCGTCGACGTGGGTCCAACAACCCCCAACCACTGTGCACACACAGACCGCGCATCCCTGGTCTGGCCCTCTGACCGGTTTTCCCCTCAGCCGGACTCTGGTTGCAAGACGTGGGGCCCGACGACAACCGGTCCACAAACCGCCTCTAAGGGTAAGCCCGTACACCACTCCCTGGTGCGACCAGCACCGCGTACTGGTAGGCTACGACTAGTGGACGGTCACTGAAGGAGTAGACTCTCAAGTCACGGGAAATGACGCCTGCATCCGACGACGCACGGGGACCACCCCACGCACCGGCCCCGTCGCATGGTGGCCACAGTCGGACTAAAAACAGGGTTGCAACCCTCTCCGGGCAACTAGGCACCTGACGGTCCACCCCTGGACTGTCACAGGCACGTGACGGTCTAGGCGGGACCGTCACAGGAAGCCTGACGGTCCTACACAGGCCGTCACACTCTCAGCGCAAAGCGAAGCGTAACGCGCCTGCCCTGGCGCGTTACAGACTGTGACGCCCCCACGCAGGCGCGTCACGGGGTGTGACGGTCTGACGTCGGCCGTCACACCGCTTGGGGTTTCAGACGCTCAAAAGCTCCCTGACGCGCCCGCCCCAGGCCGTCACAAGGATGTGACGCGCCAGGTCTGGTGCGTCACATGCCTTGACCCCCAACGGTCAAAACAACAGTCATAAACCAACGGTCGGATGCCTCTGATGGCCCACCCCAGGTGCGTTACACGGCTGTAACGGTCTATCGGGGGCCGTCACACCCCCAGCCCTCAGCTGGTTAACAGGGGCTGTGACGCACCCTCCCAGGCGCGTCACACAGCTGTGGCGGTCTATCGGGGGACCGTCACAGCCTCTGACCCCCAAAGGCTCACAAAGGGCTTGTGACGCACCCTCCCAGGCGCGTCACACCGTGTGACGGTCCCTGGAAGGACCGTTACACACACCCGACGGCGAAACGGCGGGAAACGCCCAAAAACTCCGACCACGCCCCCATGCCTCCACCGGAGAGGGGGAAATCAAAGGGGAAGACCCCTGGGGACCCCTAGCATGATTCTAGGCCACCAAACAATGAAATCATGCATCAAATCCATAGATCGGGCGAGCTCTCCCCAAATCATGGAAAACCCCAAACCCGCTCAATCACTCCCCTCTCGGCCTCCCCTGGCCTATAAATCGAGGAAAGAAACGGCGGGGAGCTAGGGAACGTCACCCTACCTCAATGGAGTGAATGCTCCACCAGATCGTCCACGATCGTAAAAAAACCCTTTGGAAAACCTCGCCTCTTCACGCTTCCCACGCTCGCCGCACGCCCACGAGATCGCCTCGCCACCACCCACGTCTTCGCGCCGTCACCCCGCCGCCGTCTGCGGCCGGAAGGGAGCTCGCCGCGGTCAAACGGGAGGAAGAGAGGGAGGAAGGGGGGCCGCGGTGGGGAGAAACGGAGGAAGAAGAAGAAGAGGAAAGAGAAGGTGGGGAGGATAGAGAAATAGGGGGGTTTTTATAGAAAATCCAAAAAATTCAGAAAATACCGAAAAATAGAAAACTACTTTTCCAGAATCCTCGATCGGAACGCACCGATCACAACGGTACCACTCGTGCCCAGGTGAATGACCCGGTTCACCCGCAGCGAGGTTCCGAAGGAATTGCCGAAACACACACCGGAAATCGGAAAACACGCGTGGAAAAGCCGCGGAACGCCTCCGGGCCTCCGAAATAACTCCGGATCGTGTCGATCCTAACACGAAAGATGTCCGAAATGAAATTTCAGACACAACGGAGCTAGACACTCCGAAAAACCAGATCTGGGACCCACGAAGAAGGATCTGAAAGGTCCGTGATATTACAGCTATTGCTTCTGTTGTTGTTATTACTGCTGCTACTCCTGTTACTATTATTATTGTTATCGCTGCTGTTTACCGTCGTTGTTTTGTGGTGCGCATCCGCGAGACCCATACTGAGCCAATGAAATGAGGCTCACCCCTCTTCTTTTCAAGTGTTATGGTTCTTTCTCGAGGTTCAGAGGTGCAACGTAGAGGTTCTTAGTGCCAGCTTGCCAGAGCTGGGGGCATACCCGGTGATAGAGTACGTTCCTTTCCTATAGACTCTACTTCGTAGGACTAGACTCTATAGTTAGATTATTAATTGAAAATATAATTTTATTTTCTATTATTTAAACAGTTAATTATATAGTTGTTTCTTGTATTATTTTAAATTTCAATGTATCTCCACACACCTAAATAACCCTTCCGAGCCTTTCGGCTCGTGGGTGGCGGGCTAGGATTCGAATGGTATCTGGTAATTCCCGGTATCCGAATCTTGGGTCGTTATAGATGGTATCAGAGTAAGAGTTGTGGATGTACATGGGGATTTGAGATAATCACAGTGTTCCAGAGTCCATAAGCTCCAATATAGTCGGCAGCTGGCATATGGTTTTTATGTTTGTTTACCGCATTGTTTCTCGCGTGAGAGCTAGGGTGCGTGGTGTTGGCACTGTGAAGATGGTTTTGGTCATTGTTGAAGTGCCAGCGGGGGCCTGAGGAGTAAGATGAAAGAGTTATCTTCCCTAGTGGTGGTGGCCCCAGATGTGCTGAGTAGGACAGAGTTTTATCGACAGGTGTGAGCTTTGGTGCAGCGTCAGAGATATCAACGACAAGGTCAGGTGAATGGCGGGGATTATTAATTGCCTGATGGCTGTGAACATGCTCCAGTGGAGTTAGTGTCATTTTGACTACCCCAGTTTGAGATTTAGCCAGCCCCTGAGGTGTCAAGGTCATGGTTCAAGGTAGCGGAGTGGATGCCTCGATCGAGAGAGTGCTCGAATGAGTGGAGGGTGTTAGTATTGGGTGTCCTACAAGCCAATCTCAGGTCAGGTAGGCCCGATAGTTGTACAATCTTGTTCATCATTAATAAAGTGGTATTTGAGCATAAATTTCTAATTGCATATTACTCTACAATGTCCCTAGGATATGTGGTTGTAAAGTCAACTCGAGATGAGATCTCGATCATGAGATGGACTTTACATGTACACATACCTTAAAACTGTTCCTGGTTGGAGGGTAATCACTAGGGGACATTGATTACCTATTAAACATATACACATGATGTATGGATGAGCAGTCTCATGGTCACTAGTGCGGGGCACCAATACATATGTGTAGGTGTACGTCTTGGGAGGATGTACACTGGACTGATCCGCTATTGGATCTTCAGATGGTTGATTATACCTAATGTCAACTGAAGATCCAATTGTCTCAGTAGCATCATTGGTCCTTTGACCTGAGACATTGATCGGATCTTACACGAGGACTGGAATAGTTTGATACTTGACTAAGTGACTTTAACCATGAGCCATGAATTGCCAAGTCATTTACCATATCAGGATACGTGTGAAGATCATCAAAGGTCAAGAAGGGATAGCTCACTATCGGGTATATATCAGATAATTAATGGGTCATGACACTGATGCTCCACTAAATCCCTGGCCAGGGTCATGTGAGTTCGTTTAGAACTGACGTTATACACTTTAAGGAGGTCGTGGTCGAATGGCACGATCATGGAGTTTGACAGTTACCATACCCTCGATCGAACCAGACTCAAAGAAAGAGCGAGGGATTATAGCGATGGGACAACTGTACACTTACAGGTACCAGATAGGGTGGTTTGAACCCGATGTCCTCTGGGATCACGCGGATTTGCTTGACCTAACGTGATCAAAGGTTCCGAATAAATTAAATAATTATTCGACTCTAGTAGAAGTGAATAATAAGCTTAATTTACTACTAATTAGGAATTATGAGTCAATGGGCCTTAAATTTTAGTGACTATGGGTCTAAAGGATCACACATAATAGGTTCTCGGGTGATGGGATATTATTGTACATATGTATATGTTAAAAGCCTTAAATTCTTTTGGGAAAAGAATAATGAGAATGGCTTCATATATGTATATACAATAATGCAAGGGCACATACACAATATATGTGGTTAGGAGCTCTTTGAGAAAGAGCCCAACCCATATATATATGGGTGTTATGTGTTACGTGGGTGACTTTCTCCACAACCAAGCATCAAAAGAGAAAACTCCTCCACTCTTCTTCTCTCCTCCCCTCCCCTCCCTCTTGCTCTCTCTCTCTGCCTTGTTGATCTCTCTCTCTTCCTCTCAAGGGAGAAAGGTTTAAGGAAGAGGAAGGAATGTGTTGAGCATATGTGGTTCATGTGCGGGGGGAAAGAACGGGTGGACACCGTGATTGCACGAGGATCCGCGTAGATTTACTCTAGAGGTCAGACATCTGTGCGGCTCTACATTCGTGGAAATCTGTATCGGGCACTGCGGACAGTGTCGTTCCGCATTAGGTAATCTTATTGCATCGATTAGAGCACGGTTCTACGATTTCAATAGGTCATGGGTTCGAGATTTAAGTTTTATTATCCGCTGCACTACCCGAACTAGGCTGTTCGATTCCTTACAGTGGTATCAAAGCCATGTTGCGCTTTGATCGATGCAATTTTTCTACATAGAATCGTATTTAGGGGTTTTTGTCATGATCTTCGATTTCTTCAACGGATTAGATCTAGAGGTAGAGTACTCGGGGAATAGGATGCTAGGCATCCTTGTTCCAAGAAGATCAACAAAAAAAATGGGGGGGTGGGGGGTGGGGGGTGGGGGGGGGTGCGCACGGCCTTGTGGGCGGCCGACACGTGCCACGCGGCGCGCGCCCGCTGGCGGGTGCCGCCAGGCGAGAGTGTCGGTGCCGCGTGGGGGGCCGGCAGGCGCCCATTGGCGGGCACCGCCCACGTGCGCCACATGGGCGGGCTCCCGCCCGCATGGGCCACATGGGCAGGCGCCCTGCGCCCTGCGTAATATTTTTTTTTGAAATAGGTAAATTGATTTTTAAATTATATTATTGGATAATTAATTTGAGAGAATAATTACATTATTTAAATTTATTTTCAAATTATAATATTGGATAATTAATTTAAATTTAAATAATTATCTTGTTTAAATTTATTTTTAAATTTGATTATTATATAATTAAATTTAAATAATTATCTCAATTAACTAAATTACTTGAATTTGATTCAAATATGCATGCCACTTATATAAGTGATGATTCTATGTATGCCTTGCTTCATGTTGCTTTGTATTGGCTTAATTATATGTTTTAATTTTAGTTAATCTGACTTAGATTTTAAAATTAAATAAAGCCAATCTATTTGTTTGCACATCCCACTTTTCAATTCAAATGTAAGGATTATTTTGAAAAATAACCCTTTGCTTGATTGAGCTGAATATGTGGAATGGCTAGTGATCATGGACAAAACTGATGTTGCTGTTTGGGGCTTATGAGCCTCCCTTCTCTCTCTGCTGTAATTCATATGTACTTCTATCTCCCTTCAATGGTTTTACTCGCCCTGAGGGCTTCTAGAATTTTATTGGCATGTAATTTTAGTTTTTTTGGTCTGCAAGCCGTGTAAAATTTGTAATTTATGCAACACTAGAGTTTGAAGGCGTGGGGAACAGACAACGAGGACGATCCAGTTGCTTCGGAAGCAAGCCAGATGTCTTAGTAGCATTAGGCTTAGGGTCCACGATCACTCACGTTTTAATTTTTGCATTGGATGCATTTACTTTGTGCAAACTACTAGGTACAATAAATATGTTAGATATATTTATATTTCCACCTAGGGTGAGACCAAGATAAAATCAAATTTCCTCGTAATTTAACTTTAAATCTGGTAAGCGTGGCTCTAGGAGTTGACATGGCCCTCCACCATTATGGAGTGAATGAATATCTTTATCTCATAGATTTGTTGTGCTTTCCTCAAGGTCTATGGGTTGAGGGCAGGATTCAACTCCAAGGTTAGGCCTCAATGGGGTGTGGAATTGAACTTGACCTTGTTGTGCTTTCCACAAGGGTCAGGTCATGAACTCATTATTGTGTAGTAATGGTGGTTATGTCTAATCGAGAGTATCCTTTGTTGAACTTTCCACAAGAGGATGACTTCCCGGGATCCAAAAGTCAGATATTGCATTGGATGTAAGTGCTTGTTGACTGCCCTTGAGATGGCGTATGGCTTGTTGTGCTTTCCACAAGGTCATACCTCAGTCTCGTTGGGATTTCGACCAACTAGGATGATCCCATTGATCTCCCGTTCTATATACTGAGGGTTATATAGTTCGATCAAAAAATAGTGGGACTAACTAAGATAGAAAATCACATCTAAGTTAGAATTTGAACATATGCTAAGTTGTCTTTTATTTCTTATCCAGATCACCATGTCATCATCCAAACCTCTCAGTGGCATCTTGGATGCCAACAAGCTGACTGAACCAAACTTTTCGGATTGGCTGAGAAATTTACGCATAGTCCTTACCGCCAAAAAAATTGCCTATGTGTTGGATACAGTTTATTCTGAGCCAGCTGATGATGCTGATGAGGGTGACTTAATAACTTATGTCAAATGGTCAGAAGATTTTTCCCTTGCCAAGTGCTATATGCTGGCCTCTATGGCTCTTGAGCTGCAGAGGCAGTTTGAAAATACTGATTGTAGAACCATACTTCTAAACTTACGCCAGCTCTTCGGGGAGCAAGGTAGGATAGAGAGGTATGATATCTCCAAGAAGCATTTCAGGACTCGAATGTTGGATGGTGCTTCAGTACTGGCACATGTACTGAAAATGATGGAGTTGATTGAGAGACTCAATGCACTGGGGTTCAAGTTGGATCTTGAACTGTGCATTGATCTTATTCTCCAGTCATTGTCTGACTCCTTTTCTTATTTCATCATAAATTTCAACACGAATAGGATTGAAGCAACTCTCGCTTAGCTGCTCAACATGTTGAAAAGCGCTGAAGGGACTATGCAGAAATATAAATCATCTTCTGTAATGGTTGTTGGCTGGGACAACAAGAAAAGGAGGGCCGCCCAGACATTCACCAAAGGGAAGGGAAAGAAGAAGGCCAAGGGTAGGGAAATCGTTAAAGGTGACAAAGGAAAGGGCAAGTGTTTTCGGTGCGGACAGATTGGGCATTGGAAAAGGAATTGCTTGAAATTTTGAATGAAGGTATTTTTGTCATAGACCTTAATTTGTCATATGTGAAATCCACATTATGGGTATTGGATACTAGATGTGCATCTCATATCTGCAACTCTTTGCAGGTGCTGGCAAATAGGAGGCGACTAGGCAAAACGGAGATTGAGCTGAGGATGGGCAATGGAGCTTTAGTTGCTGCTAAACTCGTTGGGACTGCATGCCTCAATTTACCTTCAGGAGTTATTATGGAACTGAATGATTGTTATTTTATTCCTGATATCATTAAGAATATTATTTCAATCTCTAGTTTGAATAACGTTGGATATACTTTGACTTTTAATAGCACTGGATGCTCTATAATGAATAATTATTTATTGATAGCCAATGGTTCATTAGTCAATGGTCTTTATGTATTAGATATATGCTCTGACATGTTTCCAATACCAATGAAGTGAATCCTGCATATCTCTGGCATTATAGGCTTGGTCATGTAGGTGAAAAGAGAGTCTCTCACCTACACTCAAATGGGTATTTGAACTCATTCGAATACAAGACATTTGATACCTGTGAGTCTTATCTCATGGAGAAGATGACCAAGGCTCCCTTTAGTGAACATGGAGAGAAGGCTACTGACCTTCTCGAGCTCATACACTCGGATGTGTGTGGACCCATGTCCATAGAAGCAAAAGACGGTCACCTCTACTTCATTTCTTTTATTGATGACTTCTCGAGGTATGACTATATGTATTTAATGAGGCATAAATCATAAGCCTTTGAGAAGTTTAAGGAATACAAGAATGAAGTAGAGAAATAGATTGGTAAGAGTATTAAGGCTCTTCGATCAGATCGGGGAGGTGAATACCTTAGGCATGAATTCACTTCATACCTTAAGCACAATAGAATTGTTTCTCAGTGGACTCCACCGTATACACCACAACACAGTGGTGTATCCAAGAGGAAAAATAGGACCTTGTTAGACATGGTATGATCCATGATGTCCATGTCGGGACTACCCTTATCTCTTTGGGGCTATGCCTTAGAGACTGCGGCCTATTTATTGAATAGGATCTCAAGTAAATATGTTCCTTCTATACCATATGAGATATGGAAGGGCAGGAAATCAAATTTTAATCACATTAAAATTTGGGAGTGTCCTGTCCATGTGAAAAGGAACGATTGTGATAAACTTGAGTTTAGAATCGATAAGTGTAGATATGTGGGATATCCAAAGGAGACCTTTGGATATTATTTCTAACACCCCTCTGAGCAAAGGGTCATAGTGGCTAAGAGAGCTGTATTTCTGGAAAAGGAATATCTACTCCAGAAAAATAGTGGGAGCCAGATAGAATTGGACGAGGTCCAAGAACCACAACCTAAAGACACAGTCTCATTGGATGAGATAATATCGGTTGATTCTATTCAGAATGAAATACAGACACCATGGAGATATGGTAGAGTAGCACAAGAACCTGAGAGATATGTTGGACATGTCTCAGAGAAATCCTCTAAGATATGTATCAATGAGGATGAAGATCCTCAATCCTACCAGGAGGTGATCCGTAGTGCAGACTCCGAGAAATGAAAAGAGACAATGGATTCAGAGATTCAGTCCATGTACACCAACAGAGTTTGGAACTTGGTTGATGTACCCGAAGGGAAGGTCCCTATCGGCTACAAATGGATATTCAAAAGGAAGATCAGTGCAGATGGATACATTAACACATACAAGACCAGATTAGTGGTGAAAGGGTATCGTCAAAGAAAAGGCATTGACTATGACGAGACATTTTCACCAGTGGCTATGGTTAAGTCAATCAGAATCCTCCTTGCCATTGTTGCATACCTGGATTATAAGATTTGGTAAATGGATGTGAAGATAGCTTTTCTTAATGGAAATCTGTCAGAAGAGTTGTACATTGTACAGCCTGAAGGATTCACATCCAAGCTTCATCCTAATAAGGTATGCAAACTTCAGAGGTCCATTTATGGATTGAAGTAAGAATCTTGGAGTTGGAACTTGAGATTTGATGAGGCTATCAAATCTTTCAACTTCATTCGGAATGAGGATGAACCATATATTTACAAGAAGGTCAGTGGGAGCTCTGTGACCTTTATGGTCCTATATATCGATGACATCTTACTCATTGGGAATGATGTAGGGACGTTGACCTCAACTAAGTCTTAGTTATCCAAGACCTTCACCATGAAGGATTTGGGAGAAACATCCTATGTGCTGGGCATAAGGATCTACCGAGATAGATCTAATAGGATGCTAGGATAATCTCAATCCATGTACATAGACACTATCCTCGAAAGGTTCAGGATGGAAAATTCCTTTACCTATCCAAGGGGATGAGCTCTAACACATCTGAGGAGGTGGCACACATGAGTAAAGTGCCCTATGCTTCGGCCATAGGCTCAATCATGTATGCAATGCTATGTACACGGCCTGATGTTGCCAATGCTTTGAGCATTGTCAGCAGATATCAGGCAGTTCTAGGCGAGGAACAATGGAAGGCAGTAAAGTGCATTCTTAAGTACTTGCGGAGGATTAAGGATCTTTTTCTACTTTATTGAGAAGAGGACCTACAACTTAGAGCTTACACAGACTCTAGTTTCCAGTCAGATCCAGATGATTACAAATCCATGTCTGAATTTATATTCATGTTGAATGGAGGGACAGTCAGTTGGAGAAGCTCCAAGCAAGATACGACTATAGACTCAACGACGGGGGCAGACTACATTATTGCGGCTGAAGCTGCTAAGGAAGCCGTCGGAATGAAGAAATTCATCTTGGAACTCAGCGTAGTTCCCCATATATCAACTCTCATCCCATTATTTTATGATAATAATGGGGCCATTGCCCATGCAAAGGAACCAAGGTCTCACCAAAGGTTGAAGCACATTCTGAGGCGCTTCCACCTTATTCAGGAGATTGTTGATCGTAGAGATGTGATACTAGAGCCTGTCCCATCTGAAAATAACATAGCAAATCCACTAACTAAGTCTTTGACACAGATTGTGTTTGAGCATCATCGGGATAAGATAGGCCTCACAGTTGTGGGCAATTGGCTATAGTTCAAGTGGGAGATTGTTAGTATTGGGTGTCCTACATGCCAATCTCGAGTCAGGTAGGCCTGATAGTTGTACAATCTTGTTCATCATTAATAAAGTGATATTTGAGCGTAAATTTATAATTGTATAATACTCTACGATGTCCCTAGGATATGTGGTGTAACACCCCAGTCAAATAATAAAGGATAAACATTAAAATATCAAATATATATTGAAATGAAAATGAGGGAAAAGAAATATATGAAAAACATGTTGTGAATTAAGGTATGAAATCACCTTAATTCTTTAATCTCTTACAAGTAATTAAAAATGAATAAAAGAAAAGAAAAATAAATTTACAAGAATGGAATGAATGGTTGAATTGTAATCGACGTAAGAGCGAGGCCGATTTACTAAAGGGGTAAAATAACCATTTTCATAATTAAAGATTTCAATAATGTTCCTTAAATTAAATGACGTTATAATAATTAGTTGATTTTAAAAATAACCAAACTATATAAATGAAAAGGAATAATTATTTTTCTACAAAGACAATAAAAGAAATTTCATATTTTGAGCTCAATCGAATTTTCACGGAAATATGAAATTAACATAATTAATTAGATTAATCAATTTTTCACCCTTAGGTCAAATCTTGACCAATTTACAAAAATAATAAAAAATTATATTACTGTAGAAAATGGTATGCTTAACAACATTGACAACTGAGCCGACCTCAAATAAAATCAAATTAAGCCCGAATTATGGTTTTTAAGCAAACCTTGGAGTTTTTGATAGTCCAAGCTAATTCGATCCAATTCGAGCTCAATTCTAGACCATTCAAGCCCAAACCAGATCCAATTGATAGGTCCATCCTTGAAGCCCATTTCCCCTCTTGAATCCAGCAGAAACCCTAACCCTAGCCTCCGAATTTAGGTGGATAACCCATGGACTCGGTCAACCGCGAGTTCCATGCGGCGGACTCTTCTAGTCAATCTCCTCGATCCTTCACGCCTCTTCCTTTGACCCCACCTCTATAAATCAACGCCGAATACTCCCAAGTACCCCATTTGGCCGTAATAGCCGCCGGTGAGAACGATCGAGGGCGTGGGACGGTGAAGAACATCGAGGGTTCGCATTAGGGTTTGGCGCGTCGTCTTCCTTTCGATCGAATTAAGGTAGGTTTCTCTCGGGCTAAACGTTAATTAATTTATCTCATCATGTGCGCCTACGAGTTCCCTTCATTTTTATATCAAAAGCCTTAATTCTTGTTTAGTATAGCGATTGTATTTAAGCTTTTAGTCGAGACATGTTAAATTAGGGCATCGTTCATGATAGTTCCATTTTATCTCGATCTAATGTTAGGTTTTAGCAGGATAAACTTCTAATTCATCATGCCATCTTGTGTGAAATTTTGTCCTCTTTCGATTGGTTCTATTTTGCCTAATTTTAGTTAATTGTATTGGATGAATTTGAGTTTTGAATTGAAGTGTGTCGGGACTCGCCAGAGGCCAGGGTCAGAAACTTGGTAGCGGCCCTACCAGTGACCGCCGCTGGGCTTAGCGGTCACCTGAAAGACCGTTTGGTTTCCTTTTGTGGGTTACGTTGGGCTTAGCGGCCGCCCGACAGAGCGCCGCTGGGCTTAGCGGCCGCCCGATAGACCGCTAGGTTCCTATTTTGAACTCACCCTATAGCGATCGCAAGTTGACCGCTAATCAAGGCTAGCGGTCTTCCCCTTGACTGTCTTATGCACATGGCGGTCCTTTTAATGACCGTTTCTATCCCTGTTTCAGTGAAAATGTTGATCATTTTTCGGCGTGTTATATTCTGTCATTCCTTGTTTAATAGCATGATATTTGGGTTAATTATGTTGTATAAACACACTAATAATTAGGGCTCATGAAACATTTGATCTAAGTCTAATTCGCTTCCTTATATGTGTCCCTTCATGATCATCATTCATTTGTTATAAAAAGGATTGAAAAGAGAGTAGAATAACATGATTGGTTAATTAAATAGTTCACAAATTCTATTTCTGCTATATATAGTTTAGAGCTTGCTGGAAGGTTGTGCCACTCTGATGGTGTCGACTGGACCGATTACTCTTGTTTTCTGTATTTCACAGCTTAATTCTTGTGGTAGTCGGGACTCTTCGCCGGATATTCCTTCCGTCGGACTAGGACCAATATCACGAGGTCTCCGTAAGCCCCCGCGAGCCTGGGATTCCCACTATGACGCCGGGCGGGTTGTACCCCCAAAACCTGAACCCACCGACTTGATCGAATCGCGAGCTTCTACAGCCCAAAATCGGGATTGTTCTGCTTATTGCGGCCCTTATGGGACCGCTACTGTATGTTCGCGGCCACAGTGGTACCGTTTCTATGTCTATTCTGGCTTGTGTGCTAGGTTTGCTGGTCGATTTCCTTTGATTTCCAATTGACCTAGCTCTGTAAGAGTTGACCTAAAGCCCCTTGTATGATATGGGACGTGTGGGCTGGACCTCGGTTCGATCCCACCATGTCTCAGGCTGACCTAGGGCCCGATAAGTCGACTGCTTGTCATTGTTGTACCCAACTTAGTTGCGGCCTTCCTGGGAATGCAATTCTTGTTAGCGGCCCATTAAGGACCGTCTCTTCTATTTAGCGGCCCTATTAGCGACTGTTTTCTCCAGTCTAATTAGGCTTCATCCTTTGGCCCACTAACGACTCTAGTAGTCCAGTCTAAAACATTTTTATGTTGTTGCGGCTGTGCCTTGACCGTCTCAGATTTCTTGCGATCTTCCTTTGACCGCAACTATTTATAGTGCGGTCTCCTCTAGACCGTTTCTTTCCTGGCTCTCGATGTAGCCAGTGGCATCCTTATTGCAGTTCTTGTGTGACCACATTATACTGTGCGGCCTCCATCAAGACCGCCTCTTAGCCAGTTTTTCGGATTTGTTAGTTTCGTGGTTTTATTACATGTTATTCCCTTTAGCCTCTCCAGGCTATTCTATCTCGAGAATGTGACCTTTGATGGGTCTACGTCATAATCCTTTCCTTGAAGGTCATTCATGACTTATATGTATATTCTTCTAGTTAAAGAGCTTATTCTTGGAAATCCTTCAAGAAATTCGATTTCCTACATGTATCGTCTTTGCTACTAGCTTGACCTTGCAACTCTTGGCCATTAAATATTGTGGATGTCTAGATTTCATGGGATCTCTGATACAACCAATCAATGCCAAGGTAATCATTTTAAAGGGCCCAGTCTGGTCCTGGCAAGAGCACCCGAAGAGTACTTCTATCCCGGGGAGGTGTAATGACTAGGTGTGGCATTGCACCAAGTACTATCTAGCGTGTGAATCTACGACATTCCACATTCTCGTGAAACTTCATGTACATGCTTGAAAGCGTGAAGTACTTGCTTACGTGACTTGACTCGACTTGACTCGACTTGATATATGGCCACTCACATGAAGTTCTGGTTACTTGCTCTTGCTATCTTGACTTGCAATGTCTCAATCCTATATCATGTTAGTTATCTTCTGATCATGCTCTTTATTTAGTCCGCTTATTTGTATTTTTATGCATCATTCATGCATATTCATGAAATGATTAATTACTTAAATTGTGCCTGGCGATAGAGTATAAATCCTACTGAGCTTCTTGCTCACTCCCTACTTTAACATTTTTTAGGTAATTCGATAGATAGAGCTCTTGAAATGGGGAACGGGTCAGCGTAATAGAGTGAACCTTGAGCCTTGAGACCGGAGTCTTTTTATTTCTTGAGTCTAGTTAGTGTAGTGAGTGGAGAGGGGGAAAATCAACCATCCGAGAGTACGGCCCAACTAGGTCCAATTTGACCAAACTAGGCCCAGCTCCCCAAAGTGACAGCCCCATTTTGGGCCCACTTTCTTCAAGCCCCAAAACCCACTCGGAGCAGCACTTCCTAGGCAGCCCTCAGATCTGGAAGTCCAAGCGACAGAATGATCGAGAGATCTCCTGCGGGGACCCGATGTGGCCTAACCAAGCTATACACTCATCGCTTGGGACAAAATCCCGAACGATCGCCTCTGGCTCGGGCCGACTGTCGGAAGCTCATCCCGGCGTCCGTTACGCATCCAGAAGGGGCAAGGAACCCCAAAGGGTAGGGGAGGGCAAAAGTCCTCGCGCCGTAAAGGAGCCCACTACATGGACGTAACCCCCCCGAAGCCGCCTCAGCTCCCTGTACTATTACGTCAAAATGGATTGCTATATAAACCCCAGGGAAACCCTCCGAGAAGGTAAGGCAATGGTCCTGAGAGAAAGCCACCACACTTTTTGGTGGAGAATAATTTCGCGCCCTCTTTCTCCTACCCTCTCTCTTCGCCTTTACGCTCTATCGCACTTGCTGACTTAAGCATCGACGGGTTTACCCCAGGGATCCCCCCCTGGGCACATCTGATCCGTTTCCTGCCTTGCATATTCATACAGATGTGTTGACCGTGATCAAAAGATTCTTCTTGAATCTCATGGCTTAGGATCAGCCTGAGATTACGCCTCTTTATCTGGCGCCATCTGTGGGAAACGAACAAAGAGCCATCATGGTGCGAAGAAACTCTGGTAGGAAGGTCGCCAGTGGCAGAGGAAAGACCGTAGCGATGGACGAAGAACCTGCGCTCTCCCACCCTGCGGAGAACCCCCCCGCCGACGATAACAACCCTGTCGACGAGCTGCCTCCCCCGGAGGCGCAACCCCCCAACGGGAGTCCTAACACTCTCCAAACCCTCAATGCTAAAATGGCTATCCTCTAGAGCTAATGAGGACCCAGGCGGCCAAGGAAGAGAAGTCACGACTCCCACGGGAAAGCCCTCCCCGTGGAGAAGCTTCCCAACACATGGCTGGAGGCCGTTTCACCCTCTGGAGGTGACGGCTTATACGTAACAGGTCAGGGGGACCTTCGCACGCCCCCCTCCAGAATAAGAAGCCTCCTCCACCTCGAGGAGAGAAAAAGTCAGGACGCGCCAGTGGTTCCTGGAGACTAATCCCCCCGAGGGACGACGCGACAGCCTGTAGGGATGCCCCCAAAACCCCTCGATCCAATGGCAACCGAAGTTATCCCTCCAGCTGCGAGATTTCAAGCAGCGATTTGTGGAGCAAGAGCGTGCCCTGCGCGCCCTACAGAAAACCTCCACCATGGATGATGAGGAGCAATCCGGGTAACATATCAAAGGCTGATCAACCACATTTTTGAAAGACAAGTAGGTCGGAACGTCGAAGCCTACATCGACGACATGCTCGTCAAGACACCCAAGACCGAGGACCACTTCACTGACCATGCAGAAACCTTCGACACTCTCCTGAGGTACAACATGAAGCTCAACCCAACTAAATGTGCCTTTGGAGTTTGATCCGAAAAGTTCCTGGGCTTTCTAGTCACTCAGCGTGGGATCTAGGCCAACCCCAACAAAGTCCAAGCTATTCTGAATATGCAGCCACCCGCTTGCGTCAAGGACGTCCAACGCTTGACTGGGCAGATCACTGTGCTCCACCGTTTCTTATCCGGAGTGGCCGAACGATGCCTGCCCTTTTTCAAGCTATTGAAAGTGCCCAAATTGGCATTTGCTACGTTTGCTTTGGACGAGGAATGTCAGAAAGCTTTTGCAGAACTGAAGGAGTTTTTGGCCTCGCCCCCGGCACTATCGAAGCTGGTTCTGGGTGAAACACTACACCTTTACATCTCATCGACTCCTTCTACGGTGAGCTCGGTTTTAGTTCGAGATGTTGCAGGAGTGCAGAGACCAGTATATTACACCAGTAAGGTGCTCGGTGATGCCGAACGATGGTACCCCGCAATTGAGAAACTCGTGCTAGCATTGGTAACCTCGGCCAACACCTCTGGCCCTACTTCCAAGGACACTCCATCGTCGTGCTGACCAATGAGCCTCTGAAGAGGATCCTCGCTCTCCCTGAAGCTTCGGGTCACCTCGTCAAGTGGGCCATAATGCTTGGGGCCTACGACATCTCCTATCGTCCCCGCTTGGCCATCAAGAGACATGTGCTCACGGATTTCATCGCCGAAAGTACTATCCCGATCGAGGAAATTCATCCGTCGACGCCCGAGCCCACCAGGGATCTTTTCGTCGACAGATCCTCCAACTCTGCTGGCAGCGGCGCCGGTGTTCTTCTCCGATCCCCGGAAGGAGAGGAACTGCAATACGCCTTGAAGTTCAACTTCCCGGCATCTAACAACATCTCCGAGTATGAGGCTCTCATCTCGAGAGCCAGGATGGCGCGGCGACTGGGGGCCAAACAAGTCAGAATCCACACTAACTCCCAATTGGTTGCCAGCCAGGTCAACGGTAACTATAAGGCTCGGGAAGCACCGATGGTCAAATACCTCCAACTGGTAAGAGGAATAGCCCCACTATTCGAGAGCTTTCAGGTCATCCGGATCAGTCGGGAGGAAAACTCCCGAGCGGATGCCCTATCTCGATTGGCCTCCTCTGTTGCCCCAGAAGGTACACGATCGATTTTCCTTGAAGAGCTAGAATGACCGAGCATAGAAGCGGAGCTCATGACCGTTGACCAGGCATTATCAAGCGACTGGCAGACCCCCTATATATCCTGGCTCCGAGATTCTCAAGAGCCCTCTAACCCTCGGGACGCTCGAAGACTGAAGTATCAAGCTCGACGCTTCGTCATCCTGGACCATGCTTTGTACCGAAGGTCTTTTTCTGGTCCCCTCCTCAAGTGCCTCGGTATCGAGGAAGTCGGCCGAGCTATTCAAGAGGTCCACGAAGGCATCTACGGCGCACATCAAGGCGGAAGAGCGCTCGCCAGGATCTTGCTGCGGCAAGGCTACTAGTGGCCCACTCTCCAACGCGACTGCTCAACCTACGCACAAAGGTGCGACTGATGCCAACGCTTCGATCATCCGGTCCACCAACCTACCTCAGAACTCATCACCCTTACCGAGCCATACCCTTTCGCTCGGTGGGGGATCGACATCCTAGGGCCATTTCCCATGGCCCGAGCCCAAAAGAAGTTTGCCATCGTCGCCATTGATTATTTTACAAAATGGATTGAAGCCGAAGCCACTGCTAGGATTACCGAGTCGACCGCATGGAGCTTCGTGTGGAAATCGATCATCTATCGTTTTGGCATCCCCCGAGTGATAGTGAGTGATAATGGTCGACAATTCGATTCCCATTACTTCAGGAACAAATGCGCTGACCTTCATATTCTCAACCACTTCACTTCGGTAGCCAACCCGCAGGCTAACAGACGGGTCGAAAATGCCAACAAAACTATACTAAAAGGCATTAAGGCCAGGCTCGGTAAGGCCAAGGGTAACTGGGTTGAGGAATTATCGAGCGTACTATGGTCGCACTGAACTACAGCAAGAACCGCCACCGTTGAGACTCCTTTTCAGTTGGTGTACGGCACGGATGCTGTGATTCCTTTGGAGGTCAGTGTGAGCGACGTCACGTGGTTGAGAAATGATGCGGAGCGCGCGGGCTCACATTTTTGTTTTGTTTTGCTTTTTTTGCTTTGCTGCAACACGTAAATAAGAGAGAAGAGGAGAGAGGCCACCACGGGAGATTACTCCGGCGGGGCGTGCGGGACAGATGCAATATAAGAAAATATGGGGGTTAAACGGCCATAGCGGGAAGTGACTCGCCGTGGCCTCGGGGGGACGGGAATGGTGCAGAAATCAAATAGCAAGAAATGAAATAGCCATTGCGGGAAGTGACTCGCCGCGGCCTCGAGAGTATAGCAGATATAGAAGCAATTCAAGATATATAAAAGAAAGGATAGAATTCAAATGGCCATTGCGGGAAGTGACTCGCCGCGGCCTCGAGAATATGAGGAGATAATAATATAACAGAATATAGAGAGAATATAAAGAACGAGAATTTAAACGGCCATTGGGGAAGTGACTCGCCGCGGCCTCGAGAATATAAGCAGATGAGAATATGACAAGATATAAATGACGGAATTTAAATGGCCATTGCGGGAAGTAACTCATCGCGGCCTCGAGAGTATGACAGATATAAAAGCAGCATAAAAATATAAAGATAGAAATTCAAACGGCCATTACGGGAAATGACTCGTCGCGGCCTCGAGATTATGATGTGATCGCCAGGGGTCAAAGACCCCAAAATAAGAAAATGATCACGCCTACCTCACTAGCAGGAAGTGGCGGGTTGCTTCTTCCTCCCCCTTCGGTCGGCCGACGGAGAGGGCTTTCTTTAGTTACCCTTGCAAAAAAAACAGACAGTAAATAAACGGAATTAGAAAATGGCAGTGTAGTATCAATCCCTTGCAATGAAAGTGATGAAATCGTAGTAAGACACACACCTGGTTGGTGTGGTTTTAAACCCCTCTCGGACACGAGTAGGAGGGAAATGCAATGATGAGTGGAGTTATGCAAAAGTATAAGATTCCCTTATGAAGGGAGACGAAGAATGGAGGATGATGAATGCAAAAGAACTACGAAGAAAAGGAGAGAGTTGGCTTATTGATTGCGCCGATGGCGGGATCCGGCGGAGCTTCGGCAGCGTAAGGACGACGTGGAAGTGCGGTGGACGGAGATGACCTTCCTCTCGCGAGCGTGTGCACCCGAGAAGCCGGCAGAACCTCCCCCTACAAAAGACCCCACGGGTTAGAAATGACTCCGGCAGCCTATCAGACCTCTTAGAAGCTCTCTTCGGACTGAGCGGGGGGTCTCTATTTATAGGGCTCCGGAGGATGGAGGCGTCCAGGACCTTGGACGCCTTCATCAGGGCAAAAATAATATTTTATTCTATTTTTATTTTTTTATTTCGAATATTTTCAAGGAGGCGTCCAGGCAACTGGACGCCTCCATAAAAGCCCACCGAACCCCCGCCGAAAGCCGCACGCTGTTTGGCACAACGCGTGATTTTGATCGGCGCCCGTGATTCATGAATGGGCGCGTCTAGTTGGCAGGACGTCTTCACAATTTAGATTTTTTCTTAAACGACAAACCGACCGGCGGACGGGGGCACCCGTGGGCAAGTTGATGGAGGCGTCCAGGGGCCTGGACGCCTCCATAAATATATTATTTTATTATTTATTTTATTTTTTTATTATTAATATTATTTATTCTTATTATTTTATTTTCATGGAGGCGTCCAAGGGTCTGGACGTCTACATTAATTTATTATTTTTTATGTGTTTTTTGTCTTTATATACATATTAAAGTCATGGAGGCATCCAGGGGACTGGACGCCTCCATGAAGACCCCCCGGGTCCCCCGAAAAGGCGTCGGCAGCCGCCTGCCAGACATTCTCCTGGTTCCGGAAACTTCTGATGCATCCGATTGGTGGTGATACCGTCCGAATGCCACATGATTTCCGCAACAAGGCGGTTTCTGGATGCCGAAGAGGCGGAAGAAGACTCAAGAATAGGAAGCACTCAAGCGATTCAAAATGCGAAAGCCGCTGGGGGCGTCACATAGTAATATGAGATTTTCTCAGGGGACGTCAGGAATAGCGTGTCTACAGCTGCCCCGCCTTGGCGTCTGCTTTGCAAGGGAGTGACACGTAATCGAAGTGGAGTGAAAATGGAGTGGGAATGGACTGATAAGTTGATGCCAAGGTGTGATGAGACACGATTTTGACATTACTGTTTGGAATCTTTCCTGTAGTTTCAATGAGGCGACCTTGAAGAAGGTCTTTCAAATTTTGACGATTGCTTGGACGGAGATCAAATAAGGGAGGGTGGGATGTGCACTCAGGCACGAAAATAAAGGAGACCAACTTCTCGGTGTGGAAGTACCTGGGTCATAAACCTGCAGGTTTCACCTTTGGGGAGCGGTTACCAGCCAATGTGGAAGTGCTGCGGCCAAGGTGGGTCAAACAAGGTAAAAAGCAAAGGAATATCTGAGGGTCTGTCCAAACAAAGGTCTCCTTTGGAAGAGCAGCGTAGGATCGTTCCAAGAAAACTCAGTATTTCATTCGGAGTGGAATATCTCATATTTGTAAGAATTGAAGCACAACGGCTTTCACAATCGAATCACTTGAATGATCTTCCGTAAAAAACTCAAAATCCTATATGAATGCATGCTGGGTTTAAAGAAAAATTTTAAACAAACTAAAATAGAAAATAGCCAAGGATAATATTGTCAACTCGTTAAAAATGGGTCAGGATACCGATCCGGTGAGCTGATACTGAGCTGGGGCCCGTTTATCCACCCACGAACTCACTGAACGGAACCGTCGTCCCCATGCTACCACAAGTTAACGGCCTATCCGTACAACCCAAATTCTTCTGGAATCATCACCGTTTTTGTTGAAGGGGAACTCAAATCCCAGATTCGTTCGGGCCGCAAGGTCCTTGACATGTTCTAGTAGCGTAGATATCATATACTATGATGCATGACATGGTGGGACCTACCATCGAAAGGTGGGATAGGAGATAGGACAAAGATGTCCGTTAGTAAAACCTGCACAGACCAGCATAGATTAGTAACATCAGAAAGTAGCAGAATTATAACAGAATCGCACCACAGTACAAGGGGATCCAGACAAAACCCTGACGACTGACCACTGATGTGACGTGTTTTGTCCTGTAGCGCCTCTCCTTTCCTATAAGTACCTTCCTTAGGCTAGTTCAACCAAATGCACCAAGGAGAGTTTTGAAAGCTCAAGAGGAGAAGGAGAGGAGAATCTAGGGATTTCAGGATGGAAGGAGAGTCTTCCCGCCTTATGAAGCAGAGCAGGCCTAGCAGTGAGATCAGGCGACTCTCCGACCTCGAGGGTCTTCTGAGTGGGACGATCTAGTCGCATATGGTAAGCTGACTTATTTCAAATTCACCGCGTGAACTTTCTTCTCACTTCTCTTCCTTTCTCTTCTTCTTTCCAGCCGTATCCACTCTTCCCAGGCCCGAGGAAGTTTTCCAAACTGCCAGGGTTTTCAAAGTTAACTTCCAACATCTCCATCGGCATGAGGGCCATACTCTCGAAGTGGCATCTCCAGGGGCTCCTTATTCATGCCAAGCACTATGAGAGGATTTGCATGGACTGGGCGGCTATGGGCGCACTAGTGGAGATCTGGCATCCCCAGACCCACACTTTCATCTTCCCGACCTTCGAGGCGACCATCCTCCTCGAGGAGGTGGAACTTCTGCTTGGATTGAAGAAATTTAAGAGTGACGGGAAGGTAAAAGCTATGCGGATGCTGACAAGGGGGACTTCCGAGAGCGTCCTTGGAAGCTTCATGCCGCCCGACGCAGCCAGAAAGGTCCGTACTCAAAAGGGAATTGATTTGCAAAAGCTCGCGGAATGGGTCATGGATGCCCTGAGAGGGTTACCAGATGATGACCATTTGGAAGGAATCATGAAAGGGTTCACTATTTGTCTGGTGGGTGCTCTCTTGTTTCCTTATACCGACAACATAGTGGAGGAGGACCAACTGAGTGCCATCCGCTGGATTTGGAGTGGAAAGAGGGTGGGACACGCCGTCCTTGCTTACCTTTATAGTGGTCTTACTGCCTCGAGCATGGGTAAGCCTCCTTTCGGTTGCGCGCTTGTTCTGAATTGTTGGATTGATTTGCACTTCAAATTTGATCACCGTGAGGGGATGCCGACTACTTCGAAGCTTTTCCAACAAAGCTCCCTTTATCACATAGCCGATGTGTTAGGCTTCGGTGGCACCGTGACGAACTATGTTCCGTGGCTAAAGAAGTGTGGAGACTGGCGGTCTCACTTTCGAACCATGACACAAAGCTTCTTCACTTGCGCACCGGCATGTCTACTCTCACTTGAACTCCTCATGAGGTCCTCTCCTGAAGTTGAACTCCAACTGATCGGCGCGACTGAGTTTGTCCTTTACAACGCGCATCGGTGCTGCCTCCAGATCGGCATTCCACGCCACTCGTTCCCACTGTTAACCGGCATCGTTCCTTTGAAGAAGAGGGAGTTGGGCGCGGAAGCGGACGCGAAGGAAGCGAAGGCCATTAAAGCACCCTAGAAGACAAGTGTTGCGGGAAAGGCCTTAGTGCATGTGGGGGAGGAATGCGAGCTGTGGAGAGCTTATGTAATCGAATTGGGGAAGTTACGGCCTAGAGTGCCTAAGCCCCTGATGTAGCTCGCTCTGCTTTCTGATGGAATAAAATCTGGAATTTGACATTTTGGACCATGTTCCCCTTGTTATCATTTTTATGATTTTTATTTTTCTTTTTTGCTTTTGCGTTTTCTCTCTTTTCTTGTGTTCTTGTTTATTCATATTATGATCATATATATATATATATATATATATATAGACATTTTTTTCTTTTTTTAATGGGGGCGTCCAGGGGCCTGGACGCGCCAATATTTTCTTTTTTATTATTATATTTTTTTGTATTTTCTTGATGTGGGAGAGTGCAAGGGCCTGGACGCCCCTATGTTTTCTTTTTTTTTAATTTTTATTTATTTTTGATGTGGGGGCGTCTAGGGGCCTGGACGCCCCAATATTTTTGAATATATTTTATTTTGTTTTTTTTAAAAAAAAATTTATGGGGGCATCCAGGCAGCTGGACGCCCCAATATTGTTGAATATTTTTTATTTTAAGAAATTTTATGGGGGCGTCCAGGCAGCTGGACGCCCCAATATTTTTGAATATTTTTATTTTAAAAAATTTTATGGGGGCATCCAGGAAACAGGACACCCCAATATTTTTTGAATATTTTTTTAAAAAATTTTATGGGGGCATCCAGGCGCCTGGACGCCCAAAAAAAAGGACATCTTCTATAAAAGGGGGCTTCACCCCCTCCACTGTTCATTCCAACGACCCATTCTACTTTGACCGACCCATTCTCAATTCCTAATGGAGCAAGGAGGCCCGAGCCAGGGTGGGGAGAAGTGGAAACGACTTGCTCGTCGTCCGAGGAAGTCGAGGGATCATGCAGAGCAGGCTGCCGTGGAGGAGGAGGTTGTCGCGGAAGAGGAGGCACCTCCCTTGGCCGTGGAGGGTGCTGAGGGCCCCGGTGACGCGGGGGAAGATGAGCATGATCCGGTAAGCCCCTTAGACTTCCATTCTGTTGGTTTATTATGCTAAACAGGCGGGCGAGAGACGGTGTGGAGAAGGCCGGGGAGTGAGGGAAGGAGGCGTCCTGGGTTTTGGACGCCTCCATCCTCTCAATTTTTTTTATTTTTGTTTTATTATTGTTTTTTGTTGCGTAAGTAATTAAATAAAATCAAAAATTAAGGAGGCGTCCTCAGAGGGGGACGCCTTCATGATATAATATATTGTTTTTATTTTATTTTTTGTTTGTTTTTTTGTTTTGTTAAAATAAAATAAAGAAAATAAATAGAAAGCGTCCAGCCGCGTGGACGCCTTTAAAAATATATATATATATATATTTATTTATTTTTTGAATAAATAAATATTATGTACAGTGTTGTTGTTTATTATTATCCATGATTCTGATGTGTTCCTCTTTTTGTTTTTTTTGTGGTGTGCAGGGCGTGATGAAGAGCCGGATCAGCTGGTCCCTGGTGGTGGCAGCGTACCGTGGGCTGCCGGACTTTCAGAGGGCGCGGGTGGACGCCATGGGTTTTGGAGCCTTCCTCAGGATCGAGCCATTCCGGCTTGACCTTCCTCTTATCCCAAGCGTTGAGGGAGCGGTGGGACGCGCCGAGCTGGGCGTTCCTGATGCCCTGGGGGCACATGGTGCCGACACTGGAGGACGTAGCTCGGATCACCGGGCTACCAGTTGACGGAGAGGCAGTCAACGGGGTCACTTACCCTGATTACCGAGAGAGTGCCTTGGACCTGCTTTGGCTAGAGACGAGTGCGACTGATAGAGACAGTAGGGTAGTCGACCGAGTGGAGATCATGGAGGCGCTCAGATTCGTTGACCCGCGCCAGCGGGTTAGCGAGACTGGAGTGGAGTGTCTAGCACGACTGGAGGGAGACGCCCGTGCAGCTTTCACCTAGGACCCGAGCGAGCGGGAGCTGGTGGATCTAGACCTTCAGAGGTTCCTCTTCTTCTTCCTGGGCCGCCTTCTGCTGGGGAGGAAGGGGGACGACATCTACTGCCGCTTCCTCGGGATCCTGGCGGGCCTAGACAGAGTGGGAAACTATGCGTGGGGAGCGGCTCTGCTTGCCCATTTGATCGCCGATCTCTCCTAGACTTCAGAGAGGGAGATGACAGTCAGCGGCTTCGCACCTTTTCTCTAGGTAAACATTTTATTTATGCATTTTACCGTAGTTAAATATGCAATTATTCGTGCTAATGATGTATGATGGATGCAGGTGTGGAGTTATTACTACTTCCCGATGGGAAGAGCTAGACAGGGGAACAGGAGAGCCGTGCCTCTGGCGCGACGGTGGAGGCTGGTCATGGTCGCGGCACCCCACGGCTACCAGCTGGCGTCACTTCGTCGGGAGCTGAGCGAGTACCCCGAGGCTATGGTATGATGCGTATGATTTTTGTGTTTTTATGCATGTGACTTAATTGAGTAAAATGGCAACTAACAGGACGCATGTATGGTGTGCAGGTGGTGTGGAGGCCCTACCTGGGCATGGCCGACGCTGGCCAGCCTTGGGTTGTAGCGGGTCGTCCTCGTTTCGGGCGAGACGTGTGGGTCCATTGCCTGAATGAGATCGAGCCACTGCGGCTCAGGCTGGTCATGAGGACGTTGGGGCTAGCCCAGGAGTGGGTCGACGTAGATGAGCCGGTCTGTGTCGGACGGAAGACCAAGGGGAAGGCAAAGATCGTGGACTGGCGTACGCCCTTCCCTGCATAGTACCAGGACTGGCAGTAGGGCGGGGTCCCAGTGGTGTCCCATGTACCGGACCGCACTGACTACCTGAGACGGTATCGAGCCACGTACGGGGAGCGACTCTTCCTCGGTGGGGCAGCAGGGGTAAGTGTGAGATGAAGAATGTCTCCCTTTTCTATATGTATATGCATGTGACACTAACTTATATGCAATGTAGGATGCTCGTGATAACATGATTGCTGACCTGCGGGCCCAGCTGGCAGACGCCGGGCTATAGTTGGTGGGCATTCGACAGGAGTTGGAGATCCTGGTGAGTCTATGCAATGCATTTTTGTGACCTAGATTTTTGATACTTAGCCTCTGACTGTTGTTTGCTCTGTGTTTCAGCGGGCCCACCAGGCAGCAGCAGCCGGGATGGCTGGTGGAGCGGGTTCCAGTTCACTGGGCCCTCCCCCGGAGGTCTCTGCCCTTCAGGAGCAGTTGGCGTACGCGGTGGCCCGGGCTAAGGAGGCCGAGCGCGATCGCGAGGCTCGAGTGAGTGTTTGCTTGACCCCGACTCTCCTTCCAGCTGCTTTTCTTGATCTCTTATGGGTCATGCGTGCTTTGTCAGGTGGCCGAGATTTGGGAGACCCTGGCCCGTGCTGTTCGTGCCGAGCAGGAGCGCGACGCCTGGGTGGTAGAGCGTGATGCCCTGATTGCGGAGCTAGAGGAGGAGCGGCGACGGGAGGCTGAGGAGCTCCCTCGCGACGTGCTGGATCTGCGGATCACCCTCGAGCTGTCGAGGAGAGAGGCGATGAGAGAGAGAGAGGAGAAGGAGAGGGATAGGGAGAGAGAGGGAGTACAGGAGGGCAGAGCGACATCGAGATTGGGACGAGAGGAGGGCTCTGGAGGCCCAGGTGATGGAGCTCCGACTGAGCCTTGGCACGGCGGAGGGGAGGCTTCGGGAGAGCAAGGAGCGGTATCAGAGGGCGAAGGAGCGCGGCGCGCGGCTTCGTTAGTCTGGTTTGTTCTCCATGGGTAGCTTCCTAGTTTCTTCTACTGAGGAGCGTCGTCGCGCCTTGGAGACTGGCATGGTGCCACCTTGTGAGGCGAGCATGGCCTCTCAGGGTTCGCAGAGGCCCCCTAGGGATCCCCGTTAGAGGAGGGAGGAGAGAGATGATCAGGAGGGTGGTAGCGAGAGTTAGAGAGTTGCTTGTACACCCCACCTTTCTCACTGTATGATGTACTTTGACTATTTGCTTATGTGAAATGAAATGGTTCCTTGTGTTGTGTGTACTTTCTCTCTCCCATGCTTCTTTCCTTGCACTTGTTCTTCCGAGGCACGTTTCACGAGACCTTGTCCTAAGAAGTAGGGAATTACGCTTTGCATGGAGGAACCTATTTCTTTATTCTTCTCTCTCTCTCTTTTGGGTGCGTCTAGGCGCGGGGACGCGTCTTAACTTTGAATTCAGATTTAAAGCGCCAGGGGGCTTCTCTTCTCCCGGTGCCTTGCCCGTAAACAAGCCCGCCTCCCGTCGAGATTCGCTCGCCCATCTTCGTCTTCTTCCACTCTCGATCGATGGAGTTTGGTGGGCCGGATCATGGTGAAGGTGGAGAGGGACGAGGGACTCCTCGCCCGAGGAGGGATGCGCAAGAGCATAGAGAGGCGTCCATGGAAGAGGAAGGGCCCCTTCGGGCACCTGAGGGACCCGAGGGGCCCGATGGCGCGGAGGGAGGTGAACACGGTCTGGTAGGTCCTCCGATCTCCTCCTCTTTGATCCATTTTAAGTTTTGAAGTGAACCATACGAGGGGGGAAAAGGGTTCGGCGAGTGTTGCACTCAAATGATGAACGCGTCCTTGACAAGAGACGCGTTCTCGTTATGACGTAAGACCACCCTTTCTAGATGTAGGACATGGCAAAGACCCCGGGTTTGGCCGATGAATGGGTGAGTGCGGATGAGCCGAGCCGTGTCAGGAAGGAAAGTCGCGGCAAGGCGAATCTCGAGGACTGGCGTATACGTCTCCCTGGACAGTAAGGGAGCATATTGGTGCAGGACAGTGCGGACTTCCTGCGGTAGTAGAGAGAGAGTTATGTGGGACTTCCCCAAGCCGGGGATACGCGCGACATCAACGGCTTGCGTGCCCAACTGGCAGAGGCTAGGCGGCAGCTGGCCGTCACTCAATAGGAACTGTCGATCCTGGTAAGTTAAGTGCTACATTTTTTTATTTTTTAAATTTGGAGCTTAGCTGACAGCCATTGTTTGTTTGTTCCATCGTGCCCAGCAGACCGCGATGGTGGGAATGGCCGACGGCGCATCTTCCAATTCCTCGGCCCCTTTTCTTGAGATTGCCTCCCTCCGGGAGCAACTTGCCGGTGCGGTGGCCCGCGCGACCTGGGCAGAAGAGGAGCGTGATGCCTGGGTAGTGACTGTAGCGGAGCTGCGACGTCACAATGAGGAGAGGCCACATCCGGACATCCTAGAGTTGAGGGTGTTCCTCCAGGTGGCCAAGAGAGAGGCGGAGAGAGAAAGGCTGGAGAGGGAGAAGGAGAGAGAGGACAGAAGAGCCACGGAGGTCCAGGTGTGGGAGCTCCAGCTAGGCCTTCGAGCTATGGGACAGAGGCTAGAGAATATGGAGGCGAATTACGAGAGGGCACGAGAGTTTGGGGCGCGACTCCGTCAGTCTGGCCACCTTTCTGTCGGTGGCTTCTTCGTCATGCCAGGGGATCAGCAGCGGGCCGCTGCTGTGGAGCAGTTGTCGCAGGGTGAGGGGACTGCTGTTGTACGGGGCTCCAGAAGGCCCCTGAGGGACCCTCACCTTAGGGGGGAGCAGAGGGACGCCTAGAGGGATATGCGTAAGTGTGATGGAAAGAGTTGGCGAGCTAGCATACGCCTCCTCTCTATGATTGTGATGTTTATGACAGTTTATGTAGACCTATGGATGGAGTGATTGTGTCCATGTTGCTCACTGGTCCTCTCGTGCATTCCTTCCTTCCTATGCTTCTTCTCCCTACACTGTCCCCATGTGATATGCTCGCCGAGACCCTGCCCAAAACGGGGAATCATATCTTGATGTGACCATCTTACACACGGAAATCTACCGCCGAAGTCAACAATGATGGCTCTAGCCGCTTCTCCTGAACGATCATTCAATCTTCCCGGATGACCTCTATATCATGACAGGGCATCCCTAACAGTATAAGGAGCATGTCGTCACATTACATCGTCCAATCATCACCCTGCGCGAGCGGTGAAGCGACACATGGGGCCGCAGGGCAGGTGCCCTATCGCGAGGGCTATCGTTAAAGGTGATGGAGGCAATCTTGGCCTGCACTTCTCCTATTTCTATAGATACCTGCCTCTTTCATTCTCCCAGGGACATCGAGAGCCAACTTGAAGAGTACAAGTTCCCACGCGAGAGGAGGAACTCAGAATTCTGAGGTCTAGATGGATGGTGAATCTTCCCACCCCTCGAAGAGGAGCAGGTCCAGTGGTAGCAGTTCCAGGAAGCTCTCGGACCTCGAAGGGCACTTCAGTGAAAGGACCCAATCGCAACTCGTAAGCTGAGCTTTCCTGCCCTTTTTCTCATTCTTTTCCTTCCTTCCTTTCTTCCTTTCTTTCGACAACACCCTTCTCCATTCCTTATGCACGCGCAGAGTGTGATGAAATCACACATTTCATGGGGGTTAGTAGCGACAGCATACAGGGGTCTCCCGGATTTTCAGAAGGCCAGGCTTGACGTGATGGGATTTGGTGCCTTCCTGCGGATCGAGCCGATCAAGATCGACCTGGTCCTGATCCAAGCCTTGCGTGAAAGATGGGACCCAGTGAGTCGGGCATTCTTGATGCCATGGGGGCACATGGTGCCCAGTCTGGAAGATGTGGTCCGAATCACTAGCCTCAAGGTGGATGGCGAGGCAGTGACCGGAGTCACCTACGCGGACTACCGAGAAGGCGCTCAGAAGCTACTGGGGTTAGACCTAGATGGTCGGAAGAACAGGTCAGTAGCCAGGTCATCTATCATGGAGGCATTAGGGCTCACTGATACACGTCGATGGGACGATGAGTCCTCGGAAGAATTCATGGAAAGGATGGAAAGAGGATGCCGTGCTGTATATTGCACGGATTTTGGCAATTGGGAGAGATCCAACATGGATTTGAGGAGATTTCTCCTCTTCTTGCTGGGAAGATTGATACTGAGCTCGAAAGGAGACGGTATCCATTGTCGTTTCCTGGAGCTACTATCAGACCTCGAAAGAGTAGGGCAGTACGCCTGGGGAGCTGCCATGCTGGCGCACTTGTTTACAGGCCTGTCCCAAGAGGCAGATCGTGAGATGACTGTGAGTGGGTTCACACCATTCATCCAGGTATTTTTTTGGATTTTATTTTGTTTTTATTTTTTGTTGTTTTTTGTAATAGCCCACTTAAGGTACTGATGGCATATAATAATGCAGCTGTGGAGCTATTATTATCTCCCGATGGGGAGAGCTCGACATTGGCGACCAGTGATGGTGCCGTTAGCTAGGCGGTGGCAACCTATCATGAGTGCAGCACCTCTAACCTACCAGCTGATGGTGCTAAGGCGCGAGCTACAGGAATTCCCTGCAGCAATGGTGTGATTTTTTTACTTTTATTTTGTTATTTTTGTTTTTGGTTTTGACCAGCTAAATGGGTATGTACAATCTAACCTAGGTAAACTGGAGACCCTACTCAGGCATGGTCGATGCCGACCAACCATGGGTTTTAACAAGTCGTGCCCGATTCGAACGGGAACTGTGGATGCACTGCCTAAATGAAATCGAGCCGCTTCGGCTACGATTGGTTATGAGGACCCTAGGGCTGGCCCAAGAATGGGTGGATACGACTGCGCCACCTCACGTCGGAAGAAAGACACGGGGACCGGCAACTTGCATTGATTGGCGTGTGCGGTTCTCCGAACAGTATGAAGACTGGCAACGGGGTGGCACGATCGTGGAATCGCATGCGTAGGATAGTGAAGACTACCTGCGTCTGTATAAGACAATGTACGCAGAGCGGCTCCAACCCCGGGGACTTGTGGAGGTAGGTCTCCCTTTTATTTTTTCTTTTCTTCTTTTCTCTCTCTTTTTTTTGGCTATTTTTTTTGTGGAAATGTTGACTCTTACGGTCGCAGGATGTCCATGATGCCATGATAGCGAACTTGCGATCTCGTCTGGCAGAGACGGAGCAACAGTTGAGAGACACCCGCGGAGCCTTGAGTGCGTCGGTAGGTGTATGTACAATGCACACTCCTAATTGAAACCCTGGATTCAAGTTGTTCGGCTGCTAATTATCATCCTATGTGGTTATAGCGCACCCAGATCGATGCGGCTTCATCAGCGATGGGAGCAGGTGGCGTCTCTTCCAGCTTGTGGATCCCTACCTCAGAACTTGACTTGCTTCACGAGCAACTTGCTCGTGCTACACAGCGTGCCGCGGAGGCAGAAGGAATACTCTCTTTACAGGTAGGGGTTTCAATGTTGAGTTCTCCCTGTTTATGCCCTGTCGCATGCCTTGCCGCATATTTGAGATGGTTCATCTTGCAGGAAAAGGAGACGCAAGAGGCACTTGCCCATGCTGCGTAGAGGGAGGCCAGAATAGCAGAGCTGGAGGAGGAACTGCGACGTCGTCCTGATGACGACTCTTCTAGGGATGCCATGGAGCTGAGGATCACTCTCCAGTTGGAGAGGGAAGACCGTGAGAGAGAACGTGCAGAGAGAGAAAGAGACAGAGAGAGAGAAAGAGCCGACAGATTGGCTGAAAGGGAGGAACGAAGGGCCATGGAGGCCCAGCTGTTCGAACTCCGAACCAATCTTGGTCTTGCTGAACAATGGCTGAGAGATGGTGAGGAGTGCTACCGAAGAGCACGAGAGTGTGGCTTTCGTGTTAGTAGCTTTTTTGCTGCCCCCACGGATCAACGTCGGGGTGTGGGAATAGGAAGAGGAGTACAGAGCGGTAGGAGTACCGCTTTTCGTAGTTGGGTAGCACCCTTGAGAGCGTTTTGCCCGGAGAGTAGCGGGACGAGTAATGCAAAGAGAGAGGGTGGAACTTGATGTAATTTTTCTATTTTGGAAAGGAATAAAATGTTTGATTCTTGGATTTTTACCTCTTTCTTGTTTTCTTGAATTCCTGCATACATCACTTAAACAAACAAGTTAGAATATCTGCTCTGACTTGGCCCCTTGCCCAATATGCGAGGTTTGTTCTGATCTGTCCTTGATAACGGGTCAAGGGGCCAAGCCCTTATTAACGAAGGCAAGGGAAAGATGCGGTGATGATGAATGCGACAGACAAGCACACGAATGCAAGCGAAATTTAAAGTGAAATGCTGCATACAAATGCAATCATGCGAAAATGATATGTTTTTTTCTTTTTATTTTTCTGGCATTTTTTTGTTGTTTTGTTATATTCATTTTTTTGTTTGTAAATATCTACATTTTCTTCTTTTTTTTTTCTTTTTTTTATTATTATCATTTTATTTTTTTGTTGCTAACGCTTGGAAAGCACCCAAATGGCACCTAACCTACATGAGAACAGGGGTTTCTTACTAACCTCCCAGGTATCCTAAGTCCACATCTAGGTTGATTTGGGCCTCTAGACCCCTCGAATGATAATCCCACTGGCTAAGACTTACCCTGATGATAATACCGTCATGCCATGCTTAGGCTCCCAGTCGCTTCCGACCACAGGGATTCACCCAAAAGGTTTTCGAGGTAAATGATTTGCCCGACCCAGGTCTATTTCCTCACAACTCTAGATGGTATATGATGGAACACCCTAGAACCCTAACGACCAACCGCGCGACGCTGACCCAGAATCAGACGCCGTCGCACCCATAGGTGACGCGCTTGCATTGGCCTAAGCCCAAGGTTAAATAAGAAGACATCAAGGTAGTAAACAGGGTTCTTGATCAGCCAGAAACACAGAGACTCCTTCGCAGCGATAGCTTTTGCTTTTTAAAGTAGGCAACCATATGTGTATGTTAAAATAAGGTCGCAGACCTTGGCAGGTTTTACCGTTCAGACATTCCGTCGAGCTTTCATCTTTAAAGGGAGAAGGAAGAGTGTAGGGGATAAACCTCCTCAGAGGACCGACAAAACCGTTAACCCTGTGAGCCAATAAGGGCCCATTTAACTCTTCCCTTTCGAACAACTTCGGACCAAATCTCGAGCATTTACATTCCATGGCCCCTTTTGTGGATTCAGACTTTTACTTTGAGGGGTTCCATTTATCACATCAGGCACGGTCACGACCAGGCTTTTCTCTTGATTTTGATTTTATGCTTCTTTTTTCACTAGGGAGATATAATCGTTCGTCGTTGTGGGCTCCCTTTTGTATGCCTGCGGAGACACTGCCCTCTTCTCGTGCTCTGATCGATGCTCGAGGAAATGGATTCTACTCTTGCCTTAAGGGGTTTGAGTGTTGGTTTCTCATGCTCAGCGTTTTAAGGGCGCCGACTGTCTCATTTGGTCGAAGAGAAAAGAATAAAAATTTCAGCTTCTGGAGATCTTCTGGGTGAGGCCCCACCGTAGGTGATGCTACCAATTTTTCTGGATAAAATACGTAAGTGAGTACATGTTGGCTTCCTTTGAGCGAGCATAGGCCGATGTGGCCGGACAGGGATCTCCACGGTTCTGGCAGACCAAGACCCGGTGCCTACCAAGCCTTAATGGGCCCTATCCTAACATGAAAGTTGGATGCAGTGACTTAACTACATGGTGACCACCAGGCATCGGCATTTTGAAATTTTCATATTTTTAGTGATTTTCAATATTTTTTTGTTGTTTTTGATGTTTTCTGTCTCTTCATAATTTTTTTGTATTTTGACACTAAGCTAAGGGTAGTACTTTTTAAGATAAAGCCCATTCCAAGGGTGGGATGACTCGGTCCCTTCGGCATTGACTAGTTTGTAGGCGTTGCTAGGGTACACGACCTGAATCACAAATGGTCCTTCCCAATTGGGTTGGAGCTTAGAACGCGGCCCTCCAGGTTTGACAAAAATTCTTTTCACGACCATCTCACCGACTTTGAATTTTCTCTCAATGACTTTCTTTTGGTAAAAGCGAGCGAGTCTATTTTGATACACACGCGCATGCTCGGCAGCGGCCGGCCGCTTCTCATCTAAGAGTTTCAACTGGGCAAGGAGTGAATTACGACGTTCGTCGAGGGGGAATTCCTCGTCCAATTGTACCCTGAGAGAAGGGATCAGAGTCTCGTATGGGACTACCGCTTCCATACCATAAGTAAGGGCAAACGGAGTCTGCCCGGTGGGGGTACGGATTGAAGTGCGATAGGCCCATAGAGCTTCGATAAGCTTTTCTGGCCAGTCTGAAAACTTATTGGACTCGCAGGTTTTCTTGATGATTTTGATCAATATTTTATTGGTGGCCTCTGCTTGGCCGTTACCTTGTGGGTAATAAGGTGATGAATGATGCAATGCAATTGTGTACCTTTTGCAGAGGTCTTGTAGGTCCTGAGAAATGAAATGTGGTCCATTATCGGTGACGATTGTGCTCGGAACACCGAACATGGCGAGGATGTTCTTCATGATGAACTTGCAGACTGTTGACGCCTTGATTTCCGCGTAAGCTTCGGCTTCGGCCCATTTGGTGAAGTATTTCATCGCAGTAAGGATGAAAGATTTCTGCTTGGTGAGGGAATTGGGATCACCTAGGGGACCGATGATGTCGAATGCCCACATGAAGAAAGGCCATGGGGAGGATATTGGGTGAAGTGAGGAAGAGGGTGAATGTATTTTATCGGCATGAAGTTGACACTTGACACACCTACGGACATAGATGGCACAATCCTCTTCCATAGTGGGCCAGTAAAAGCCTTGCCTAATGATCTTCTTGGCGAGCATCTGGCTATTCACGTGGCCACCGCACACACCCGAGTGTGTTTCTTCTACGCATTTCCAAACCTCATTGTCGTCAAGACACCTTAACAAAACGCCAGTAAGGCTCCTCCTATAGAGTAGACCTCCAACCAATGTGTATTTCTGAGCCACCCTTCTTATGGCTTTCTTATCTTCTGTGGTGGCTCCTTCAGGATAAGACTGATCTTTACAGTATTTGACAATTTCATAGAACCATGGTTTCTCCTCGTCAGCCAGCTCTTCTTCGACTTCTGCCAGCATGATCTCCCTCTTCTCAAGAATTTCTCCCTTCTGGATCTTTTGTAGGACTCGTTCCTTGATCTTTAAGAGGTAAGGGTCCTGAACGGCAGGGACAAGACACTTGTAGAGAATGATGGATCTAAACCATGCACCTAAAGGGAATTTGAAGGATGACGCTAAGGAGGCGAGGGCATCGGCCAGAATGTTCTGTTCGCGAGGAACATGGACAAAGATCAGCTTGGTGAACAATTTGGCATAGGCGGAGACCAGCTCCTGATAGGTTTTGAGCTTGGGATCGAGGGTGCGATATTTGGTAAGCACCTGGCGGAGAACAAGTTGACTGTCACCCATGACTCGCAACTCAGTGATATAGAAAGAATGGGCTAGTTTCAGGCCAGCTAGAAGAGCCTCGTATTCAATGATGTTGTTGGTGACTGGGAACGTGAGCTGAAATGCCTCTGGGATCTTTCCTTGGGAATTCAGAGCTCCATCAAAATATAATGTCCACATTGGCTTGTCAGACTGAGTGACGGACATTAGTTTCTCATCTGGAAACTCTGATTGGACAGGATCGAACTTGGGAAGAGGATGGTGGGCGAGATGCTCGGCTATGGCATAGCCTTTAATTGCCTTTTGCTCGATGTAGGTGATGTTGAACTGGGAAAGAAAACTTTGCCAGCGTGCTAGCCTATCCGTAAGGACGGATTTCTCCAGAAGGAACTTGATAGGGTTCATGCGAGCAATCAAGTGGACCTCATGAGCCAAGAAGTAGCGCTTCAATTTCTGCACTACCCAAACGAGGGCAGCACATGTTTTCTCCATGACTGTGTACTTCTGCTCACAGGGATTGAGAAGTTTGGACAAGTAATAGGTTGCCCGTTCCTTGCCTTCTTCATTAGCTTGTGCGAGGACAGCTCCCACGGAGTCGTCCAAGACTGAGATGTAGAGGATCAGAGGTTTTTCTGGTTTGGGTGGAATGAGAACGGGTGGACTAGCCAGATATTCCTTTAACCCTTCAAAAGCTTTTTGGCATTTAGAATCCCAGTGGAATTCTACTCCTGGCTTGGTCAACTCATAGAAAGGTCTACACCTTTGTGAGTGCTGAGACACAAACCGACGAATAAACTGCAACCTCCCGATTAAACCTCAGACTTCCCTGAAATTCTTGGGAGGCGGCATATCCCTGATGGCCTTAGCTTTGTTGGGATCTATCTTGATCCCTCTTTTACTCACAATGAAGCCCAGTAATTTGCCCGATGATACACCAAACATACACTTCTTCGGTTTCATTTTCAATTGGAACTCCCTTGATCTCTACAAGACCTTAGCCAAAACCCTTGGATGTTCCATCCTGGTCCTTGATTTCACCAATAGATCATCCACGTACACCTCCAGATATATGTGCATCATGTCGTGAAATATGGCCATCATAGCTCTTTGGTAAGTAGCTCCAGCATTCTTTAACCCAAACGGCATGACCACGTAACAATATGTTCCCCAAGGTGTAGTGAATGCTGTCTTCTCTTGATCCTCTTCTGCCAAACGAATTTGATTATATCCTAAAAATCCATCCATAAATCAGAGGGTTTCGTAGCCTGCCGTGTTATCGATCAACACATCAATGTGAGGCAAGGGAAAATCATCCTTTGGACACGCACAGTTAAGGTCCCGGAAGTCGATGTAAATCCTGACTTTCCATCTTTCTTCATGACCGGAACAATGTTTGCCACCCATTGAGAATAGAGGATGACTCTAATGAACCTTGCTTTGTGGAGTTTGTCAACCTCTTCTTTCATTTTCAAAGCCATCTGAGGGTGGAAACGCCTTAATCTTTATTTTACCGAGGCGGATCCTGGTTTTAGAGTTAAGCGATGTTCAACCAAGGCGAATCTAATCCCGGCATATCTCGTAGCTCCATGCAAACGTGTCCTTGTACTCTTTAAGAACTTCGACCAATGCCTCTTCTTCAGAGGGTGGTAGATTATCACTTATGAGGATGATCCTAGGGTCTTCCTCGATTCCCAAGTTGACTTCTTTGGTGGACTCTTCTACGGTGGCTGACGGCTCATCGAATCTCCTTATTCCACTAGCATACGCGCCAACCGCATCCTCATATTCTTCGTACCCTTCTTCAACAGGGTATTCTTCATCGGTGATTTCATAAACCCCATATCCTTAATCAATCACACAATTGTCCTCACATTCTATCTCCGGTAGTTGGATGGGTTTTTCTAGCAACTGAGGGATGGCAAGAAGGGCCTGACATCTGGTGGCTAAATCCAGAAGGAACTGACGAGGGATCTACCTACCCTTGGATTTCTTTTTAGGTACTACCCTTGACGTATTATTCCTAGATTGACTGACATTATTTACAGAAGAAGAGAGAGATGAATAGGATGGTGAAGAATGTACAGGGAAAGACCCCTCAGAGGAGGGGTAGAAAAGGTCGCTCAGCGGACCTTGGACGGGTGGTCCGCAGTTAGGGACGCACCCGTGGGAGATGTAGGAGGTTTCCTCAACGAAGATGTGTTGTTGAGGAGTTTGAAAATTGACATTTTTTTTCGTTTTTAGTTTTGATGACAAAACAGTGAAAAGAGATCAGAGGAGAGAGAAAAGTGATTTTGGCTAGAGGATTGGGAGGCTCGTAGAGCAGATCGTGATTGAAAACCTGACACGGGTCGAGAAGCCCGCGCAGGCATGTAAGTAGAGAAGGGGATCTGGGAAGATCATCAGACAACCGTCTGGCCCAGAAAGATGACAGCAACAAAGGCTGTGACGAGTGAATGGAGAAGATGACGGCTAATGAGTCGTCAGTGGTGATGGTGATGGCGGATGAAGATCCGCTGGTGACAGGGTCCTTCTGACAAGGACGGAGATAGTTTGGAACTTTGGCAACAGTAATGATATTCTCTGGCATTCCGGAGATCAACGACGGTCCTTCAAGCTGTCGCGGCGAGAACATCCTTTCCAGTGCAACGGAAATGTCCCGTATATCAAACCACTTGTCCCATTTGCATTCTGGATCTTTGATCTTGCCTCTTTTGGTGACCCTCGGATATTTTTCAGCCGAATATACAACATGTGGTCCCCCATGTGCTTCTTGCGGGTAATCTCCCATCTGAATAACGGGCCCTTTGTTGAAGTGGTTTGATAAGGTCCATGTGAGGGGCTTCCAATCCGCCTTGAATGGTCCTTTGAAGCCTAGGCCAAACCTGTGGTTCGGCCTAATCTCCTTTGGTGCTTTCAACCTACCTTGTAGCTGTGCATCCGGACCTTTGCCCTGTTGATAGTCGATGTTTCTCATAATCTCCCAACCTTTGGAGTGAAAAGGGAGATATGGCGTTGTTGCCTTGATCGGCTTCTTTGGTGCTAGCGGAATGTGAGATGAATCACACACGTCCAGCAATGACAATATGGGCCGATGAGACGGCCAAACAGAGGGCAGAGAGGTGTTGATAGCATCCACCGTGTGAAGGACAGGTGTGCTGACTACTTTAATAATTCTTCCTGATGTGACACAACCTAGGACTCAACAAGCAAGCACAATTAAGCATTCAAAACAGACCGATAATGGCAACCGCTCACCCGATGCTCACTAAGACCTGGGGTAACTTGGCAATGCCAAGGGGAGGTTTGGTGGGCTGGGCCCTTGCTGGTAGAGGGCCAGCAAGGCCAAGGTTTGATTCCCCAAGGGTATGGCTGCCCAAATCAAGGGTCCGACGAAGTGCCAAAGGGCACGGGTTCCACTCTCTTCCCACGATGATCACTTATAGAAAATGAGCTTAAGGATCGGGCTCTCGTCACGGCCAGCAGAGTTTATGAGCTAATATTGAAAGAACAAACATGAATTAGAGCAAAGTTTTGGAGCACTCACTCGACCGGTTTGAAGAAACCGGTCCCGCTCAGAGACGAGGGCGAGCGGGGAAGCGTGGGTTCCCCACACGCCGCACCGGGGTAGCTTGACCTGTTTAAGCTATTACAACACTACACCCCATGCAAGGGGGGGATCGTGGGGAAGGGAAGATGATAGTTACATCCAAACACTACCTCCACATAGGAAGGAGCCTTCAGCCGGCCAAGCGGGGAGGGGAATTTGAGAAGGGAACACCGAAGATGGGAGGTTGCCGATTCTGCCCAGTTCTATGGGTGCTGATAGAAGACTGATGAGTTGACTGCTACAACTGCTACCGAATTTTGTTGGGGATGAAACCACCTGGAAAATCTTCGTAGTAGGCCGGGGATGTCGTCCAAATTTTATTAATTTCTTCTGTCGTCGATGCTGGTTTGGGTGGAGGCCCGAACAGGGAGGCAGAGTCTTGGACTGGCAGCTCCTAGTTTCCAATAGCAGGTTACAGAGGTTGCCCCAATAGCTTCCGAACTCAGAATCGAGCACCATTGGAGTCTTTGGAACTGTGGATGAGTCCTCTTTGCATAAAAACTGACGGGGAAGCCAAACGATGCCGGAGAAGACTAGGGGCTCTGAACAATGACGACAGGTCGGTGCAGACTATGGGAAGCAGAACCACGTGGCTGAGGGAGAAAATTGATAACTCTTGCTACAAGATGCCGAACAGAGTTCCGCTTCTTGATTATAAAAGTAGACAGAAGGAGGAAAAACTTTACAGAAGGGATCTTGTCTTGATTCACGCTGGATTTGTCGTGGCAGAGCTTCCAATCACGTTCAAGTGCTCTGTCAGGAGAGCTTCGCGTAGTCGAGGGAGAACGGCTCTCCCAGGCAGCACAGTGCTCGGACGACGACGAAACCACTTCCGTTGCGAAGAAGACAGGCAGACACTTCCGACGATAGCTCTTGGACCTCCAAGGACACCAGGGGGAAGACGGGGTCGCTGCTGCACTCCACTGGTTCTCTACATGCCTCAGCCAAGGTGGAGGAAGGGTGATGGGGTGGCTGCTCTTGGTAGAGTGGAGTGGAGGGAAGGGGATGGGGGTGGCCTACTCAATGGGGAAAGGAGTTGGGTGACTTTGGGCTATGGAGGGAAGGGGATATTCAAATTCAAATGGTCTTGGGAGGTGGAGGGTTGCATGGGGGAGAGGGAAGGGTGCTTGGGAAAGGGATGAGGTGGTTGGAGGGTGGCTTAGTGATTGGGCATGCTCTCTTGGGACTAGGGGGTGGAGTAATGGGATGTGTGGGGAAGGGGAGTGGCCTTTAATGGGGGTAGGTGGGAGAGTGGTGGTTGGGAAGAGAGGAGAGAGAAATTTTTTGAAATTGGGTGTTGAGGAGAGAGAAAGGGGAGTGAAAGAGAGAGATTAAGAGAGGGATGGGTGGGATTCTCTCCCTAAGGCTTCTCACCTCACTAATGGATTCACTCCACCATAAAAATAAAGATAGAACTCACAAAATGGCAATTTTTCATTGATTGATTCATTAAGTTGAAATGGGGGGGAATGGGGTCCTATATATAGGAAACCCACATTTCTACAAAAGTCCCTGACAATTGACTCAATGACAAATAACCGAGGGGGTAGGGGAGAGCCCTTGGGCCAAGCCCAATGAATTGGGCCCAATAGCTAACTAGACAATCTAATGACACTCAAACTTAGGGAAATGAACACAAGACCTAGGAACATGACTCAAATAAAAGGGAAAATACATCAAATGACTCAAATAAAAATTACATAGGACTCAAAATTAAATGACTAGACCATGCCGGATGCAACCGGGGCGAGGAGACGAGCTGTGAACGTGGGCATGGGAGGTGATGTCCCCATCACTTCCATTGTAAGGAAACTTCAAGCACTGATGGTTGGTGGAAGGCACAACATCCATGGCTTCAATGTAGGGGCGACCCAGTATGGCCTTGAATGTGGGGTCCATGTCGAGGACATGGAATTCTGTGGGGACGGACATAGGGCCTAACTCTGCCCTCAGAATAATCATCCCTTGCGGCGGCCTTTTGCTATTGTCATAAGCCGTGACTGTGATCGAGGAAGGTCTTATTTGTTCCTTGTCGACCCCATACAAATGAAGGGTGCTCATGGAGATCAAATTTATGGACACACCCGTGTCTACAAGGCACGGGTTTATGGATACCCCATTCATTTTTATTGAAACACACAATGCATATTTTCGAGCTTCCTTGGGAGCGAGCTCGTAGTTGTGGAACATGATGGCGGTTGTGTGTCTGTTGGGGTTAGGACGGCAGAAATCTTTTCTATAGGGAGATCCTCATTCACCATGACCTTTTGAAGATACTCCATTAAGGCTGCCTGATGGGATGTGGATCTCTGAAGCAGCTCCAGGATGGAGATCCGAGCAGGCGTCTTGTCCAAATGTTTCAACAGATCATACTGTGTTTCAGGGATAGATCTTTCCGATTGTTCTCCATCGTCCCTCTCTGGCTGAGACTGCTCGGGATTCTGACTGTTCTGGGGGAAAACCCTGTGGAAAATCCTTCCACTCCGGAGCACCATTGCCTGCGGCTTTTGTACCTCTATAGGGGTAGCAGTGGGTTTTAACAGAGGTTTGAGGGGTAGTGGTGGAGAAATAGTCGATGAAGCAGGGGTGATGATGGGAGCATGGATTCTGATGAGGGGTTTGTTAGGTGGAGGCATGGTGGAGGTAGAGGGGATATCACACGGGTTATGAAGGATAAGGGGTCTGGAAGGTGGAGGTGGAGGCAAAGTAGAAGTGGGTAAGGTTTGGAGCGGGTAATGGTTTTGAGATGGATGGTGGGTGATGAGTGGTTTTGAAGGCATTGGCAGTGGTATGGTGGAGACAGGCGGGGTTACGTACGGTGGACAGGTGATAAGGGGCTTCGAAGGCGTAGGGGCAAATGTAGTAGAGGTGGATGGTAAAGTGGGGGAGTGAGAGAAGATGAGAGGGTGTGAGGGCGTAATCAAGGGTGTTGGCTGATAGGTCATTGGGGTGCGAATGAGAGGGCGTGATGGCAGTGAAAATGGTGAAGGCGGTACTGATGCGGGTTGATGAGAGAGAGGTGCTACCCGGGCAAGGCGAGGGGGTTGCATGACGATAGGGTTGGCGGTAGAAAGAATAGAAGTACTTTCTGGGTGCCACACCTGCTCTCTCCCGACTTCCGAGAAGGAGGAGATGGGGTTGATATGATGATTGGGCTATTGGTGCTCCGGTAATGGATTCTGGATTATGCCCATGTTGGGCTGTTGTGGTTGGGCCTGCTGAGGCTGTTGTTGTTATTGTGGTTGTTGCTGTGGCTGCTATTGTAACTGCTGATGTTGTTGCTGGAACTGTGGCCTAGGAGGAGGTCTCCTAGCCTTGAGAGTGGCGATGTATCACCTCATTTCATCCCAGTCAATCCCGCTTTCATCATTCGTATCGTGGATGTAATCTTTAAACTGAAAGTAGTTGTCCACTGTGTGTCCTGGCTGCCTGTGGTAGACGCAGTATCTGGAGGTATCAACATTCGGGGGCCACACGGGCCTTTCCCTGGGTAGGATGAGTGTGTTTGAGGCCATGAGGGCGTTGAAAATATCCGCCAGAGTTTCTGGCAATGGTGCGTAATAGGTTCTCTTGGGACCAATCGGCCTCCTTTGTTGCTGTGGGGGACCGTAATTTCCTGGGGGTGGAACTTGGTTGTACTGAAGTGGTGGTTGTTGTTGCTGGGGTCGAGGTTGTTGTTATTGGGGTTGAAGTAGTTGAGGCATATTATTCTGGGGTGGATTTTTTTGAGGTGGAGGACGAGAGTGGAAAGGACCTGGTTGGAGGGGAAGTCGGGGCATTTGTGGAAGCCTCAGGTTGGCTGCAAAGTTGGCATTGTTGATCGCACTCACTTGCTCATTTGTTACGACCCCTTCTGTTGCTCCGCCTGGGACACCAGCGCCTGTCTTTCTGACCACCTTGGGCTTCGACGGCTCAAACATGTTCATAATGGGGGAGTCTTTTAACGGGGTCTGGATATACCAGGCTCTTTCATAGAGTTCCTCCATTGTGGTAAGCTTATTCATGGCCAGGACATGTCTGAACTGTGGGGTTGCATTGGACACAATCATCTTCACTTGTTCGGGCTCTGAGAGGGTATCCCTTATCCTTTCCGCCAGAGACCTCCATCTATCAGCATAGCAGACAAAATCCTCGTCGGACTTCATCTTTTCGGCCACTAGGTCGGTAATGGAGAGAGATGGGCCGACCCTATCCCGATACTTTTGCAAGAACCTTCTCTGGACTATTTCAAAATTCTCGGCCTCGCGGGGCTCCAAAGAATAGAACCACTCTAGCGCAGGACCGTCCAATGATCTCCGAAAGAGGTATGCCAAGGATCTCTGGTTGTTTTACCAATAGGAGGACTCATACATGAAATCATTGAGGTGAATGAAGGGGTTGCCAGTGCCATTGTACCTGTGGTACGTGGGCATTTCGGAGGGGGGAAGATGGATGACCGGAAGGATTGGCAAAGCAACCTCCGGGGTGGATTTCACATCCACCATTTTCTTCAAATTTTGAAACTGTTCGTCCATCCTATTGAACCTATTGAGGAGCGATTGGGCGAGCTCCTCGGGAGGTGAAGGTGGCACTTGCCACTGGGGAGGAAAATGTCTCCCGGAGACTTGAGGGGGAAACCCTGAATGAGAGGGAGCTGTCGGACCGCTGACAGTTGGCCCCGGCTGGAGCGGTATGTGGGGAACAACGGGAGTTTGAGATTGTGAAGGGAACTGGAACGAGGGCGGTTGTTGGCTCGCTTGCCCTTGAAGCGAGGGAGACTGGATGGCTTGCGCCAGTGAAGGAGATGGAATGGCTTGCACCGACTCTTGGAGAGGTGCGATGGCCGGAGCTGATTCCTGGGGAGTGGGGGAAATAGATTTCCCCTTCAGAATGGCCTGCAGCGCCCGGAGCTGTTCAGAGGTAAGCTCTGTGTTGGCGAGGATGCCCAGCAAAGAAGAGATGTCCTATGGTGGGGACGTGTCCGCTGCAATAACCTGCACCTCATGCGAGGGCTCATAATAAGGACCCGCGTCCATAGCATGGACTCGCGGCTCGACTGACTCACCATGACTAGGGTGGTTTTCCTCAAAAGACTCGTGAGCCATGCTCACAGTTTTTCCAGAACGCAAAAATATACACTAGCAAGCAAATAGCAGAGATTATCAAACAAGTGGATGCCTTTACGCCCTTTTTTTGCGTTTTGATTTTGATGATTTTTTTTTGTGTTTTTAACCAGATCCGAAGTTCACACAAAATAGGGACCCTAGTTCATTTTTGTTTCACCACCGTGTCAGCTTGGGACTCTCGTCTTACCACGAATGGGTCGACTAACTCCGGGGAACTTCAATGGTACAACCGGCCCAGTGAACGAAGAGGAGATTCTTCGATGTCGGGGACTTACGGAGGTCCTAGTGGAGGAGATTCTAGTCCATCGAGAGGAATTCCACTCCTTCCTTCACCGAGAGAGGGTGATCCTTAGAAAAAAATGAAAAAGAATAGAAAAGAGGGATGGATGTATGCAATGAAATGCTGACAGATATATGGAGCGCAACAGAACAATGAAACAATCAAGATATCACAACACGCAAGAGACAATAAAGCAAATTACAAGAAACTGCAAGGGTAATTGAAAGAAAGCAACCAAAAGTCCCGCCGTGATCGCCAATCTGTGAGCGACGTCATGCGGTTGAGAAATGATGCGGAGCGCGCGGGCTCGCGTTTTTGTTTTGTTTTACTTTTTTTTGCTTTGCTGCAATACAGAAATAAGAGAGAAGAGGAGAGAGGCCACCACGGGAGATTGCTCCGGCGGGGTGTGCGGGACAGATGCAATATAAGAAAATATGGAGGTTAAACGGCCATAGCGGGAAGTGACTCGCCGCGACCTCGGGGGGACGGGAATGGTGCAGAAATCAAATAGCAAGAATTGAAACAGCCATTGCGGGAAGTGACTCGCCGCGGCCTCGAGAGTATAGCAGATATAGAAGCAATTCAAGATATATAAAAGAAAGGATAGAATTCAAACGGCCATTGCGGGAAGTGACTTGCCGCGGCCTCGAGAATATGAGCAGATAAGAATATAACAAAATATAGAGAGAATATAAAGAACGAGAATTTAAACGGCCATTGGGGAAGTGACTCGCCGCGGCCTCGAGAATAGAAGCAGATGAGAATATGACAAGATATACATGACGGAATTTAAACGGCCATTGCGGGAAGTAACTCGCGGCGGCCTCGAGAGTATCGCAGATATAAAAGCAGCATAAAAATATAAAGACAGAGATTCAAACGGCCATTGCGGAAAATGACTCGCCACGGCCTCAAGATTATGATGTGATCGCTAGGGGCCAAAGATCCTAAAAAAAGAAAATGATCGCGCCTACCTCACTAGCAGGAAGTGGCGGGTTGCTTCTTCCTCCCCCTTCGGCCGACCGACGGAGAGGGCTTTCTTTAGTTACCCTTGCAAAACAACAGACAGTAAATAAACGGAATTAGAAAACGGCAGTGTAGTATCAATCCCTTGCAATGAAAGTGATGAAATCGTAGCAAGACACACACCTGGTTGGTGTGGTTTTAAACCCCTCTCGGACACGAGTAGGAGGGAAATGCAATGATGAGTGGAGTTATGCAAAAGTATAAGATTCCCTTATGAAGGGAGACGAAGAATGGAGGATGATGAATGCAAAAGAACTATGAAGAAAAGGAGAGAGTTGGCTTATTGAATGCGCCGATGGAGGGATCCGGCGGAGCTTCGACAGCGTCAGGACGATGTGGAAGTGCGGTGGATGAAGATGACCTTCCTCTCGCGAGCTTGTGCACCCGAGAAGCCGACAGAACCTCCCCCTACAAAAGACCCCACGGGTTAGAAATGACTCCGGCAGCCTCTCGGCTCCAGCAGCCTATCGGACCTCTTAGAAGCTCTCTTCGGACTGAGGGGGGGTCTCTATTTATAGGGCTCCGGAGGATGGATACGTCCAGGACCCTGGACGCCTTCATCAGGGCAAAAATAATATTTTATTCTATTTTTATTTTTTTATTTCGAATATTTTCAAGGAGGCGTCCAGGCAACTGGACGCCTCCATAAAAGCCCACCGAACCCCAGTCGAAAGCCGCACGCGGTTTGGCACAACGCGTGGTTTTGATCGGCGCCCGTGATTCATGAATGGGCGCGTCTAGTTGGCAGGACGTCTTCAAAATTTGGATTTTTTCTTAAACGACAAACCGATCGGCGGACGGGGGCGCCCGTGGGCAAGTTGATGGAGGCGTCCAAGGGCCTGGATGCCTCCATAAATATATTAGTTTATTATTTATTTTGTTTTTTTCATTATTAATATTATTTATTTTTATTATTTTGTTTTCATGGAGGCGTCCAAGGGTCTAGACGCCTCCATTAATTTATTATTTTTTATGTATTTTTTATCTTTTTATATATATTAAAGTCATGGAGGCGTCCAGGGGACTGGACGCCTCCATGAAGACCCCCCCCGGATCCCCCGAAAAGGCGTCGGCAGCCGCCTGCCAAACATTCTCCTGGTTCTGGAAACTTCCGATACGTCCGATTGGTGGTGATACCGTCCGAATGCCGCATGATTTCAGCAACAAGGCGGTTTTCGGATGCCGAAGAGGCGGAAGAAGACTCAAGAATAGGAAGCACTCAAGCGATTCAAAATGTGAAAGCCGCTGCAGGGCGTCACATAGTAATATGAGATTTTCTCAGGGGATGTCAGGAATAGCGTGTCTACAGTCGGTAGCTCATCTCTCCGAGTCATCAACTTCTCGCCCGGGGCAAATGAGCAAAAACTGCTAGAAAACCTCGTATGGCAAGCGAGATAAGGGAGATCGTGAGCATCCGAGCCATGAAATATCAACGGCGCCTTACTCGATATTACAACGTCAAAGTCTGGGACATACTTTTCCATCCAGGAGACTTCGTCCTAAGAAAAGCCGAAGCCTCTCGACCTCTGGAGGTGGCGGGGAAGCTGGCCCCTAATTGGGAAGGTCCCTACCGAGTGGTCGAGACGCTCGGGAAGGGGGCGTACCGATTATCCACCACGGAGGGAGCACCTATCCCCCGGATGTGGAACATAATAACATTACGAAAGTTCTACTTTTGAGCTTTTCACAGACATGTAAGCAATAAATGACAACAATTTTCCTTTCATTAATGTCTCTTCATACATCAGATAGGCCATAGCCAATACAGTACATATCAAGAGCAAAAATTACATCCACTGATACCTCAACACGAGCTGATGACTCGATGCGGACATGGTTGGCACCCCCAGACTGAGCCACTGACTCTACCCAGTGTAGAAACTGGCTCGAATAATAGGGCAGCTGACCTCGTTCGCTCGAGAAACTCAGAAATAAAAAAAAAGAAGAGTGGTATCAGAGGAAGAAAAAGAAGGAAAACAAGAGAAGGCCTCCTCTGCCAACTCTTTGGAAGGAGGACAAGAGCCGAACAGAAAGCAAGCACCCTCAAGTGGTGCGAGCAAGGATAAAGGCATCCTCCAAAGAGTGAAAGAAGAGGGAAGAAATTGGTTGAAGAGCAGAAGAGGGAGAAAGAGGACGGTGGGGATGGAAGAAGAGGGAGAAACGGGCCGAGGTGAGGAAGGAGCAGGGTGACGCTGCCGTGCCGGACGCCCTGCTTCCTCGAACCTCCCTGCACTTCTACCTTCCTCCAAAAATGGTGGTGGTGGTCCAGTGGTCAGGAATAGGCGCGCTGTCCCTTCTTGCACGCCGCCCGCCCATCGCTGTCCCTTCTTTCACACCGAAGAAGCACGAGCGCTTGTGGCGACCGCCAGGATCATCATCTTCCACATCACCTTCCATATTTCACCTATAACTTCCAAGCACAGAGACAAGCACTTCGAGAGAAGGGAGAAAGAGGAAGAACTGCTATAAAAGCCTTAAGCATTGAAGAAGAGTGGAGGCGCCCTCCGGGACCTTTCTTATAGGCCGGCAGGGGGAACACTTGCCTTAAATGATCTGCCCCTCGAAAAAATGCGATAGGTGGCAACCCTTCCCCAAGGGGCAGTTTCTCTCCCTCCAATGACTTCTCCCCTGGAACGTGCAAAATGACAAGTCATGCAAGGCATCGAAAGTCAGAAAGGCGCCAGTGTTGCGACAATCGCCGCACGGGGGATATCCGTAAATAAAAGCCCCACCTTTTTAGCAACTGCAGATACGATGGCCAAATCATGTCAAAAGCGATAAGAAATAGTCAATTCTATATTAAATAATGCTGTCATTACATATCGCAAGGGCCAACCTTGCACGCAAAAAAAAAAGGAAAGGAGAAAAAAGAAAAGAAAAAAATCCTTCTAGTGTATGGAAATAGGGGGACTTTGAGATCCCCGCGGTCTCTCTTGAGGACCGGTAGTTAAGGGATCCTCAACGCCAAGGGATCCACCCCCGGTACCCTCGGTGACGGCCGGTCCAGACACTGACCTCACTTGTGTGGGAACTGTCTTGACCACGTGCCCTCTAGAGGTGACCGGAGTTGGCGATCCCTCTGCCGAGCTGCAGGCATCCCCACTACCTCCTTCACTAGACATCGAAGCAGAAGAATCTGTAGTCTCCGCATTCGAGTCATAACGCTGCTTGGAAGGAAAAACAAGATCGTCGGTCACCTGCTGCTGGGGCTCAATGACCGCTCAATGGTAACCTTGGACAAACCCTTTCCGTAGCCCCCGACGGTAGCCTGGCTCATAATACGAGAAGGCGTCTCCTCGAGAGCTACATGATAGCCCTACAACACACACTTTTTATGAGCTTTAATATTAGTAAATATGCACTTTTCACACTTAATCACGATTGCATATTAAAAAATTCTGTTTGATAGAAATAATTACATTTTGAGCAATAAATATGTTGTTTTACAGGTTCTCAGTCGATACGAAGAAAACGGCCAAGAATTTATCAAAATGTTACAAACAATGGGCCGGGCCAAATATCATTAAACATGGAAAGGAAAAGAAATGAAAAAAAAGAGAAAAATAAATAAACAACCAAAATATTAACACCTTTATATATAGATATTATATATATATATATCTATAATTCAAACAAAGAAAAGAAATAAAAAAATATAAAATAATTATATATAGTGCATAACATACACACACACACACACATATATATATATATATAGTATATAACATATATTATACCAAAGCAATTCGGATGGCTTTCATGTGAGCACAACACCAAAGCACTCACGTGGGCTATGGGCTCCATGGCAAGAGGCAAATTCACGTGGGGCTTCAAACAAAAGCAAGTGGCTAATAAATGATTCAAGTGGCAGGGGCTTCATGTGTCCACAACAACAACATGCAAGATGGGGTCCACTTGGGGACCATGCAAAGCAACACACGCAAGAGAACAAGCGCTCAAGGTGGGCGCGATTGGCTTCAAACCTTCAAGCATCCAAGGGTTCACATGCTCACATGCTTCAGCAGCTGGAGAAAACAAGGCTGCGGATGGGTTGGCAAGTTGGCTGGTAACGTGGGCCTTCAAGGGCCATCTTCCACTTGCATACAAAGGCGCTGGATGCTTCACGCACGGACAACACACCAGGTGGCAAACTTCGGTGGGAGGTCAGGGAACGATGGGTCCACGCTGGAAAAGGCTAGGTGGTTAGAATGGGTTCATGCAAAGTTTAAAGCACCAAGACCACATGCGTGGCGGGGTCAAAGGCACCAAGGCAGGTCATTGCGGCAAGGCTTCAACTTTGCAGGCTGCGGCTTTCACACATGCAGCCCTTGGTTCACACAAGTATCGACAGACGTCAGAGAGCAAAGCGGCTAGCCTCTGTTTCACACGGACAGGGAGAAAAAGAGAGAAACAGGGGCTATAAAAGGCCTATAAAAGGAGGGGTACGAGATGTTCAAGGGAGAGTAGCTTCAGAATGTATTTTCAAGTCCTTTTGTTGTTGTTTTTAGTTCTTATGAGAGTTTTAGTGTTTTTGTGAAGCAAGGTGAGAGGGGCAGGAGACCCCCTTCAGGTTCCAATTTATTTCATTGTTATTGTTCTTTGAATTTCTTGTGCTCTCTATTTAATCTTGTCTTTTCAAATTAAGTGAAATTGATATTGTTGTTCTTCTTGTTCATTTCTTTTGTTCATCCATTTACGTTTATTTTCTCTGGTTCAAAGTTTAGCGATTTTGTAATTCTGTCATTCTACTTTCACTTGTCTCATTACTATTCAAGTCCGAGTTTTCATCATTCCTTCACTTTATTTAATTAATTTCTCAATTTCAATATCAAAGTTTTCAACCCAACTTTCACGATTTTCAAAACTTAAAAATTCAAGGTTTTCAACTATCAAATCTAAACTTCTCTGTGGATTCGACTCGGTCTCACTACTTAACTATTCAATTTAATTTGTGAGCCGGAATTTTAATTTGGTAGCGGGGCGTATTAACGACGTGCATTTTCCCGCCATCAATTTTGGCACCGTTGCTAGGGAGGTTTGAATTTGAAGTTGATAACATTATGTTTTCTTTTGTATATATATTAGTGCTCACTTTTATTTTTGCCGAAAAACAAAAGGATCCGCAAAAACACAAAAAATAGAAAATTTTGAAAATGCAAAAAACAAATGTTGTGTCTCCTTGAGGTAAGTCTTCTTTATCTTCTAATCTCGTTATCTTTTATTTGTCAAATAAAGAACGAGGGAATGCGATTAAGGTTAGTACTCTTACCTTCTTTCCATAGATTTCGTTTCTTTATTTTCACTTTCAATATGTAAATCGCCTTCATGCTTTGGAATGGTCTTAAATAAAAAATAAAAAAAGGGGAAAAATTGCAGTGGACTAGCTCAGTTCACTAACTAAAAAAATAGATAAACAAAAACACAAAAAAGGCATAACTTGGGCTCACTATCATCTTTGAAACTGATGTCTAAGGCTAGAGGTCAACGGCAAACGCTATAAGCGGGAAAGTGGTTACTTAATTAGGACCTTGTGAAAGCAAGGGGAGCCTCCCACTTCTCAACCTCTTACCTGGCCGGTGGACAAGTTTGATGGTGAATCTAAGTTGGACTTTGTTTGAGAATTTATTTGTATAAAAAAATCAAAAAAAAGAAGAACAAATAAAATATACAAAAAAATGATGAGAGCAAAATTTTCATCTATGGATTGGGCACACCAATTAGACAGGTTTGACCAATTGGCTCATAAATTTGATCAATTTCTAGCCATGGATCAATACCCATTCATACCACCTAGTTGCCATGACAATGATCACATGTGGGCTAACCCGGCCCATTACGACGGTGGTTGCCCAAACAAATTCTCATTTCTCACCCAAAACAACCCAACCTCTTATGACAGTCCATATTCGTGGTCGGCCCAAAATGAGATTCCGTCATTTACCCAGGATCAGGCTCAAACCACTCAGTTCTTTCAAGGGGGCCATGATCTACCTTTCACCCCGGAGCAAGCTCAATATGTCCAACAGTTTTCTCAGCCCAATATGAATCATCTTCAGATACTTATACCTCTAGCTGGGAATATCAACCAACAATCTCTTGGATGGATCAAGCAAGGCAAGCCCCAATGTCTCAAGACCTTTTCACACCTTATTTTGACCCATGTCCACATACCTTTAATTCTGGTTGGAGAGATCAACATGATTCTTCTTGGGAGTCTTATCAGGACCAATCCCAAGGTCCTCAAGAACAAGATTTTCTAAATTGGGTTCCATACCCAAATGATTCTTATGATCAACCCTATTTGTTTGATCAATTGACACGACTCTTCCAAACTCAACTCCAAGAACAACTGCAAAACTTTAAGGCCCAATTGAGTAGGGTTACTAAAAATATCATAGAAACGAAAGTGGATCCAATGCCTAGCAACTCCACTACAAGTCTTGAGGACCAACTTCCTGCATTTGATGACAATAAAAGTCCATATGATCAATCCATGATTCCCCAATCTAACACTCATATCCCTTTTGATCTTGAAAGGATAATGAGGGAGTTTCATAATGAGGACTTAAAGGAAGAGCAGCCTGAGATGCCTAAACCCAACTCTATTTGTGAAGAGAATTATGATGAATCTAATGATCTTGAGTCGGGGGGAGAAGAAGAAGAAGAGGATTTGTCAGTCAATGATCAAATTTCATTACTTTTCCTTCCTGAATTTGATGAGTCCTCCTTAAGAGTGAATGACGAAGAAAATGTGAGTGTGGAGAGAGAATTAAGTGATTGTATGGATCAATCTTCTTGGGTAATTGAGGAACCATGTACTCTATTTGAAATTCAACCTAGCCGGGCATCTCATGATTTAGGGGAGGATATGGATCTTTTACCCATCCCGGACCTTGGTGAGTCCATAATCATTTCAAATATTTTGCAACTCACCAACTAGTTAGATCCATATAAGCCTTATGAGAATCCTTCTGTTAAGGAGCCAACTTATTTCATTCTAAATCCTCCTTCTCTCCTTGACACTGGCCATGTGGTGGACTCCCCAAAAATCAATAACACTCCCACGCATATTCTTGCTCACCTCAACATTGTGCTTGACAATTTTCTAATTGAGGATGAAGGAGAAAAGCTAAGGGACATTAAGGTCCGCATTGATGTGTTTAACACTTATACAGACCTTCAGTGTATAGAGAAATATTTTGTGATTGAAGATATGATAATTCCTCTGGCATTCTCTGACTGAGGGGGTCCATCCACATTCCTAGACCCACCTTGGCATGATTCTAGCCCACATGCACATGCATATAATCTTTTCCTCCAATGGTATAATGGCTGGAATTTATTTGAGGATAAGATCATTTGGTGGCTCATTCTGAATACCACCCGTTGATTAGTGAGCTCCATTGTGTCTGGATGAAGACATTAAACTAAGCGCTTCTTGGGAGGCAACCCAAACCTTTAATAGTTTCGTGTGATAATAAATGGCTTTTTGAGAGACAACTCAAGTTTTTATTGTGATTTTATTGTTATCGTGCAGGTGTGAATAAAAGATAAGTTGGTGGGAGAAGAGATGATTGTTTACTCTGTTACTCAGATTTGCCAAGCCGTTACAAGCCAAACCCGTCAAAGTTCACCTCCATCAGGTTGTCTCATTCCTTCACACATCTCTTGTCTACATTGTTCTATTAATCCATATTGTTCATGCCATTGAGGACAATGTCATTTAAGTTGGGAGGGCAGAAATCATGTTGCACATGTTGCATTCATATACAATCTCATTTTTTTTCTACAAACATCCATTTTGAGTTTCATGATTCATGCTTCCATTGAAAGTAATTCTGGAATAGAAATTACTGGATAAGGATGATGGAAAGTTGATTTAATCTAGCCCTGGAAAATGCATCTAAAGAATCTTTTTAAAGTTCATGTGTACTTTAAAAAAATAAAAATCACGTTGCACGCTAATGAAACAAGTAGGACAAGCCTTCTGCTATTTTGGGTCGGTGCCTGATATTCAACACTTTTTGAATAAGAGATCTTTTATAAGCTTTCTGTCAAAGTTATCTATCAAAATTAGTGTAAAAGCACAATTAAAAGAAAAAAAATTGAGAAAAAGGCACCATGAAAAATGCTCCGATTCTGAGTAACCGGACCTACTTCACCGAAGACGTGTTGAGGTTCGTGTCAAAAGGAAAATTGAATCTTGATCTGTGAAATCGGGCATGCTTCTCCTAAGGCAAGAGTCGAGGTTCGTATTAAACAGTGAAGGGTAGTGCAGCATCATGTGTGTATAGAAAAAAAAAAGAGAAAAAAAAGAGAGATCCCAAAAAGGATAAAGTAATAAGGCAGACAAAAGCTAGTATTCTTAATGCTCTGATTAAGAAGTGCAGGATTGAAGGGCACTTGCTTAGAATAGCAAATGGGGGACGCAATTGTCTACGTTGTGAATTTAGTATTACACATGCACAAGTGCTATTTACCTTTAAGTTGACTTCTTGATCATGTACCTTAATTTCCAAATCTAGGGCTAGTGTATGTTAATACTTCCAGATTCCTAATCTTTAGTTAACTCTATGAAAGATGATCTGGAAATGAGACATGGATATTTTAAATTCTTGTTGGTCCTAAAATTTTTAGTTGTTTGTATTGCTAATGGACTAGCAATGAGTAAGTTGGGGGTGTGATAAGTGTGCATTTTTACATATTAACTTACAACACACACACTTGTTATGAGATTTAATATTAGTAAATATGCACTTTTCACACTTAATCACGATTGCATATTAAAAAATCATGTTTGATAGAATTAATTACATTTTGAGCAACAAATATGTTGTTTTGCAGGTTCTCAATCGATACGAAGAAAACGGCCAGGAATTTATCAAAATGTTACAAACAATGGGCCGGGCCAAATATCATTAAACATGGAAAGGAAAAGAAATGAAAAAGAGAGAGAGAGAAATAAATAAAGAACCAAAATATTAACACCTTTATATATAGATATTATATATATATATAAATCTATAATTCAAACAAAGAAAAGAAATAAAAAAATATAAAACAATTATGTATAGTGCATAACATACACACACACATTTATATATATATTATATATATATATATATATAGTATATAACATATACTATACCAAAGCAATTCTGATGGCTTTCATGTGAGCACAACACCAAAGCACTCACGTGGGCTATGGGCTCCATGGCAAGAGGCAAATTCACGTGGGGCTTCAAACAAAAGCAAGTGGCTAATAAATGATTCAAGTGGCAGGGGCTTCATGTGTTCACAGCAACAACATGCAAGATAGGGTCCACTTGGGGACCATGCAAAGCAACACATGCAAGAGAACAAGCGCTCAAGGTGGGCGCGATTGGCTTCAAACCTTCAAGCATCCAAGGGTTCACATGCTCACAAGCTTCAGTGGCTGGAGAAAACAAGGCTGCGGATGGGTTGGCAGGTTGGCTGGTAACGTGGGCCTTCAAGGGCCACCTTCCACTTGCATACAAAGGCGTTGGATGCTTCACGCACGGACAACGCACCAGGTGGCAAACTTTGGTGGGAGGTCAGCGAACGACGGGTCCACGCTGGAAAAGGCTAGGTGGTTAGAATGGGTTCATGCAAAGTTTAAAGCACCAAGACCACATGCATGGTGGGGTCAAAGGCACCAAGGCAGGTCATTGCGGCAAGGCTTCAACTTTGCAGGCTGCGGCTTTCACACATGTAGCCCTTGGTTCATACAAGCATCGGCAGACGTCAGAGAGCAAAGCGGCTAGCCTCTGTTTCACACGGACAAAGAGAAAAAGAGAGAAATAGGGGCTATAAAAGGCCTATAAAAGGAGGGGTACGAGATGTTCAAGGGAGAGTAGCTTCAGAATGTATTTTCAAGTCCTTTTGTTGTTGTTTTTAGTTCTTATGAGAGTTTTAGTGTTTTTGTGAAGCAAGGAGAGAGGGGCAGGAGACCCCCTTCAGGTTCCAATTTATTTCATTGGTATTGTTCTTTGAATTTCTTGTGCTCTCTATTTAATCTTGTCTTTTCAAATTAAGTGAAATTGATATTGTTGTTCTTCTGGTTCATTTCTTTTGTTCATCCATTTACGTTTATTTTCTCTGGTTCAAAGTTTAACAATTTTGTAATTCTGTCATTCTACTTTCACATGTCTCATTACTATTCAAGTCCGACTTTTCATCATTCCTTCACTTTATTTAATTAATTTCTCAATTTTAATATCAAAGTTTTCAACCCAACTTTCACGATTTTCAAAACTTAAAAATTCAAGGTTGTCAACTATCAAATCTAAACTTCTCTGTGGATTCGACTCGGTCTCACTACTTAACTATTCTATTTAATTTATGGGCCAAAATTTTAATTTGGTAGCGGGGTGTATTAAGGACGTGCGTTTTCCCGCCATCAGCAACAAACTTCCTCGGCTGGGCGCTCTTCGATCGAGCGGGCGCGCCCCTCGATCGGGCGGGCATGCTCCTAGGTCGGACGGGAGACCCCTGCCTTCTTCAACCGCTTCTTCTCAGCGGTCCGAGCCTTCATCGAAGACAGGAGCATCCGCTCCCCCAGATCCTTGCACTTGGCCCTACGGCGCTCAGAGGCATCTCCCCGAGAAATCTACTTGCCCCAGTCTCACGCGTCGGAAGGATCCCCAAAAGCTTGGGGTTCACTCAGAGAAGGCGTCTCCTCCAGGCCGACTATCTCTTGCTCCGACGGTTGTTCCCCCTCGTCATTCGTTCGCCTCGAGTCTGAGTAGCGAAATTCAGCACATCAGAAGAGAGTCTACCTGCTCGACCCGGAAGTGGCGACGCAAGACCCCAAGGTTGTCACCATGAGATGACAACGCCCAGGAAGGATAGTCCTCGATATTGGCCGCGGTCATAAACTCGGCGGTCGATCGACGATTCTCTTGAAGAACCCTAATCTCCTCCTCCAGTTCTAGAGAAATCGCCACCTGCTTCGGAGGAATGGACGGATGGAAATTAACCACCGTCGAGAAATCCCAAGGGGTGTCCTCTACAGACGAAGCCACCTAGAAAAATTGGGTCTTCCACCCCTTATGAGAAGAATCTTTGGCGGAAAGAGACACACAGCTCCTTCCCCTCCTCGCCTGAAGGTAGAAGAAACCTTTACCTGAGTGGGTATGCTCCTTCAACTCGAAGAAAGAATTGAAAAGCTCCAAAGAAGTGCGGAGCCCGCAGGAGCGGAAGAGAAAGATGAAAGAAAAGATAAAAGTATACGAGTTGGAGACCAACTGTACAGGAGCCAGTCGGTAAAAATGGAAGCAATCGCACAACAAAATGGTGAAGAGGGAGGCGGAACCCACTCTTCCAAGCCAAAAGAAAAGTACAGAAGAGGCCCGGACGATAGGACAAGCTGGATTCATGAGGCTGTGGCGGAGAGAAGAAATACTTCCACGACAGCCCATACTACTTCTCCATCCTACTTACTTCGGCCTCACCCAGCTCACTGCGCATAAGATGCTCGGTCTACGGCACCAAACTCCCCGTGCCAGGCCCAGCTTTGCGCATCTCAGACGAAGGATGTTGCTCCGCCATTGAAGAAAGAGAGGAACTAGAAGAAGACGAAGAAAGAGCCGAATCAGATGATTCCGGAGGAGGTGGAAGGTAGTGAATCGCCGCCGCCGTAATCTCCGCTAGCTCCGCAAAGGCCTTCGCTAGACGCTGCACTTCTCAATCTCTCTCATGGCATGTGAGCCCGTTCGAGATACTGATGCGATGGAAAAAGAAAACCCTAAACGAAGGTGGTTTGGGACGCAAGCACTCGCAATATTTATCTCCCCATGGACTTGGCGAGAAACGGCGTGACGTTCCAGAACCCAAGGAGGGGGTTCCTCGCATCGACTCAAAAGAAGTCATCATTACAGGCAAACTCCTAGGACAGTCGCATTAACTGGCCCCTGGTCAGAGATAATTTCCCACTCCAACCGAGCCACCAACGTCATCCCCATAACTACTACTCATCCGAGCCCAATCTTGGCTCGGGAGTAGGAGGGGGACAAGTGGGGAGGGGAAAAATCAACCATCCGAGAGCACGGCCCAACTAGGTCCAATTTGACCAAACTAGGCCCAGCTCCCCAAAGTGACAACCCCACTTTGGGCCCACTTACTTCAAGCCCAAAAACCCACTCGGAGCAGCACTTCCTAGGCGACCCTCAGGTTCAGAAGTTCGAGTGACAGAATGATCAAGAGATCCCCTGCGGGGACCCAATGTGGCCTAACCGAGCTATACACTCATCGCTTAGGACAAAATCCCGAACGATCGCCTCTAGCTCGGGCTGACTGTCGGAAGCTCATCCTGGCGTCTGTTACGCATCCAGAAAGAGCAAGGAACCCCAAAGGGTGGAGGAGGGAAAAAGTCCTCGCGCCATAAAGGAGCCCCCTACATGGACGTAACCCCCCCGAAGCCCCCTCAGCTCCCTAGACTATTACGTCAAAACAGAATGCTATATAAACCCCAAGGAAACCCTCCGATAAGGTAAGGCAATGGTCATGAGAGAAAGCCACCACATTTTTGGGGGGAGAATAATCCCGCGCCCTCGTTCTCCTACCCTCTCTCTTCGCCTTTACGCTCTATCGCACTTGCTGACTTAAGCATCAGAAGGTTTACCCCAGGGATCCCCCCCTGGGCACCTCTGATCCATTTGCTGCCTTGCAGATTCATACAGACATGGTGACCGTGATGAAAAGATTCTTCCCGGATCTCACGGCTCAGGATTGATAGCACGGGGAACGTGAGCTAGAAGGGGGGATGAATAGATCACGTCCAAATACAAGCTAATTTGAAAAATAAGCTATGAGCCCCTGGTCACAATAGAAAAGACTTCCCAATCAAGCCATAGAATAGTCAAACCAGTAAAAGCTTAACGAGAGGAGGTTGATATGGAACAGTGAACGAATAGCTTATGAGCTTAAGACGCAACGAGAGATTAGCCAAACACACTACACAAGAGATCAGACAATCAAACCACATAGAAGAGACAGAGAGTTTTTAAGGTGGTTCGATTGCGATCTGTAATCTACGTCCACCCCTTACTCCACAGAAGTAAGGCTTCCTTGCACTGAGCAATGAAAACACCGCAGACTCAGTCTGCTGACATCCGCTGCCTTACAGCTTGCCACAAGGGAATAAATCCCTCAACACTGATCATGCGACCTACAGGATCTGATCCTCAACTTGCCCCAGCAAGATGAGAACAGGAGGACCAACCTCCCTTCCTCTAAACCAGAGGGTACACACAAGTGACTCGCCTACACTCGCAACCGGAGAACCAATCTCCCTTCCTCTAAGAAGACTCAGAGGGTAACAAGGCAGTATAGAGAAATGAATGAAACAACTCGAAAATGAAAGAAAGAAAAGAAGACAATCACTCAAAAAATACCGAAAATGTAGCTTCCAGAGAAGCAGTTTTTCAAGTTCAAACAAAGGAATGATCACTTAGACTCTCCCGATTCTAGACAGGCTCTTGTCTCGGATAGGGAAGTTTTAGCACACGCAATGGCTTTAGATGTTCTCACTTCGTCAATCTTCAGCAGCCTTCTCTTGCAGCCTTCAACCTCCTTTTATAGCCAGATGAAGCGCATGGCTAACACAATTCTCGCCCATTTCATTTCACAGATCTGATCCCTTTTTGGTTCCACGTGTCAGGATCATCCTCTCTGTTCCTTGCCTCGGATCACGAGCCCTTAAACCTGGTACATTAACTTCCACGTGGAGTAACCTCACTGGTTTTGGGTTTGCCGAACACATGCTCGACCAGGTGACAAACCTGCCAAGCAAGAGAAGATATTAGTGGAGGCTACATTGACCAAGGTCATGCACAGACTTTGCGTATCATATAGCAAGACAAGAATAGACTCTAACTGACATGCACTGACCTTAAAGCTAATGACTTAGACACAAGCACACACCGTATCCCAAACAATGCTCAGACCATGTGTCCTGTATTACATGATATGGACAGATTTTATAGCAATGCACAAACTTTGATTGTGCACAAGCCAAGACATGCACAGGCCTTACATGCGTGCATCAACACGGGTTGCACCAACCTTATGCAACCCAATGCAAAGATTGCACAAGTCAAAACAATGGACCGACTCTAACATGACTTCGATAAAGAAAGACTACATCGACGTTGATATGCACCGAGATAGAAACTGCACCAACTTCAAGCACCCTGATGCAAAGAATGCACGGACTTTGGTGCGTATACGGAAAGGTATGCAAGACAAGTGAATGTGCACCGACCTGATTAGCATAGAACAAAACCTGCACTGACTTAGTATGCGTAAGTCAATGCGAGACTTGCATAGACGTAGAATGCAGCGTACTACAATCATGCATAGACATTATTGCACAAGGCAAAAACAATGCACTGACTTTGATCATGCGTGGGAGACATATGCACCGACGTGCTAAAGCAAAACATTGCACTGACCTCTAGCACGAGACACACACGGAGACGCATCACTTGCACTGAGACGCTGTGTAAGACACAATACATGCACTGAGATTAGACCTATAACCTCTTATGCACGGACATAGCAAAGAAGTGTGCATAGACTTTATATGCACCGTGAGAGAGTTGCACCGACTTATCTAATGCATAAACAGACATTGCAACGACTTAGTCGCATGCAACAACTAAGGTTGCACCGACTTGTTGCTTGCATGCACAGACCCTATTCAGTTAAGATGCAGCAACAGCATGGACTCAATGTAAAAATTAACTAAGTATGCACGGACTTTCTGTGTAGAACTAGAGAGTGCAGTATATAATAGTGTATACAAGAAATGTATTAAGATGGAATATCATGATTGACTTATACTGTATGACATCATCAAAACCGTAGGAGTGCAACAGTCTCCCCCTTTTTGATGATGGCAACGCTATGAGTCAACACTATGAGACAATTTATGTCAATGCAATCAAAATTGAGTGATCAAGCAGTAATCAAACATGCATACCTCATTTTACACTAATTCCTGCCAATGCAAAAACACTCTCCCCATCATTTGACATTCCTCGCGATTTGACTCTCTTGACTCTCCCCCTTAAACTTTCCCCCTTTGACATCATCAAAAGGTGATGAAAGAGATATGTAGATGATGGCGAAGTGAGAGTAAAATGTAGTATTTTCACAGTGAGAATGACCCATGAGTATATCTTAAAAGATTAAGTAGGGCACTAAAACAATCGTAGGTTCTTCAAATCAAGTAATCAAGAAAGTCCTAGAAGAGGAAGTGAAGTTTATCTGCGTACAGAGAATATGATTAGGAATCAAGGGTGAACAGATATGCCAAGAGAGAGCTGATCAAAACTATACTAGTTAGACTGCAGGAGACTTATTCTTAGAAAAAGGTTCTTGAGGTATTGAGGACAAATAGTCCATGAACAAGTAACAAGAACCAGGGATTTGACTGAAACATATTTTTCTTTAAGGAGCAGGATAGATATCAATAGGTAACTTGGTGGGTCACATCTTTGACATTAAGGAGACACCTTGATCAGAGGCCGGACTCCCCAGTTACTCAATGTGAGAATCGTATTACCTCTCTTTTAGAGAACAGAGTTAGTAACTGTGGCTTTTTACGTGAGGAGACACCTTGATCAGAGGCCAGACTCCCCAGTTACTCACCACTTTATTACCATTGCTCTGTCATGATCAAAATTTTGCACTTCTTAACAGAGATAATCTGACACCTCATGACTGAGGAAAATTTTCATTTCTTTTTGATGAAACACTCAGTTTCTCAGTAATCAGACCATTGCTCTGAGCATGTAATTTTTTTGTTTTTATCCCCTTATATTTTTAATATGAAATGTTTGAAAACAATACCTACCAGAAGCACTGATTCTTAAAGAATGTGTTCCTTGTAGTCTAGGTTTCAAGTTTTTAGCAGATTTCATGACATATAAGTTTAGCTTGTTCCATGATCGTCAAATGTGTAAGGAGATATACTTTGTACACCTTATCCAAGTCTCTGCTAAGTTACTAGATAAAAGATTCTAGCTGAGCTTTAGTTGTTCAGACTTAAGGATTTAAGACAAGTATGAGATTCTACTTGTTGTGAATGAACTGTATTAAATCTTTCATAAGAAACAACAGCAACATACATCTCTCAAATGCTTCTGAATCAGTCAACCTTCACACACTAACCAGCTCCCTCTCACAAAATGCAAGAATTTTTAAAGCAAGCACTCCTTCTTAGAGACAACTCCCCCTCACTCAATGATCTCTTATTCATATATGACTCATGCAGTATATGCAAATGCACAAACCCCTCAGCTTAACAGCTCGCATATAGACATAGACAGAACTCCCCCTCACACTATGACATCATATGCAGACATACTCATGCTGAGTGGTTAAGGACACAAAGGAAAGACATGTTATTCATGGAAGCAAGGCATTTTATTCATGACACACAAAAAAATTATGTAGATGCTGAAAACAAAATCATGAATGCATTTTATTCATGGAGCTAAGATTTAAAAATACCTAACTCTCTCCTCAAAGATGTAAAATTTTCATTATCCGGTGACTTAGTGAAGATGTCAGCTATTTGGTTTGCAATGCCTAAATGGATTAATTCAAATGTTCCTTTGGAAACCTCATCTCTAATAAAATGATGTCTTATTTCCATGTGTTTGGTTCGAGAATGTAAAATAGGATTCTTGGCTAGATTGATGGCACTAGTATTGTCACAATATATAGGTGTGCACCCCAGGTCTACTTGATAGTCCTAAAGTTGGTGTTTGATCCAAATGACTTGTGTACCACAACTCCCTATAGCAACGTACTCAGCCTCTACAGTAGAGAGGGCCACCGAGTGTTGCTTCTTGGAACCCCAAGAGACTAAACACCCACCTAGAAATTCACAATGACCACTAGTGCTTTTTCTATCTAACTTACACCCAACATAATCAGCATCCGTATATGCAATAAGATCTAAAGTGTGTGATGCAGGAAACCATAAACCTAGGGTGTGTGTAGCAGATAAGTATCTGAAAATTCTTTTCACAACTGCTAAGTGTAATTCAGTGGGTCTAGATTGGTACCTAGCACACATTCCTACACTGAACTGTATATCATGTCTCGAGGCAGTTAAGTAGAGCAAGGATCCAATCATACCTCGGTATAGCTTTGCATCAACTTCTTTACTTGATTCGTCTGCATCCAATGATGTGTTGGTACCCATTGGTGTTGTGATGTGCTTCAGATTGTTCATGCCAAACCTCTTGAGGATGTCCAATGTATATTTGGTCTGGTTGATGAAGCATCCATCCTCCAGCTGTTGTACCTGCAAGCCAAGGAAATACTTTAATTCACCTACCAAACTCATCTCAAACTCAGCAGACATCAATTGAGAAAATTCATTGCATAGTTCAGTACTTGTTGAACCGAAGACAATGTCATCTACATATACCTAAACTATGATAAGGTCTTTATTCGAACTCTTGGTTAATAAGGTTTGATCCACCTTACCTCTGTGGTAGCCCTTGCTGATTAGAAATTATGTCAGCCTTTCATACCAGGCTCGAGGAGCCTGCTTTAGACCGTACAGGGCTTTATTCAACCTGAAAACTTGGTTAGGTTGAGGAGAAAATTAAAATCCGAGAGGTTGTTCAACAAAAACTTCTTCTTTGATGACTCCATTTAAAAATGCACTTTTAACATCCATTTGTTGAAGTTTTATGTTTTTAGAACAAGCAAAAGCTAATAAAATCATAATTACTTCCATCCTAGCAACATGTGAATAGGATTCATCAAAATCAACTCCAAATTCCTGACAGTAGCCCTTGGCTACTAGTCTGGCTTTATTCCTCGAAATAATTCCATCTTCATTCATTTTATTCTTAAAGACCCATTTAGTTCCTATGACATTTGTATTTTCTGGTCTTGGAACTAGCTCCCAGATATTATTTATTTCAAATTGACCTAACTCCTCACACATAGCATTAACCCATGATTGATCATTTAAAGCCTCTTCTACTGATTTGGGTTCAATCTGTGAAACCAAAGCAACTAGGTCTTGATTATGAACATTTCTAAAGTGAGACCTTGTTCTAACTGGATCTTCAAGATTGCCTATGATGTTATCTACTGGGTGATCTTTCAAAAATTTCAGATTTGTTGAAGACTCACCTGCTTCAGCTGAACTTACTTGATTGGAGGTACTTGACACTTCAGGTGGTTCAGCTCCTTCATTCTCTTTGTCCTCTAAGAATTCTCCATCTTCTTTTGAGCACCTGTCATCATTATCTAAGTTAGTGAGATTGTTTGTTTCATCAAATATGACGTGAGGTGTCTCTTCTACAGTCTTATCTATGAAGTTGAAAACCCTATAAGCCCTAGTTGTTTCAGAGTATCCTAGAAAGATTCCTGGAGCACTTCTTGCATCAAATTTATCTAGGTCTCTTTTATTGTTGTTGTGGATGAAACATTTTGAACCAAAAATTTTGAAGTATGAAACATCAGGCTTCTTACCTTTCAGGAGTTCATAAGGTGTTTTCTTATGGATGGGTCTTACCAAGGCTCTATTAATGGTGTAGCAAGCAGTGTTGGCTGCCTCTGCCCAAAATATTCTAGGTAGCTGACTCTCCATTAGCATGGTTCTGGCCATCTCAATGATTGTGCGGTGTCTTCTCTCCACTATGCCGTTCTGATGTGGAGTCCTAGGATAAGAAAATCTGTGAGTCAGTCCTTCTTTATTACAAAATTCAGTGAATGTAGCATTTTCAAATTCCCCTCCATGGTCAGATTGAATCATGGAGATTCTGTGAATTCCTGCTTGTTTTACCTTATTAAAAAAATGTTCAAATTTCTGGAAAGCATTGCTTTTATTTTCAAGAAAGAATAACCATGCAAATCTAGTAAAATCATCTACAATCACAAAACCAAATCTTTTACCATTTAGACTCTGAGTCCCGGTTGGACCAAAGAGGTCCATATGCAAAAGCTCCATTGGTCTGGATGACAGAGACTCAGATCTGAGTTTGAATGATTTTCGAGTTTGTTTGCCTAGAGCACATGCTCCACATGGTTTTGAAATAGAACAAAATTTGATTTTTGGCAATCCTCTAACTAAATCATGTTTAACCAATTTATTCAAAGAGGAGAAGCTAGCATGACCTAAATGTCTGTGCCACATAAAGGCATTATTCTCAAGATCAGCAGATAGACATAGATTTGTTTCAGATTTTTCATTTAGATCAACAATATATACATTATTGACTCTATGAGCTTCAAACATGACTTTGTCAGAATTTATTTCAAGAATTTTACATGCAGTGTTATCAAACAAAATTCTGTGACCCTTGTCACACAGCTGACTAATGCTGAGCATGTTGTGTTGAAGACCTTCCACAAGAAGAACTTTTTCAATGGAGTTTGTGGAAGACTTACCGACTGTTCCAATGCCAACAATTTTACCTCTGTTCTTTCCTCCGAATTTGACCAGACCCCCTACCTTCATCTCCAGCTTGCTGAATTTGGATCGGTCACCTGTCATGTGCCTGGAGCAGCCGCTATCTAGATACCACTTGTTGTTCTCGGCAACTAGGCTAACCTGCATAGAGTAAATTAAGCAAAGTGGTTTGGAACCCAAGATAGATTGGGTCCAAAAACATTATTCAACTCTCTAAGCAAACACTTTGGAATCCAAACCTGTCTCAAGGTATTTTTCGTTTGCACTCTATTTGCAATTTTGTTGAAGTTATGACTAAGGTTCTGTCCACATGGTTTATTGATGTTGGACATGTTCCTGTTGTTAGGCCCTTTATTCCTCGGGTATCCTCTGTACCCATCCTGTGTAGTAAAAGCATACTCATTAAAGAATCTCTGAGAGTTAGCATGATTTCCCCAGTTTCTTCTATACTGACCCATGTTCTTACTGAGATATGAGTTCCTGTTGTGGGTCATCTGTCTTGTATTGTTAACACTCATGTTTTGGATGGTGGACATGGAAGCTTGTCTGGTTGAGTTCTTAACAGTTTTAGAGTGTTGTTGGACATTCTGATCATGACTAGAACTTGATGGCGTGTCCATTTTCTCTTTTCCCTTTTCTGGACAGCATGTTATAGTTTTGAATTCAAAGGGTCTTTTGTGTGTTGGATTGAAACCCAAACCCTCTTTATTGAAATTAACCCTAGCACCTAGCATGGCGTCCAAATTTATTTTTCCTTGAACAAATTTTTCTAGGGTTCTTTGTTTATCTTCCAGTTCCTTATGCAATTTTTCACAATTTTCCTGAAATTCAGAATTGACCTTCCTGACTGCTTCATATTTTTCAGTGATTAAGGTGTTGTTACTCTGACTCTCTTGAAGTTTTGACTTAAGTTCTTCAAGTTGTTTTTGTACTTCTTGATTTTTGAACTTAAGGTCTTCATTTTCTATTCTAAGAGAGTCCATTTCTTTTAAATCCTCCTTAAACTTCAGATTCTCTTGGTTAGTTTGGACCTGCTCTTTAGTAGCAACATTCAATTTTCTCTTTATCATCCTATGCTCTTTGCTCAAAGCATTAAATTTATCTAGCAGTTCAGCATATGAATCTTCCCAATCATCAATTGTAAAATTCTCAAAGATATTGGTTACCTCTTCGTCACTTTTGGCCATGAGGCATATTCCTTCTTCGTCTTCCTATGAAGAGCTGGCCTCTGGGTCTTCCTCCTCGTCACTCCACGTGTAGAGCATAGCTTGAGGTTTCTTCTTCTGCACCTTGGAGGGCTTCTTCTGGAGATCAGGACATTCACCTTTTATATGTCCTGTCTTCCTGCAATGATAGCATTTGACCTTCTTAGTACTCTTGTTCTTATCATTGTTAAAATCAGAATTCTTAATAGAAGGATACGACCCTCTTCTTCTAAATGTTTTCCCCTTCGTTCACATAAACTTCCGAAACTGGCGAGTGAGCATAGCTTGCTCCTCTTGATCAAGGTCTGACAAACCGTCAGACTCCCCACTGCTACTACCGCTGCTGCTGCTACTTTTACTGCTGGACACCTTGAGGGCAATGTTCTTACCCTTCTTATCACTTCCTTCACCATTCCTTTTGAAGTTCATTTCGTAGGTCATTAGGGATCCTATCAGTTCAGTGACTGTCATTTTCGATAGATCCCTAGACTCCTCTATCACTATGGCCTTAGTGTGCCAAGCGGGGGATAGTGACCTAAGAATTTTCCTGGCAATGTCCCCTTCTGAAATCTGTTTCCCAAGCCCATTAAGACTGTTAGTAATCAATGACAACCTTGCATACATTTCAGTGATAGTCTCCTCAGATTTCATTTTGAACAATTCATATTCGGAGGTGAGCATATTTACCTTAGTGGCCTTCACTTGGGATGTACCTTCGTAGATTAGCTCCAATTCATCCCACATCTTCTTGGCAGTTTTGCAGGCTGAGATCCGGGCGTATTCATCAGGGTGAACCGCACACTGAATGATGTTCAGGGCCGACCAGTTGATGGTTGAAAGTTTGACGTGATCCTCCGTCCACGCATCTTCATTCGGTGAAAGATCATAAGGCCCTATGCTGATCACTCTCTAGTGCTTGTGGCTCTGTGCTATCATAAACACCTCCATCCTATTTTTCCAGTAGAAATAGTTATTACCATCAAAGAAATGGGGGCGACTTATAGACTGTCCCTCAGCCATGAAGCTTCGAGGACCACTAGATCAAGAATTACCCTGGCCATTGGACCACATGATGGGTAACCTGCTCTGATACCAATGGATAGCATGCAGAACGTGAGCTAGAAGGGAGGGGGCGTGAATAGATCACATCCAAATACAAGCTAATTTGAGAAATAAGCTATGAGCTCCTGGTCACAAGAGAAAAGACTTCCCAATCAAGCCACGGAATAGTCAAACCGGCAAAAGCTTAACGAGAGGAGGTTGATATAGAATAGTGAACGAATAGCTTATGAGCTTAAGACGCAACGAGAGATCAGCCAAACACACTACACAAGAGATCAGACAATCAAACCACACAGAAGAGACAGAGAGTTTTTAAGGTGGTTCGATTGCGATCTGCAATCTACGTCCACCCCTTACTCCACAGGAGTAAGGCTTCCTTGCACTAAGCAATGAAAACACCGCAGACTCAGTCTACTGACATACGCTGCCTTACAACTTGCCACAAGGGAACAAATCCCTCAACACTGATCCTGCGACCTACATGATCTGAACCTGAACTTGCCCCAGCAAGATCAGAACCGGAGAACCAACCTCCCTTCCTTTAAACCAGAGGGTACACACGAGCGACTCGCCTACACTCGCAACCGGAGAACCAATCTCCCCTCCTCTAAGAACACTCAGAGGGTAACAAGGCAGTATAGAGAAATGAATGAAACAACTCGAAAATGAAAGAAAGAAAAGAAGACAATCACTCAAAAAATAGCGAAAATGTAGCTTCTAGAGAAGCAGTCTTTCAAGTTCAAACAAAGGAATGATCACTCAGACTCTCCCATTTCTAGACAGGCTCTTCTCTCGGATAGGGAAGTTTCAGCACACGCAATGGCTTCAGATGTTCTCACTTCGTCAATCTTCAACAGCTTTCTCTTGCAGCCTTCAACCTCATTTTATAGCCAGATGAAGCGCGTGGCTAACACAATTCCTGCCTATTTCTTTTCACAGATCTGATCCCTTTTTGGTTCCACGTTTCAGGATCATCCTCTCTGTTCCTTGCCTCGGATCACGAGCCCTTAAACCTGGTACATTGACTTCCAAGTGGAGTAACATCACTGGTTTTGGGTTCACCGAACACATGCTCGACCAGGTGACAAACCTGCCAAGCAAGAGAAGATATTAGTGGAGGCTACATTGACCAAGGTCATGCACAGACTTTGCGTATCATATAGCAAGACAAGCACAGATTCTAACTGACATGCACTGACCTTAAAGCTAATGACTTAGACACAAGCACACACCGTATCCCAAACAATGCTCAGACCATGTGTCGTGTATTATAGGATATGCATAAATTTTATAACAATGCATAGACTTTGATTGTGCACAAGCCAAGACATGCACAGGCCTTACGTGCGTGCATCAACATGGGTTGCACCGACCGTATGCATCCTAATGCAAAGATTGCACAAGTCAAAACAATGGACCAACTCTGACATGACTTCAACAAAGAAAGACTACACCGACGTTGATATGCATCGAGATAGAAACTGCACCAACTTCAAGCACCCTGATTCAAAGCGTGCACGGACTTTGGTGCGCATACGAGAAGGTATGCAAGACAAGTGAATGTGCACCAACCTGATTAGCATAGAACAAAACTTGCACTGACTTAGTATGCGTAAGTCAATGCGAGACTTGCATAGACTTAGAATGCAACGTACTACAATCATGCACAGACATTATTGCACAAGGCAAAAATAATGCACTTACTTTGATCATGCATGGGAGACATATGCACCGACGTGCTAAAGCAAAACATTGCACCAACCTCTAGCATGAGACACAGACTGAGACGCAGCACTTGCACTGAGACGCTGTGTAAGACGCAATACATGCACTGAGATTAGACCTATAACCTCTTATGCACGGACTTAGCAAAGAAGTGTGCAAAGACTTTATGTGCACCATGCGAGAGTTGCACCGACTTATCTAATGCATAAACAGACATTGCAACGACTTAGTCGCGTGCAGCAACTAAGGTTGCACCGACTTGTTGCTTGCATGCACAGACCCTATTCAGTTAAGATGCAGCAACAGCATGGACTCAATGCAAAAATTAACTAAGTATGCACAGACTTTCTGAGTAGAACTAGAGAGTGCAGTATATAAGAGTGTATAAAAGAAATGTTTTAAGATGGACTATCATGATTGACTTATAGTGTATGACATCATCAAAATCATAGGAGTGCAACAAGGATCAGCGCGAGATTATGCCTCTTCGGTGAGTATTGTTCTTTTCTTTTTCTTCATTTTCTTTTATTGAGTATATTATTATAAATTGGGTCAAATTTGTAATTTAAATTCTCAATATCAATACAATTACATTTTTGTCAAATTATGGCCTTCATGTGTCTTTGCTATTATTTTCATCTGTTGTTTATTTACTCAGATTAACATGACTGTTTTGCTACCACGTTCCGAGCAATGCTTCCCGCTGCTATCGGTTGTGGTTGTAAAGTCAACTCGAGATGAGATCTCGATCATGAGACTGACTTTACATGGACACATACCTTAAAACCGTTCTTGGTTGGAGGGTAATCACTCGGGGATATTGATTACCTATTAAACCAGTACACATGATGTATGGGTGAGCAGTGTCATGGTCACTGGTGCGGGGCACCAATACATATGTGTAGGTGTACGTCTTGGGAGGATGTACACTGGACTGATCATCTATTGGATATTCAGATGGTTGATAATACCTAATGTCAACTGAAGATCCAATTGTCTCAGTAGCATCGTTGGTCCTTTGACCCGAGACATTGATCGGATGTTACATGAGGATTGGAATGATTTGATACTTGGCTAAGTGACTTTAATCGTAAGTCATGAATTGCCAAGTCATTAACCATATCAGGATATGTGTGAAGATCATCAAAGGTCAAGAAGGGATCGCTCACTATCGGGCATATATCACACAGTTCATCGGTCATGACACTGACGCTCCACTAAATCTCTGGCCAGGGTCGTGTGAGTTCGTTTAGAATGGGCGTCATACCCTTTGAGGAGGTCGTGGTCGAATGACACGATCATGAGATTTGACAGTTACCATACCCTCGATTGAACTAGACTCATAGAAAGAGCGAGGTATTTTAGCGATGCGGCAACTGTACACTTACAGGTACCAGACAGGGTGGTTTGAACCCAGTGTACTCTGGGATCACGCGGATTTGTTTGACCCAATGTGATCAAAGGTTCAGAATAAATTAAACTAGTATTCGACTCTAGTAGAAGCGAATAATAAGCTTAATTTACTTATAATTGGGAATTAGAAGTTAATGGGCCTTAACCTAGAGTGACTATGGGCCTAGAGGATCACACATAATAGGTTCTCGGGTGACGGGATATTATTGTACAGATGTATATGTTAAAAGCCTTAAATTCTTTTGGGAAAAGAATAATTACAAGAGCTTCATATATGTATATACAATAATGCAAGGACACATACACAATATATGTGGTTAGGGGCTCTTTTAGAAAGAGCCTAACCCATATATATATGGGTGTTATGTGTTACGTGGGTGGCTTTCTCCACAACCAAGCATCAAAGGAGAAAACTCCTCCACTCTTCTTCTCTCCTCCACTTCCATCCCTCTTGATTGCTCTCTCTCCCTTGTTGATCTCTCTCTCTTCCTCTCATGGGAGAAAGGCTTAAGGAAGAGGAAGGAATGTGTTGAGCATCCGTGGTTCATCCGCGGGGGGGAAAGAATGGGTGGACACTGTCACTGCATGAGGATCCATGTGGATTTACTCTAGAGATTGAACATCGGTGCGGCTCTACGTTCGTAAAAATTTACATCAGGCACTGCGAACAGCGTCGTTTCGCACTAGGTAATCTTATTGCATCGATTAGAGCACGGTTCTAAGATTCCAATAGGACCTAGGTTCGAGATTTAAGTTTTATTATCTGCTGCGCTGCACGAACTAGGTTGTTTGTTAGGCCCCGAGTGCGGAAGGACCTCGATCTACGTGACGAGTTTATATCGATCATGTCAATCATATCATAAGGAAATTCGATATGCAGACAGAGTGCGCAAAAGACAAGAGATAACCAAAGTTTAATTTATTCATTAATAACTTTGAAATAACTCCATTACATAATCCTTCAGAGGAAAAGAGTACTAAATGACATTCTAGACTCAACAAAAGAAAATTACAATGATAGACTCAAGAAAGATGAAAAAGACATGACTAGGTAGTAGCTTCAACGATCGGAACGGCTCTACTCTCTTCACTTGTGTCCATTTCCATCCGAATGATCCTTGTCATCGGAGTTACCTGAAAAATAGGGGAAAACAGTAGGGTGAGCGAACGCTTAGTAAGAATTATATCTCTAATCCAGACTTGTTTAAAGTAATTAATGACTTACATCATGTGGCATGCTCATGTATGCATGATAGCAAGAGATCATCGAATATAGATTGAAAGTAAAGAGAGAGTGACCTAGCAAAATATACTAGAAAATGTTGGTGATAGACCAAGTAAAGTTTACCAATATATAAAGCATGAAATTGTCAAGTCAAGTACCAAGATATTGGCTATTAATTCATTCTAGTACATTGCCCAATCCAGGCCACGCAAGTCATGTCATGTATTATCAAGTACGTAATAGAGAGAGAGCGTATGGAATGTCGTCGATCAATCAAGTTAGTCATGCACTCCGGTGCAATGCCACACTGTGGTCAATATAGCTCCCATAGGCACAAGTACTTTCGGGCGCTCCTCCCAGGACCAGACCGGGCCCCATAATTGCCAGGTATTGAGTCATGTAAAATATCTAGACATCCACCATAGTTTCTAGCCAATAGAATTCCAAAGAAATAATCCATTGTAGGAACTGTAGGGTAGATTCATGGAATAAGGAGTTCAAGCATAGAACTTTAGACAAGTATGACATAGCGACAAGTCTCTCATAAAACCAAGACAATTCGTGAAAACTGGGTAATTGGCGTCCACTCAGACAACCACCAATTATAGAAATAGCGTCCACTATTGTGGTCGCACATTTCTGTGAACAGTACAGGCACGAAGAATTTGCGTCCATATCACGGCCGCTAATTCAGTGATTTGTGCACACTGGCCTGGCCGCCAATTCGTTCCGGCGTCCATGACCTGGTCGCTAATTCCAGACAGAGACAGACTTCTCACAGAAGCCAAAAATAGTACTCTATGAGGGTTAGAACTTCATGTTTCTTCAGAGTGACATGACTAACAGGGTTCCAGGGTTTTTAGGGTACAACCAGCTCGGCTGTCATGAGGGAATCCAAGGCTTGCGTAGATTTACGGAGGTCTCAATGAAGAAAGTATCAGTCCGAAGGAAGGAATATCTCACGGAGGGTCCAATTATCACTAAGAGTTGAGGTGTAAGTGTGAAACAACATGAAACAAGGACTCTATCTTCAGATGTGAGATAAGAGTGCCAAAAGACCCACGATATGGGTCAAAACCCGATAAAACATGTGAAGCAGGAAAATAGCGCCCATTCAAACAGGTGCTATATCAGAATTCAGCGTCTGTTCGTAATGTCGCTAAATAGATAACTTACAACAGTTTTATAATTATCAGAAGAATTAGCGTCTGCTTGCAAAGGCGCTAAATCAATAATTTAACAAATTTTAATAATTTCACAATAAATAGACGACCTCTTAGAAAGGCGCCAGATATTTAAAGAGCATCCAAGTGATGGACGTAAATTCTTATTTTTCTGAATTATTTTAATTTTTAACAAAATAACAGGAATCAGCGTCTCTGTGCAGAGGCGCTATATCGAGAATAGGTGGCTGTTCAAACAGTCGCTCATTCTTTTATGTATACAGTTTATAAGGCATCAAGTAGGTACGATAGTAGACTCAAAACATTGTTCATATCTTTCAATTTAACAAGAACAGTAACATATTGATGTTTATGATGATTTTCAGAAAACTAATCACATGGTAATGTAGGGAAAAATAGAAGGAATCCAAAAATATGCACAACATGATTTTTAATTGCATGGTTCCATAAATATTCGATTTTTAACATACTGCAATTATTAAATATCCCAAGAAATTAACGACAGGGTGTTGGACGTAGTTTGATTTAGCATCAGGGTCACTGTCGCAGTTTTAGGAAATAGCGGCCACTGATTGGTCGCTAGTTCCTTGGCATGCAGAAAACGTAAAGATACGCAAAAATACGTGTAGAGATTTGCAAGGAATAGATATGCAAGATCATGGTAGATGTCTTTACATGTTTTAACATGGTTTAGCCTGAGATTAGGAGAAAATCTTCTTGTGGTTTGGTGGAGAAAGGATCTAACGGGAAGAAGATGTAGCAGATGAAGCAGATGCTTCTTCTCTACGCATAGTAGCCGGAAGGAAACGAAGGATGCAGGGCTCCTTCACGTCCTCCACGTAACAACAGCAACAGCATGTAGCACATGACCATGGAAGAAGAAGAAGCAGATGCTTCTTTACGTCAACAGAAGGAAGAGGACGCAGAGCACGACAGCAGGAGGACGTCGATGCTCAAGGGATGACGAGTAGCAGCAGCAACAAAAACATCTGCCAATCACGGGGTCTATATTTATAAGGATTTAGACTCAAGCTTTTTAATGGGACTTAAATTTCCTATGTAAGAGTCTGATGAGAGTTAAACCTTCCCATGTTAGTCCAACCCTTGCTATAACCTCAGCCGTCTTCGATCAAAAACCCTAACTTTCATGTACGTTCGAAGGTGATAATACTCTGGTGTTTAAGAAAAAGCCCTTAAGTATGTATGTATTCATGTCTATATCCCTTAGATCATCGAGCTGCAACCATAAGCCCCTTTAATGTGTGGCCCTCTTAAAGCCCAAACCATGAGGCACATTTGGCTAGTTTATTGGTTAAGGCCCTTACTGTGTATGGGTTGGGTTTCAATTACCAAACCTATTTGGTTATAGGTGTTGGGCTTTATTAGACCTTTATTCGTGTTGGTCCTTTATTTATTTTATTTAGAGAATTCATTTAGGAAATTCCTATTTCCTATAATTTTATCTGTGGTGCTACACATTCTTTTATGTATATAGCTTATAAGGCATCAGGCAGGTACGATAGTAGACTCAAAACACTGTTCATTTCTTTCAATTTAACATGAACAGTAACATATTGATGTTTTTGATGATTTTCAGAAAACTGATCACATGGTAATGAAGGGAAAAATATAGGGAATCCAAAAATATGCACAACATGATTTTTAATTGCATGGTTCCATAGATATTTAATTTTTAACATGCTACAATTATTAAATATCCCAAGTAATTAACGACAGGGTGTTGGACGCAGTTCGATTTAGCGTCAGGGTCACTATCGCAGCTTTAGAAAATAGCGGCCACTGCTTGGTCGCTAGTTCCTTGGCATGCAGAAAACGTAAAAATACGCAAAAATACATGCAAAGATTTGCAAGGAACAGATATGCAAGATCATGGTAGATGTCTTTACATTTTTTAACATGGTTTAGCCTGAGATTAGGAGAAAACCTTCATGTGGTTTGGTGGAGAAAGGATCTAATGGGAAGAAGATGAAGCAAAAGAAGCATATGCTTCTTCTCTACGCATAGTAGCTGGAAGGAAACGAAGGATGCAGGGCTCCTTCAGGTCCTCCACGTAACAACAGCCGCAGCAGGTAGCACACGACCATGGAAGAAGAAGAAGCAGATGCTTCTTTATGGCAACAGAAGGAAGAGGACGCAGAGCACGACAGTAGGAGGACGTCGATGCTCAAGGGATGATGAGTAGCAGCAACAACAACAACTTCTGCCAATCACGGGGTCTATAGTTATAAGGATTTAGACTCAAGCTTCCTAATGGGACTTAAATTTCCTACGTAAGAGTCTTAAGAGAGTTAAACCTTCCCATGTTACTCCAACCCTTGCTATAACCTCAACTGTCTTCGATCAAAAACCCTAACTCTCATGTACGTTCGAAGGTGATAATACTCTGGTGTTTGAGAAAAAGCCCTTAAGTATGTATGTATTTATGTCTATATCCCTTAGATAATCAAGCTGCAACCATAAGCCCCTTTAATGTGTGGCCCTCTTAAAGCCCAAACCGTGAGGCCCATTTGGCTAGTTTATTGGTTAAGGCCCTTACTGTGTATGGGTTGGGTTTCAATTACCAAACCTATTTGGTTATAGGTGTTGGGCTTTATTAGACCCTTATTCGTGTTGGTACTTTGTTTATTTTATTTAGAGAATTCATTTAGGAAAATCCTATTTCCTACAATTTTATCTGGGGTGCTACACCCTCCCCTAATTAAAAGAATTTGGTCCCCAAATTCAATTTTATATAGACATAAAGGGTGCAGAGCACTTACAATTTTTGAAATAAGTTGGGGAATCTTCTTTTCATTGATTCTTCTGTCTCCCATGTGATTTCTTGCTCGATATTCTTGTTCCATTGAATCTTCACCATAGGGATTGTCCTGTTCCTTAGTACACGAACCTCACGATTACGGATCCTCAATGACTTTTGTTCATAGGTGAGGTCCTTTTGTATCACCATGTTGTCATGATCTATGACGTGGAATGAATCATGAACATACTTCTTAAGCATAGAGATGTGGAATACATTGTGAACTTCGTACAATCGCGGCGGCAAGGCGATCTGATAGGCTACCTCGCCAACTCTTTCTAGCACTTCGAAGGGACCGAAATATCTTAGTGTAAGCTTGCCTTTAACACCGAATCTTCGGATACCTTGGCCTGGGAAAACCTTGAGAAAGACATGGTCTCCGACTTGGAACTCCAAGTCTCTCCTTCTTGTATCGGCATAAGTCTTTTGCCTAGACTGGGCTATTTGAAGCCTTTATCGAATTACTTGTATCTTCTCAGTGGTATCTATTACCATGCCCGGGCCTAGAAGTTACTTTTCCCCATCTTCGTCCCAGCATATTGGTGAGCGACAACTCCTTCCGCATAATGCCTCGATGGGTGCCATTTGAATGCTTGCCTGATAACTATTATTATAAGAAAATTCGACCACGGGCAAGTGATCATGCCAACTTCCACCAAAATCAATAACACAAGCTCGTAGCATGTCTTCCACGACTTGATCTGTTCTCTCGGTCTGACCATCCGTTAGAGGATGAAAAGCAATACTGAAGTTGAGTCTCATCCCCAAGGAGTGTTGTAGACCCTTGCAAAAGTGAGAAGTGAAGCGCGGGTCTCGGTCAGACACAATTGAAACAGGAACTCCATACAATCTCACGACTTCTTTGACATATAAGACAGCTAGAACATCGACTGACCATCGGCTCTTTATAGGCAAGAAGTGTGCCAACTTGGTCAATCGATCTATGATAACCCATATTCCATCATGTCCGCCTTTAGACTTAGGCAAACACATGATAAAGTCCACTCCAATATCTTCCCACTTTCACTTGGGAATGTCTAGTGGATGTAACTTACCAGCGGGCTTTTGGTGTTCTGCTTTTACTTATTGGCATGTAAGACAACGAGACACAAAGTCCGCAACCTCCCTTTTCATATTGGGCCACCAAAAAGTCCGTTTTAAGTCTTGGTACATCTTGGTAGCTCCAGGGTGTATAGTGTATCTTGATCGATGAGCTTCCTCTAAGATTTTCTTCTTCAATTTAGGACAGTCAGGTACACATGTCCATTCATGAAATAATAGCCTTCCATCAGATGTCAGCTTAAAATCTGGTCGCTCTTCCAGCTTACCCTTGATCTCTACTAGCACTGGGTCTTCCTCTTATAGCCCTTTGATTTCAGAGAGTAACTCCGGTTGTATCCTCAAGTGTGACAGAATGACACGTCCTTTTTCCTCGTCCAAACTTATGTTTAGCTTGGAGAATTGTTCAAGCATCCTCCATTCTTGAATCATGCAGCTAGCTAACAGTGCTCTTGACTTCTGACTAAGGGTATCAGCTACGGAATTACCCTTTCCTCGATGATATTGTATGGTGAAGTCGAGGTCCTTGAGATACTCTAGCCAGTGCCTTTGTCTCATATTCAATTCTTTTTGAGAAACTAGATACTTGAGACTCTTGTGATCGAAGTTCTCCATAGAGATAGTGTCTTCAAATCTTTAAGGTAAACACCACCGCGGCCAACTCTAAGTCGTGAACCGGGTAGTTCTCTTCATGTTTCTTCAATTGTCGGGAAGAATAAGCAATCACCTTCCCTTGTTGCATTAATACACATCCGAGGCCAATGCCAGATGCATCGGTATACACCTCGAACTTCCCTCCTTCATCTGGTAATGCTAAGACTGGAGCAGTTGTCAGATGATCCTTCAAGGCTTGGTAGCTTCTCTCACAATCTTCATTCTACTCATAAGGAATCTCCTTGCATGTTAGTCTAGTAAGAGGTACGGCAATCTTCGAGAAGTCCTTTATAAATCATCAGTAGTAACCAGCTAGACCGAAGAAACTCCAGATTTCAGTTGCATTTGTCGGCCTTTCCCAATTCTTTACTGCCTCAACTTTTGATGGATCCACAGAAGTTTCATTCTTCGAAATCACATGTCCTAAGAAAGATACCGCCTCGAGCTAGAAATCACACTTGCTCAACTTGGCATAGAGATGATTGTTCCTCAATATTTGCAATGCAATCCTCAAGTGCTCTTCATGATCTTCCTCGGACTTTGAGTATATTAATATATCATCAATGAAAACCATAACAAATTGATCTAGATGAGGCCTGAATATGCTATTCATCAATTGCATAAAGGCTGCAGGGGCATTCGTTAGTCCAAAAGGCATAACAATAAATTCATAATGCCCATACCTGCTCTGGAATGCGATCTTATGAATATCCTCATCCTTGATCCTCAGTTGGTGGTATCCCGATCGAAGATCAATCTTAGAGAAATATTTGGCTCCTGATATTTGATCAAATAACTCATCGATCCTCGACAGTGGATACTTGTTCTTGATAGTAAGGTGGTTCATCTGCCGATAATCGATGCAGAGTCTCATCGATCCATCTTTCTTCTTGACAAATAACACAGGCGCTCCCCATGGGGAAGTACTTGGTCTAATAAAACCCTTATTCAATAATTCCCTCAATTATTCCTTCAATTATTTTAGCTCGGCGGGGGACATTCTATAAGGTGCCTTAGAGATAGGGCCAGCACCAGGGATAAGATCGATGGTGAATGTCACTTCTCTTTCTGGGGGTAAACCGGGTAAATCTTCCTGGAATACATCGGGAAACTCCCTGAATAAGCGGATGTATTCTAGCTTGGACTCCTTAACTTTCGTGACAGTCACAAATGCTATGAAAGCCACACACCCCTTTCTTAAGAGCTTACTAGCTCGGAGAGCCGAGATAAGATGTGACTTGTTTCGACTCCGAGGACTAGTGTAAACCAATTCTAAAAAATACTCAAAAATTACCTTCCCATTTCGGCAATCTATAACAGCCCTGTGTGTGGATAGCCAATCGGCACCTAGTATGACATCATACCCTTTCATATCTAGGCATATCAAATCGGCAGGTAGATTTTACCCTTTAACCATAACTTCACCATTCGGGTAATGGTGTGAAATCTCGGATTCACTTCTAAGAGGAGTAGAAACAACTAAGTCTAACCATACAGGTTCCACATAAAACGAAGCAGCAAATGTCTTGGAAACAAAAGAATGAGTCGCGCCAGTATCAAATAAGAAGTGAGCAGTCTTGGTGTAACGCCCGGTAATTTTGAAATAAGAATAAATATATTTAGGAAGAAAACCTATACCTAATACATATTCTTACAAATAAGTATATAATGTTAATAAATAAAATTTATTCAAATAAATAAATGTCCAAGTGATATTCCTTTAGGGTTGCTCAGATCGAACCTACCTCTGATACCCAAGACAAGGACTAATAAAAGTTAAAGAAATTATGAGGAATAAAATCCCTATATACATACAAATTATTAATAGGTATATGAGGGTTAGTAAATAACAAATAAGTTTATATATATATATATATATATATATATATATATATATATATATCAAGATATATGAAACCCACGCACATTGTAAGGGGCCTTTAGATTACTTATATGACAAATAACAAGCTTTGGGAAAAATGGATAACAACATATTGACACAAATAAGGGCCCTTAAGTCTCAACCCACTCATCCATATATCTGTGCATATATATATATAATGCAATATAAATAAATATAATACAACGTAAATAATCAAGGCTAGACTCGGTACACAACCCCATGACATCCTAATAAGTCTCACAAAAAGAACTCATGGACCCTATCGTTATATTATAATAAATTTAAGAATAACATGTTATTTTTATGTAAGAATTTAATGCACAACACAATTTTATTTGAATTAAGAATTAATAAATCTCGAAGAAAACATCAATTCTTTTTGATCAATGAGCATATATGCGATTTCGGTCCTTTTAAGGGCATTGAGAAAAGGTCAAAAACTCAATTGACGCCTCTTGGTACAAGCGTATCCAACGTGAAAGATGACTTAATGCAAGTCATTATTTACAAATTAGCAAAAGTCAAATAAAGTATATAGTTAAAGGTATTATAAAATAACAGGGATATTTATACAATATCGATCCTTTGGAGGTGAAAGAGAAATGGCCAAAATCAAATGACGCCATTACTATAGGCATTGATTTCATATGAAACGACTTAAACAAAGTCGTTATTTTATTCTAAAATGAATAGTGCCAGTTTTTGAATTAAAGAATTTTGGAAAACTAATTACATAGCAAAATATAGAAAAATGGAAAATGCATACTCATAAAATTTCCCAACAAGATCACATCAAGAAAAAAAGATAAAAATCCCTAAAGATTGTTACTTTTTAAATTAATGTTATTATGAGAACGGTTCGAACTGATAACTTAGAAGGGATTTAACTCGGGAATAAGGGTATTATGGAAGGGTTTAAAAAGGAGAAATCCTAATACTAGTAGGACTTGTACCAAAGGGTTTGAGTCCCAATCGAACACCAAACCTATAGGGTCTCCAAAACACTATAAATACCCCTCTTCTCAACTCCCTGTTACTCCTTGAAAAAAATCCCATGACCCATTGCTGTTTGAGAATTTCTTCCAAGAAGGATTGCTGCCACCACCAAGCCTTCCCTCCTCTGCTAAACGGATTAAAGCCACGGCTAGAAGGATTTCTAAAATTGTCCTGAGGGGAATTGCCGCCCTCTTCCTGCAAGCAATCTTCTATTAAGAAGATTGGGGCCCTTGTTCTTCCACCATCGAAGGAAGGGATTGCTACCTGCATTTGTTTAATTGAAGAAGCTTGCTACCTCTTCTTCCTCCAAACTGCTTCTCAATTCTACTTCTTGCTATCAACGAACGGAGGTGCATTGAAGCTGCTACTGTTCTTCTCACCAAATTGGGAATCACAGCAGCCACTTCTACTTCTACAAGACTCGGCTGAGAGAAAAACCATCAATTTTTTTTGATCAAAGAGTATCAACTTCGATCAAAATCTTGTTGCTGCCTTTCTTCCTAAAGCACTAACAGAGACTTTATACCCTGCTACTAATCTCCACAAGGGGTCATAGAGCCTTGATTCATTCCATTATTTTCAATCTTTCCAATCAAACACCAACAAACCAAAGTCGGTTTTCTCAAGAACAAGCCCAATTTTGTTAATATTAGATCATGAACATGCATATAGGTCTTTTAGAACGTTTTCCGTAGGCTTTGTGATGTTTTACTGAGTTTCAGTGAATAGCGACCTAGGCTAGGGCGCTATTTGATTTAACGACTATTCAAATAGTCGTCAATTCATTAGTTAACTAATAAATACACATGTTTAAAGTTTTAATAACCGAGAACCCTTACATGTAAATTAATACATGATCATACTGTTAAATTTTTGTTATTTTTCTCTATCTATACATGTCTCTAGATTCTAGATTGGACCTACTCCAAAAATCATGTGTCTATGATTGTACTTGCTCGGTGCAAATCATATGACAAATAAATCACGACAGCCACTAGGTCATCATTTTAATTAACGCCCCTATACATGGGCGCCAATTTAGTGATAAACTATGAAAATTGACATGTTTATAATATTACAAATAACGACATGCACACTCCCCTTTAATTTGATATATGATGCCCCTGACTAGGGCGCTGTTTGTATAATTGAAGCCTTCATGAAAGTCGTCATTTTTATAATAATTGAAATTTAAAAATGCTTATATATTTTAATTTGGATATAACGACTGAGTGAACAGTTGTTATGTTATTAACCGACGACCCTGACAAGGGCGCTATTTACAAAAATAAAGACTTGACACAAGGCGCTATTTTCCTGGTTTCGGATTTCTGAGGATTTACTGTAACCCATTTCAGTGGGTTATATTTATATATGTATATCTTTATAGGCACTATATTCCAGTCCGTGAGTATAGTCCCATGTTTCACGTTATTTTTATCGATTACCCACTATTTCTCGGTGATAGATGAACTCTCCGTTCCTTCGGACTGGTGATTTTATCATAGAGACCTCCGTAAGAGTCCGCTAGCCTTGGATTCCCTCAAGGCAGCCGAGCGGGTTGTACCACTAAAATCTATGACACTATCTAATTGCCATGTCACTCTAAAGAAACATGGTAACCCAGCCCTTTCATGGTGCTATTCTTGGCTCATGAGAGAATTCTCTTATGTTGGGTCCCTCAGTCAATGACACCCAAGAGGGGGGTGAATTGGGTGACTACAATTTTACTTTAAAACTCTTGACCTTTTATCAAAGGCAATGAGACAACAATTAAAACACCCAAAACTGTTGATCTGGCAAGCTCGATAACAACAAACACTATGAGACAAGACGAGTGCACACGGTGGAGTTAATGACATATAACAGAATTAATGAAGTTGATTTAGCCATTAAACCGATTCTCTCAAGTTCACCGATCCCACACGATCATATAGATGGATACATAAAATAAGCCAAACCAGTGCGCAAAGCAAACCACAATACACAGGGATTTTAAGGTGGTTCGGGACCACGACGGGCTCCCTACGTCCACCCCTCACCAAACTAGGTGAGGCTTCACTCGGGAATAAATTCCCAACCGGAGACGATGTTCCAAACACACACGCAGGACAACGCCTGCACACACACACGGGGACGCACCCCAAAGCACACACACACACACGGAGACGTAGTCTCCCACACGGTCCAACGGCCGGAATGACAACACACACACGATCCGATGGCCGGATCACCAACACGAACACACGCTGCCACAAGTGCAACAAACCACACACAAGATACAGAACGGATCTAACTAGTCACCCACACACACAAACGTAGATCTAGGAAGACCTATGTACACTCACGAATAAATCACGACACACACACGACCACGGATCCAACAATGATCCACACACACATAAATATCTGAGATAAAGATTACAACATATGCTGAAGTTTAAACTCAAAGAATCAGAATGAAAGGTGTGAAGAGAGAATGATTTATCCTTGTAGTAGCTCCCCCTTTCTCTTCTCGGAATTTAATCGAACACTTGTGCAGCAGGAAGATGTTCTTGACAATCTTGAATCGGATGAGCTTGAATCTTGATTTCACTCGCAGCCAGCAGTAGAGGGTTGATAGGAACTTCGAATCCTCCTTCTTCCCTTCATATTCACGCACAAACACAAGAGGAACAAGGGCTGGAGGTGGCTGCTGCGACCTGCACAAAGAAGGGTTAGAAAGAAACCTGAAAATAGTGTATACGAAAATCCCTTAGGTTTTCCAATCTCTACAAGTGTTTATATAAGCCAAGGGTGGTCAATGGTCGACCAAGAGACAAGATCCACTCATTTAGGAGTGGATTACGGACAGCCAAACAAGTGTATTTGGACCATTGGGTCGAAACGCCAAAAGTCTACATTCACGGCGCCGCCCAGACCAGAAAGGGTCGACCCTTCGGGTCGACCCTCGAGCTGTGCTAAAGGTCCAGAAGACATGGGTCGACCCCAGGGGTCGACCCTCTCAGAACCAGGTTCTGGTTCAACAAAAACAGCAAAATGATCTGTAGGGGTCGACCCTTGGGGTCGACCCTCGGGGCATGGGTCGACCCTTGGGGTCGACTCTTGGCCATACAGAAGCCAAACAGAACAAGTTTTGTGTTCTATTTTACACGGGTCGACCCTTAGGGTCGACCCTCGGGTTTCCAGATTCAATGGGTCGACCCCAAGGGTCGACCTTGGGTTTCCAGAACCCAAACAGGACACATTTTTGGTTCTGGTTCATAGGGGTCGACCCCAAGGGTCGACCCTTTCTTGAGGGGTCGACCCTAAGGGTCGACCCTTTCAGGCAGCTTCACAAAAATCAGTTCTGCGCGCTTCGGCGACGGGAATTAATACTCCTAGCTCCGAACTCCGATCGAAGCAAGACTAGAGGCGTTGGAAAGAGGACTCCCAGAGCTACAACATAAAATTTATAGAGGGGAGATCCAATGGTTGGATTGAAAATGGTGAAGACTGTAAGGGAGTTTAAGTTTGAAAAATAACTAAAACCTCCATCAAACCAAATGGAATCAATTGATTAAATGTTACCATAATCCCATGAAGATCAACAATGATTTTGCATCCTGAAAAACATGATAAACCAAGAGGTTAGATCAAGATCAAAATATATGGGTCATGTATTAACATATGAAGCTAGTTTTGAGACCAAGACCCAAATGACATGAAATATGATTACGAAAGCATTAGCATGAGGCGAGTTAATATTAAACCAATGAATCTGAAGATGTTGTGAATCTGAAGATGTTGTGAAATCCTCATGCATAGCCATTTAAGCCATATGATTAGAATGACTAGGAGCCATCACTCATGCATTCATGATATACAATAACCAGAGGAAATCCTCAACAGAGCATGTAATGAAATGGCTATGCATTTACACAAAACAAGGCCATGCAATCAATTTCATATCCATAAGGACTCAACCATTTCACTGAGAAGCATAGTCTTCACATGAGACCTCCAAAGACTAATGTGCAGCATGCTTGATTCAATCATCAACCTACTTAGTAAAGCAACCTGCAAGATGAGATAGCCACATGTGAGTTCATTTATCATGAAGATGTTTTCCACTAATCAAGCACACAATATGTTGTGATTATCAAAACCACTATCATCACACATGAGGTGTGATTATCAAAACCACTATCATCACACATGATGTTTAGTTATCATCAAGGTCATAGCTCAACAATCTCCATCACACATGAAGTTTAGTTATCATCAAAATCATAGCTCAACAATCTCCCCCTTTTTGATGATGACAAACTTAGTGATGAATGATGACAATCTTAGTGAAGATGACAAACAAGTGGCATGTTGTTCTCCCCCAATCATGAAATCCCAATCATGAAACCAGCAAGCATGAATCACATGAAATATTTCTCCCCCTTTGACATTATCAAAAAGCCGGGTAAGGCCAAACATACTCCCTCACGATGAAGAAACAGATGAGATGCACATTGTAGCATGAGAAATGTGCAAGGAATAGTAACCCACATTTGAAATTCTGATGAAGCAGGAGTAAGTTATAAATGAGTGGGTTCATGAAATGTATGGGAAACACCAAGTGTTGGTTAGAGAGGATACCAAATGTTGATTACTCGGTTGTGCCCAATCTTTCTCCCCATTAGCCAAGCAAGCACAAGAATTTATCGAGCAAGAAAATAGCATGGGAAGTTCACTCAATTTTTTGGTTTTCAGTATTTTCCAGATTTTTAATTTTTGATTTGTGGTTTGAAATGCATGAGATGCAACTTATGCTTGTGATGGCATGTGAGATGCATACATAAGCAAACAAATAGATACATATATAAACATGCAACACTGCTCCCCCGTACTTACTAAAGAAGGGATGCGTATAGGAAAGATGCAAGAGAGTCATGGCAATCAGAATACACATGTGTAGCACATGGGAGATTTTCCAATCATATAGGAGATTAATGTAATTGCTAATGGAGTCAATCAACTTTCTGAATGCATATTAAATCAAATTCTCAATTGTGTAAGTGAGAAACATGAAAAATGATAGTTTTAATATGGATATTTAGATTTTCAGATCAACACAGGGAGACATTTTATAGACTGCACTTCAATTTTGAGAACAGCGTATTGGAGGCTACGCTCTACCACAATTAGTTTTCACCTGCATTTTTTTTTCAACTCAACCAGTATCATATGATAGTCAAAAATTTTCAAGAGTGATCAGGTTCAAAATGATTCCTTTTTACGCGAGTAGACGCATGGAGCTCATGCCAGAATCCCCGGTTACTCAGAATGCTGAACCATTTCACCTCATTTTGAACAGAGGTACTAGTCAACACTTTTCAGATATGAACCACATCACGTCTCAGGTGACATGTGCCCAGTTTACTCAGTGAGACCGAGCATTGCTCTGCCGTTCATTTTCATTGCAGATTTTTCAACAAAGATAGGTAGGCAGCTTTTTCCTCAACTGTCTCTTCAACATACATGCAGCAAGTTTAACATCTCGAGAGTGTTGAAAAAAAATTCACATATCCTTATCTTTAACACTCATTTTTATATTTTGTGCATGAATTGTGTGAATTTGATTCAGCATGTATACCGAAAATATCATGAATACATAACAATACAACTCCCCCTAAATAGATGCACTTTTACTCCCCCCAAAGGGTACAACATGAAGCACACCAATAATGACTCAAATGCAACATTATTTATCAAGAATGCATAAGGTCGTAGAAATTTCAAGGATGGGGGTGAATAGCATATAATAACACACAAGCACACATTGGGAGTTTATGCAAATGCATTATGACATGCATGCGAGCAATGTGATGTCAATTTGATACCAATTGAATGGATGCCAAATGAATGAACTAAGTGCGACGAATGCATGAGTGCTAATGCAATGCAGAAATTAACATGGGTGCAAGGTGTGTGTTTTTGGTTTTTCATTTGAGAGAACTAAATGCACCTAATGCATTGGATTCTGATGCATGCAGCCTATAACTTTACGAGAATGAAAGATAAGATGCAAAAAGAATATGAGAGCTTTCATTTCCAAGCCAGTGTGATAGAAAACCTATTGAGTTCATCCACATTCAATCCATGAAACAGCAAACATTGTTTATGACAAGACCTTTATGAATGAGGGTGCATAAATGATCAAAAGTAAACAGTGCAACCGAAATTTCAGAATTGTTCAAAAATAGATTTTGAAAGGTCTTTTACAAGTTTTGAATGAGAGTTCATCCAAAAGTTAAATGTATGGATCATATAATCACAAACATATTTTCAAGTCACATAACTCATCTCAAGGATTCATTCAACAATTAATCAATCACAAACCAATCAAGATCTGGTACGAGGCGGAGATTTTAGTCCAAAGACCCAACTCAACGCATAGGGAATGCTTCCAAATAGATATAATCCACTCTTTCACAAATGCCATTTGATATACCAGACATGCAATTCAATTCAAGTGTCATACAGTAGCCAACCACTTCAAGCACAACTCTAAAGGTTTTCATTTTGTTAAATCAAGTAAGTATGATCATCACATCAAACTAGATTCAACCAATTTGTCACAGCATGCTAGTAAATGACAACTCAAGTTTTTAGAATCAACACTTGTCATCTAAAGGTATCACCAAGTGACAAAAATGCCATTGCATGAGTTGATAAGGATGAATTACCTTGGTTCAGGAGACAAGATTGGAAGCCTTCAATCACTGAAATTGCCAACCTCACGGAGGTTGATATTTCAGATTTTGCTTTCTTACCTTTGCCTTGAGAATCCTTCTTCTTCCAAGTCTTTCACCTATTGAACCATCCTTTGTTAATTGAGAAGCGCACTTTTCATACCATGTCTTGGGTACTATCAAGATCACTTCCTATCTCCTGGTGGTGAGTTGAGAAAATTTTTATCATTTTCATCCTTGCAAGGTATTCTTCAAGATTGGTCATGACTAACCCATCATCATTTGGAGTATAATCTGCATTTATGAACAAACATAATTGATTTGTCAATTTCGATTCAAATTTATTATCAATGGCATGACAAATTCTTTTAACAACCAACATCATCTTAGGGAGGTCTAGACACGGTGCATGACTCATGTGTGAATCTAAGGACTATGCTCATATGATGAATGTGATTACTCCCCCTTAATGTATGCATGAATGCAAGATGTTCAATGAGATCCTATTCCCACATGCAGTCATGGAGGTGATGAAGACAGGAGAAATGCAGTGCATTAAAACATGGATTCATTTTAGTTGAGAAGTGGATTCTTCAACTTTAGTGCATGACGGCATGTGAAAGTTTATGCAATCATGAAGGTATATGCAAAACCTATGTATGTAGTGAGATCATGACTTGAAGGTGTATGCAAATGACATGCTATATGACATGTGATATACACACCAATATGTAAACAAATATAGATGGAATGCATGTATGGACATATGCAAGATCACATAATTATATGACACAAAGTGAGTCAAGGAATAACACAATCACTGCAAAAAGTGGGAGGGATATCACCTGATTTAAAATTCAATTTTTGATATTTCTTCCAACCTGACTTATGCCACTTGACCTGTGTGCCTTACCTTCATGATGAAAATAAGTTTCATGCTTTACATTCCCAAGGCACACCTGCAAAACAGATTTCTCATTTGGCCTTCTTAGGTACCCAAATCCTTTTGGGTCCTTGTGGTTTAGCAGCAACTTGGGCATGCAATTTCCAATTTTTAACAACATTCAATTCATCATTTTTCTTCAGAAAACAATCATGCTTTATATTCCCTGATTTGCCATAGTGATGGAGAAGAGTACTTGGCATCACATTTTTCTTTCTCATTGGTTCTATTGGTTTGTGTGGGTGATCATGATGTGTTGAATGAGAATTCTTTTTCAGTAACCAGCAATGTGAAATAGTATGATCTCTTTTACCACAATGATTACAATGCATGGAAGATTTTGTGGTAGATGATTGCTTTGCATTTTTGAAACTAGCTTGTTCTCTACAAGCTCTCAAATCATCATTTTTCATTATGAAACAATTATGCATCAAGTGTCCAAGTTTTCCACAATAGAGGCAAGAGGCATTTCTTTTCTTGGATGTATGGGGTTTCACATCAATGATTTTAGCATACACATTACGGACATCCACACTCTTTTTCAGATTTGGTTGAGTTTTCGGCATGGTGAATTGCTGGGATTGAGATTTGGAGGTGCTGGGTGCACATGTGCTGTGGACAAGTGAAGTTTGTGTCTTGCTCTCAAATTTCTTTTTGTTCACAGGACTAAACCCCAGCCCCTCTCTTTGAAAGTTTACTTTCATCCCTAGCAATTTGTCCAGGTTGTTTTGGCCATCCACAAATCTAGATAATGAAGCATTCAAGTTAGAGATTTCTTTTTCAAGTGATGAAATGTGCAATTCATAGGAAGTCATCTTATTTTCACAAGAATTAACTTGATCATGCAAAGTAGCATTGATGGTTTTATGACTTTGAATTTCTTGCAACAATTCATCCATTCTTTCAGATTCATGAAGATTTACAGATTTTCCTTTTTCATGAAAAAGCAATCTTTCAGACATAGCATTATTCAACTGTTTCAATTCTTCATTTTCTTTCACCAGTTTAGAACATTTATCACATGAAGAGTTTCCTTTTTCAAGTTCTTCTTTTTCATATCTTAAGCATGCAATGGTTTCTTTGTGACAATCTACATCGTGCTTTAAAAGTTCACTCAACTTAACAAACTCGGAACATTTATCACAAGAATCATTTTCAAGCATGGTGTTTTCATATTTCCTTTTCAATTTTCTGTTTTCAGATTTTAACTTCTTGTATTTTTCAGCAAGCTCATCATATTCATTTAACAATTCTTCATAGCTAAATTCATCTTCATTATCAGAATCAGAATTTACCTTTGAGCTTGATCCACTTGGTGAGCTTGATTCACTTGGCTGATCACTCCTTTGTTCACTCATCCCTGCCACAAGACATTGGTCTCCATGCTCTTCCCAAATCTTGGTTAGGCCATCCAAGATATCCTTCGCGGATCTGCAATGGGAGACAAAAGGGAAATGATTAGAATCAACTGCAGTAGTAAGTAACTTTAAAACTAAGCAATTTTGATCATGTTTAAACTTTTGATTTTCAGTCCAGACATTCTTGTCCTTGGGCAACTCATAAGGACCATATGAAATAAGCCTCCATAGCTTAGGGTCATATGAGTTGACAAGACTGCACATTCTTCCTAACCACAAATCAAACTTGGAACCATCAAACACCGGTGGAGAATTCAAGGTGTAAGTGTTGGTAGTCATTGATCCGGATCACTCTAGATCGTTAGATCTATGAAATAAGAGCCTTAGCTCTGATACCAATTGTTGGGTCCCTCAGTCAATGACACCCAAGAGGGGGGTGAATTGGGTGACTACAATTTTACTTTAAAACTCTTGACCTTTTATCAAAGGCAATGAGACAACAATTAAAACACCCAAAACTGTTGATCTGGCAAGCTCGATAACAACAAACACTATGAGACAAGACGAGTGCACACGGTGGAGTTAATGACATATAACAGAATTAATGAAGTTGATTTAGCCATTAAACCGATTCTCTCAAGTTCACCGATCCCACACGATCATATAGATGGATACACAAAATAAGCCAAACCAGTGCGCAAAGCAAACCACAATACACAGGGATTTTAAGGTGGTTCGGGACCACGACGGGCTCCCTACGTCCACCCCTCACCAAACTAGGTGAGGCTTCACTCGGGAATAAATTCCCAACCGGAGACGATGCTCCAAACACACACGCAGGACGACGCCTGCACACACACACGGGGACGCACCCCAAAGCACACACACACACACGGAGACGTAGTCTCCCACACGGTCCAACGGCCGGAATGACAACACACACACGATCCGATGGCCGGATCACCAACACGAACACACGCTGCCACAAGTGCAACAAACCACACACAAGATACAGAACGGATCTAACTAGTCACCCACACACACAAACGTAGATCTAGGAAGACCTACGTACACTCACGAATAAATCACGACACACACACGACCACGGATCCAACAATGATCCACACACACACAAATATCTGAGATAAAGATTACAACATATGCTGAAGTTTAAACTCAAAGAATCAGAATGAAAGGTGTGAAGAGAGAATGATTTATCCTTGTAGTAGCTCCCCCTTTCTCTTCTCGGAATTTAATCGAACACTTGTGCAGCAGGAAGATGTTCTTGACAATCTTGAATCGGATGAGCTTGAATCTTGATTTCACTCGCAGCCAGCAGTAGAGGGTTGATAGGAACTTCGAATCCTCCTTCTTCCCTTCATATTCACGCACAAACACAAGAGGAACAAGGGCTGGAGGTGGCTGCTGCGACCTGCACAAAGAAGGGTTAGAAAGAAACCTGAAAATAGTGTATACGAAAATCCCTTAGGTTTTCCAATCTCTACAAGTGTTTATATAAGCCAAGGGTGGTCAATGGTCGACCAAGGGACAAGATCCACTTATTTAGGAGTGGATTACGGACAGCCAAACAAGTGTATTTGGACCATTGGGTCGAAACGCCAAAAGTCTACATTCACGGCGCCGCCCAGACCAGAAAGGGTCGACCCTTGGGGTCGACCCTCGAGCTGTGCTAAAGGTCCAGAAGACATGGGTCGACCCCAGGGGTCGACCCTCTCAGAACCAGGTTCTGGTTCAACAAAAACAGCAAAATGATCTGTAGGGGTCGACCCTTGGGGTCGACCCTCGGGGCATGGGTCGACCCTTGGGGTCGACCCTTGGCCATACAGAAGCCAAACAGAACAAGTTTTGTGTTCTATTTTACAGGGGTCGACCCTTAGGGTCGACCCTCGGGTTTCCAGATTCAATGGGTCGACCCCAAGGGTCGACCCTTGGGTTTCCAGAACCCAAACAGGACACATTTTTGGTTCTGGTTCATAGGGGTCGACCCCAAGGGTCGACCCTTTCTTGAGGGGTCGACCCTAAGGGTCGACCCTTTCAGGCAGCTTCACAAAAATCAGCTCTGCGCGCTTCGGCGACGGGAATTAATACTCCTAGCTCCGAACTCCGATCGAAGCAAGACTAGAGGCGTTGGAAAGAGGACTCCCAGAGCTACAACATAAAATTTATAGAGGGGAGATCCAATGGTTGGATTGAAAATGGTGAAGACTGTAAGGGAGTTTAAGTTTGAAAAATAACTAAAACCTCCATCAAACCAAATGGAATCAATTGATTAAATGTTACCATAATCCCATGAAGATCAACAATGATTTTGCATCCTGAAAAACATGATAAACCAAGAGGTTAGATCAAGATCAAAATATATGGGTCATGTATTAACATATGAAGCTAGTTTTGAGACCAAGACCCAAATGACATGAAATATGATTACGAAAGCATTAGCATGAGGCGAGTTAATATTAAACCAATGAATCTGAAGATGTTGTGAATCTGAAGATGTTGTGAAATCCTCATGCATAGCCATTTAAGCCATATGATTAGAATGACTAGGAGCCATCACTCATGCATTCATGATATACAATAACCAGAGGAAATCCTCAACAGAGCATGTAATGAAATGGCTATGCATTTACACAAAACAAGGCCATGCAATCAATTTCATATCCATAAGGACTCAACCATTTCACTGAGAAGCATAGTCTTCACATGAGACCTCCAAAGACTAATGTGCAGCATGCTTGATTCAATCATCAACCTACTTAGTAAAGCAACCTGCAAGATGAGATAGCCACATGTGAGTTCATTTATCATGAAGATGTTTTCCACTAATCAAGCACATAATATGTTGTGATTATCAAAACCACTATCATCACACATGAGGTGTGATTATCAAAACCACTATCATCACACATGATGTTTAGTTATCATCAAGGTCATAGCTCAACAATCTCCATCACACATGAAGTTTAGTTATCATCAAAATCATAGCTCAACATCTTAGCCAGTGGAATGAGTGATCATTTCACTAGGCGAATTATTAAATTGGATAAGCTATGGTTTGGTGCCAATTCTTCAGCTTGCTTCATGTCCATTGAATTCATGACTTTAGTTAGTCATTTATTCAAAGTATCATGGCAACCTATCTAGGTGCCAATTTCCCACCTAGTTTATCGACATGTCATGGTTTTTATGCTTTAACGTGGATTTTGTCGCAAGTCTGTCCTTACTCAAGGGTCTTGCCCTTGAATTCCATGAAAATCTTATCTTATCATTCTATTAAAGCTTGTTCTTGAAACTCCTTATCGGCTATAAACTATCATGGATGTCTAGATCTATCTTTAAATGCTGTGCATATAGGGCCCAATCTGGTCCTGGGAGGAGCACACGAAAGTACTAGTGCCCATGGGAGTTTTAATGATCGCGGTGTCTGGCATTGCACCGAAGTGCAGGACTCGTTGGATCTTTGGCATTCCACACTCACTCACTCTTTCTATCGTGACTCACATGCGTGACTTGACTTGCGTGACTTTACTAGCGTGGCCCGAAATGGGCAAAGTACTTGCGTGAAATAACCAATAATCTATAAATTTTCTCTTGTATATCTCTTGCTCGCTTGAAAGTTTTGCATACCGTTGTTAATCTTGCTAGTTTTGTTTCACTTTCTTGGTTAATTCTACATGCATAGTCTTAACTACGTTTTCATGTAAAAATGTAATTACTTAAACCAATTGCCTGTTCTTGAGATATAATTCCTACTGAGCTTTCGCTCACCCAGTTTGTTCCAACGTTTTTTTTTAGGTAATCAGGTGGCTAGCGAGACCGTGACTCACGTGGGCGGGACAAGTGTGCAAGCGAGCTTCAGAAACTAGTGAACCCGAGTCTTTTGTCTTTCTTGAGTCTAGCGTGGTGTCTCTTATTTAGTTGCCATGTCTAAGTCTGTTAGTATGTCGTTTCCTTCCTTCCCATTGTGATGTAGCTGAGTCTTTAAGTTGGAAATTGAAATTGTAGAACATTTATATTTCAAAATTTTTTTTATTACTTCTCCAAATTATTTGATTGCTCTTGATTATTCACGACTGTAACTGCCATGTTCCGAGCAAACGACACGTTTCGCTGCTATCGGTTTGGGGCGTGACACTTGGAACAAATTTTTAATGTACCTTCTACGAGTCCACCTTCACTATTTTCCGTCTCTTGAAGAGCTTGGAGACGGGCTTACTTTTTGACCGGGCGCTTCTCATCTCCGGCTTGATCATTGAGTAGGGGACAATCGGGAATCTGGTGATCGCGGCTCCCGCATCAGAGATAAGCTCCCAATTGCCTCCAGCACCCCTCGGTGATAGTAAAAACAAGATAAGATCTAGAAGGGGGGGATTAATAGATCTACTACCAGATATTCACGGAATAAAACTTTCAAGCACTGCACTTAGATCTAGCACTAATGAAGGTATAATTCACCACAACAATCAGTTCGGGCAACCAAGCAAGAAACATATATGCTATGCAATAAACGGTGCAGTATGATATATAGCAGAAGAACTAAACTCAACCTCATAAGCAATCAGAACTGCAAATTACCAATTAATCACAAACCAGGGGTAGTACTAGGCAGAGGTTTGATCCAAGGATCTCCTCACTCAAGAGGCAATGTTCCAGATAGGCGTAACCTATCTTTCCCACCATGCCATTTGATATGCTTCTTGGTTGTGAGCAATTGCAAATGACAGTTAGAAATATACACCACAAATCAGACATGCGATTTTTTAGGTGGTTCGATTGCGCTTAGCAATCAACGTCCACCCCTCACTAGGCTAGATTGAGGCTTCCTTGCTCAACAAAGCAAATAGCAGACTCAGTCTGCGACAACAGCTGAAACCACAGCTACACCACCGAGGAATACACTCCTCGCTTCTTCTGTATTTCTAGAAGGAACCCGGATGAACAACCTCCCTTCCTTTGCGACAGTAGAGGGAACCCCATGAACTGCCCCCAGCAGCTCACGCAACCAGAGGATATAATCCTCTCTTCCTCTAATACACAGAGGGGACCACGGAGAACACTCTCCCTTCCTCTGAAAATACTCAGAGAGAACTAAGAAAAAATTCAAACCGAAGAATAAAAAGAAAATAGTAGAAATGTAAGAATTCGATCGGAAAAGGACAGACAAGTACAATGTAGCTTTGAATTGAAGCAATCTCCAGGGGGGACGGGCTAGCTGCACTCAATTCTCTCTTCCTCTCAAGGTGGTTCTCTCTTTCTTTTTCTTCTGGAAGAGCTCTCTCTGAATTCGTAATGGCAACGAAGGCAGCAACATCAGCAGCACTTTTTCTTCGAATGGAGCTGCTGATATATATATATATATATATATATAGAGAGAGAGAGAGAGAGAGAGAGAGAGAGTAGAGTATCATCTTCCACTCGAGATTCTGATCAGCAGCCAGGATAATCCATTGGTCCACGTGGAAAAAGGAATATTCAGACGATATGAATCTTCCAGAAACCCGCCACATGGGCAGTAATTTGCACGCCAAGAATTTCATGATCGCTGGCACTTTGATTCGCCTGGGTTCATCATGAGCCCAGACATAATTCAGACTTTCAAATCCATTTGTCAGGCAAGGCAGTCTGAGTTTTCATCCTTAATCATCCATTATGCCTTAATACTCTTAAGTCCATCAGCCGTACAAAAGTCTTGCCAGAATCGGTCTACCGTTCCACCTATTTCGGTCGGCCGAAATAAACAACATCAGAACCTACTTTCAGGAGGTCATGCAGCCTATATAGCTTCGACCCATCTACATTGGTCTTTGGTGTGTCGATGCAGCTCTTTGATGCTTCGACGTTGTTGGCTTCTTAATGCTGGTTCCGAGTTGAGTGTGTCGATGCATTCCTCAGATGCATCGGTGCAGTGTGAAGATGGAACCCTTTGGAACAACAGACTTCAAACTCTAGCTTCCGACTTGGTGCGTTGATGCAGCTACTTGTTGCTTCGACGTAGTTGCATTCAAAGTCCGATCCTTGGCTTAGTGTGTTGATGCACTACTCTGATGCTTCGATGTGGTGTGACTTGATGGCTGGTTTATTCTTGATGCGTCAGTGCAGCTTTGTGTTGCATCGATGCGGCTCTCTAAAAATCACTTCTGTGGTTATGACTGTGTTGAGGCAGTGGTGATCCTGCTTCGACACTTCATTGATAATCAGAACTCATGTGTTCTTGTCTTGATTTCTAAAAGTTCCACCTTGATTCAAGGTGAATTTATTCTGTCATTTCTCAGATCTTCCTCACTCTTTTTATTCAGCTCCAGCAGCCAAAACACCTACAACTAAGACTTATTTTATTAGCTAATGAACCATATTGTCTTGACATCATCAAAATACACAGAATGCAACATTCTCCCCCTTTTTGATGATGACAACAATATGAGCTATTGAGTCTTATTAGCACACAAAAAATAAGTTCATCTTCCTTGAGAAATAGTTGAACAATCAGAGATTTGAAAGGAATAGATAGAAATACAGAAGGAAGGTTTGTTAGAGTTACCAAAGCGACATACATGATACTAAATAGGACAAAAACAAACATATAAGACTTTTATGATGAGAGGATTGCAAAATTCCAATATTCCAATAATCTAATATTCTTTACCAACTTACTCTCCCTCTCAACTTACTCTCCCCCTTTCTCTCTTCTTACTCTCCCCCTTTGACATCATCAAAAAGAATGGACGGAGAGGGACAATATGGAAGTGCAAGAGATACTAGATATAGTAAGTTCATAGATTTAGAAAGTATCTGACCCATCTCTTAAGAGATTAAGTGGTAACTAAAATTTGCTTAGATGTTTCAGATTGATGATCCAGAGAGACATAGAGTAGAAAATCTTGAAATTTATCTTCATATAGGAATAAGGAGAGCGAGTAAATTGTTATATGGATGCCTTGAATAAGCTATCTAAATGCTATACTAGTTAAATTTTCAGAGACTTCTCAAGTGAAAAAGTTCCAATAGTATTGAAAACAAACAAACCACACCATACTTTGCATTGGGGGCTTTGATTAGTTTCAACATTATTTCAAAATGAATTTCTTTTTCCCATTGAGCAAAGTGGTTGAACCTACACCTTTTTACGTGAGGAGACACATTGGTTAGATGCAAGAATCTATGGTTACTCAGTGTGGTAACCTTAATGCCTCTCTTTTGAAAACAGAGTTAACAGTAGAGATGTCTTTTTACGTGAGGTACAACACGTCTTAGGTGAAGTGATCCAATTACTCAACACTCTATGCCATTGCTCTGCCATGTTTTGCATTGGCAATATATTTTTAATCAGAGTTAATCTGGCACTTCATGACACAACTCACTTCACTTCATGGTGAAGAATTGTTGGTTTCTCAATAGACCAAACCATTGCTCTGAAGAATTTATCCACTTTATTTCATTGATGTAGAGAGTTTGAAGACAATACTAAATGTACATATTTTCAACTAGAGTTGCCTCCTTATGTTTAATGTTCAAGCTTTTAGAAGAATACATGGCATGATAATCCAACATTGTTCTTTACTCAATAACACGAGTATGAAGATATTCTTCAGAACCTTTATCTTAGTCTATACAAGATCATAAGACTTAAACTTCTTGGCTGAAATTTTAGTTAACAGACTTGAATTTTTAAGAGAGTTCTAAATTTTAAGATCTGTGAAAGAACTGTATAAGATTCTCAATAATCACAATGTGATCTGATTGACTCCAGAAGAAGGACATACTCCCCCTATGAACTTGACTACATGGACACAAGAAAAATGCTTTAACCAGACTAAAAAGAAATCTCCCCCTGACTACATGAGTCAATTAGCCTTGGTACTTGGCGGAGAACTTAGGTCTATGACCACCTCACGCGCAGTGCAGGTTCTCAGACAGACATAATCTGCCTATCTCCTAACACCATTTTATATACCAAGGATGGTTGAACAATAACAGAAAAGGATGAAGAACATTGAAATGCACATATGCGTCAACCTGTGATCAGGGTGCATCGACACACAGACTATTCACAGGATTGCAGATGTGAAGAATTTGAACTAACAGGTCGAGGTGGTGACATCAGTGCATCGAGGCAGGCTACAGACTCAAAAAAAATTACAGGTAGAAATGAAATGGGATTCAGAAAACATCATGGAATTCAAGATGATCTAAAAATGCCCAACACTCTCATAAAGGTAGAGAACTGTTCATTATCCAAAGGCTTAGTGAATATATCTGTTATTTGATGTGTTGTGCCTACATGGATTAATTCAAAATTTCCCTTAGAAACTTCATCCCTTATGAAGTGGTGCCTGATTTCTCTATGCTTGGTTCGTGAATGTAGAACATGGTTCCTAGATCGGTTTATTGCACTAGTGTTATCACAGTATATAGGTGTGCAACCAAGGTCTACATTGTAGTCCTTGAGCTGATGTTTTATCCAAATGACTTGTGTAGCACAACTCCCTACAGCTACGTATTCAGCCTCTGTAGTGGAGAGGGCCACAGAATGTTGTTTCTTGGAAGCCCAAGAAACTAAACACCCTCCTAAGAATTGACAAAAATCACTTGTGCTCTTCCTATCTAACTAGCATCCAGCATAGTCTGCATCAGTGTATGAAATTAAGTCTAATGTGTGTGCAATAGGAAACCAAAGACATACATTATGTGTGCCTACAATGTATCTAAATATCCTCTTGACAGTAGCAAGATAAGATTCTTTAGGTCTAGATTGAAATCTAGCACACATATACACACTAAATTGAATGTCAAGTCTTGAGGCAGTTAAGTATAGTAAGGAGCCAATCATACCTCGGTATAATTTTACCTCTACTTCCTTACCTGACTCATCAGCATCTAAGGAGGCATTTGTACCCATTGGAGTAGCTATATGCTTCACTTTGTCCATACCGAACCTCTTTAGGATTTCCAATGTGTACTTTGTTTCACTAATGAAGCAGCCATCCTTCATCTGCTGAACCTGTAAGCCAAGAAAATATTTCAGTTCTCCAACCAGGCTCATTTCAAACTCACTAGACATCAAATTTCCAAATTCATCACATAGTTCAGTGCATGTTGAATCAAAAAAATATCATCCACGTATACCTAAACTACGATAAGATGGTTATTCAGATTTTCTTACCTCTACAGTAGCCCTTATTGAGCAGAAATTCTGTCAGTCTATCATACCAAGCTCGTGGGGCCTGTTTCAGTCCATACAGGGCTTTATTTAACCTGAAGATATGGTTAGGCGGCACAGATAACTCAAAGCCGAGGGGTTGCTCAATATAAACTTCCTCTTTTATGAACCCATTTAAGAAAGCACTTTTTACATCCATTTGATGAAGTTTAATGTTATTTGAGCAAGCAAATGCCAGCAAAATTCTAATTGCCTCCATCCTAGCAACTGCTACATAGGATTCATCAAAATCCACCCCAAATTCCTCACAGTAGCCTTTGGCCACCAACCTGGCTTTATTTCTAGAAACTATTCCATCTTCATTTATCTTATTCCTAAAGACCCACTTAGTTCCTATGACAGACACTTTTTCAGTTCTAGGAACTAGATTCCAGACTTTATTTCTTTCAAATTGACCCATTTCTTTGTTCATAGCATTTATCCAAGATTCATCTTTTAAGGCCTCTTCTATGGTTTTGGGTTCAATTTGGGACACAAGTGCTACTAGATCTTGATTATTGACTTCATGATGGTAAGATCTAGTCCCAGAGGGATCATGTAAATTACCTATGATGTTATGTGTAGGATGGTCTTTTAGAAATCTAATATTGGTTGATGAATCACCTTGCTCGGCTGACTCACCTTGAACTGGGTCATTTTGTGCCGCAGGTTCCTGTGATTCTTCATTTAGCTTGTCCTCCAGAAATTCTCCAACATCTCTTGATTTTCTGTCATCATCATCTATGTTAGTAGAGTTGAATGTTTCATCAAATTTGACATGAGGGGACTCCTCTACTATTTGATTACAAATGTTAAAGATCCGGTATGCCCTTGATAATTCAGAATATCCTAGGAAAATCCCTAGGCTACTCTTGGCTTCAAATTTGTCTAAGTCTTTTTTATCATTATTATGAATGAAACACTTAGAGCCAAAAATTCTGAAGTAAGCCAAGCTTAGTTTCTTACCTTTTAGAAGCTCATATGGGGTTTTCTTATGAATGGGTCTTACCATGGCCAAGTGAATTATATAACAGGTAGTATTTGTTGCTTCTACCCAAAATCTTCGTGGTAGTTGGCTTTCAATTAACATCGTTCTGGCCATCTCCACAATAGTTCTATTTCTCCTCTCGACTACTCCATTCTGCTCAGGGGTCCTTTATTCTTCCCTCCAAACTTGACCAGTCCTCCAACCTTTAATTTCTGCTCACTGAACTTGGTTCGGTCTCCAGTCATATGTCTGGAACAGCCACTATCTAAGTACCATCTGTTGTGCATGGCTGCCAGACTGACCTGCAAACAAATCAAGTAGAAAATTTTGGAACCCAAGAAAAGTTGGGTCTAAGAGTATCATTCACGTCCTTCAGCAAGTTTTTAGGAATCCAAAGTTGTCTAATACTTTTCTTCTGATTAAATATCATGTTTTCAGCATTGACAGGTTTGGTGGCAGCATGCATTGGGTTTGCTCTTCTTTGAGCTTTGTTAGAAAGATTTTTATTCCACTTTCCAAAATAACTTTTGGAATTCTTCATGAAGGTTTTCTGATTCTGGAAGGTATGCTTATTAAAGAGCTCTTGAGAGTAATCAAGATGAGACTAGTGTGACTTGTATTTTTTCACATTTTTGTATTTTCTTGGGTTTCTGTTTTGGTTAGGCTACATCGACCAGTGGTGCGGGGTGCGTCGATGCATGTCAGCTTGATAGCTAGATTTAACTCTGTCTATGACAGAGTGACTCGACTCAGTAGTTGGACTGGGTCGGTGCAGGGTTGTTTTCTCTCTTTAGTTTCCCTAATTTTTGATTTGTTGTTCAGAGAGATTTTTTGAACTAGCTTTTATGAATTTCATCATCTTTGACTGCTGGACATGTTTGGTGCTGTTTGAACTGGATGGGATGTCCATTTTTTTCTTACCCTTCTCCTGACAGAAAGTCATAGTTTTGAATTCAAATGGCTTTTTGTTTGATGGATCATACCCTAATCCTTCTTTGTTGAAATTTATTTTCACACCTAGCATGGTATCTAGGTTTGTCTTCCCCTGAACAAATTTTTCCAGCGTGTCTTGTTTATCATTTAAATCCTTTTGAAGCTTTTCACATTGCTTTTGAATTTCAGAATTAGCATTCCTGATAGCTTCATATTTCTCGGTTGTTAATTCCTTTTCTTTCTGGATTTCTTGAGATCTGATTTTGAAATCATCGAGATGTTTCTTAATCTCCACATTTTCAATTTTCAGGTTTTCATAGTCAATTTTCAGCAAATTCAGTTCTTCAACCTGTGTTTTGAGATTTTTATTTTCTTTCTTAACAATGGTTTGATCCTGAATAACATTGTTCAGTTTTCTTTTTACCACTTTGTATTCCTTGGTTTGACAATTGAATTTATCTAACAAATCTGCAAAAGCATCTTCCCAGTCAGCAATTGAATATTTTTCAAAGGGATTGCTTACCTCTTCATCACTGTTGGCCATCAGACATATCCCTTGCTCCTCTTCCTCTGAAGACCCACTCTCAATGTCTTCTTCTTCATCACTCCATGTGCAAACCATGGCTTGAGGCTTCTTTTTCTGCACTATGTCATTCTTCCTCATCAATTCTGGGCAGTCTCCCTTCATATGACCTGCCTTCTTACAATGATAACAAACAATTTTGTCAAAACTTCTATTTTTATTAGATTTGAAATTTTGGTTCTTACCAGTCTACTGTGCCCTTCTTTTTCTGAAGGTTTTACCTCTTGTTCTCAAAAACTTCTAAAATTAAGGGGTCAACATTGCTTGTTGAGCATCATCCAGATCAGAGAAATTCTCATACTTTTCACTGCTCTCTCCACTACTCCGAGACACTTTGACGGCTATAGTTTTTTCCTTCTTGTTTTCTTCCGCACTCCTCTTGATTAATCTCATATGTCATTAATGATCCCATCAACTCCGTGACTGTCATAGTAGACAGATCCCTGGAATCTTCTATCACGGTGGCTTTTGTGTGCCACGCATGGGTTAGGGACCTAAGGATCTTCCTAACTAGATCACTTTCCTGAAATTATTTTCCTCGAGCCTTAAGACTATTAGTGATCAGTGAGAGCCTCACATACATCTCAGATATAGTTTCATCATTATTCATCTTAAATAGTTCATAATCAGATGTGAGCATGTTTACCTTAGTTGCTCTCACCTGGGACGTTCCTTCGTAGATCAGCTCCAACTCCTCCCACATCTTCCTCGCAATTTTGCAAGCCAATATTCTTGAATATTCTTTTGGATGCACGGCACATAGCATGAAGTTCAGAGCTGTCCAGTTGACGCTTGACAATCTAATTTGTTCCTTAGTCCATGCGCTTTCATCTTTAGGGAGTTCACCACAGGTGACAACTCTCCATAGCTCCTGGCTCTGAGCTCGTAAGAGCACATCCATCATGTTCTTCTAATACAAGTAGTTATCACCATCGAAGAATGGGGGTCTGTTAATTGAATGCCCTTCAGCTATGAAGCTGTGAGCACTGCAAGTTCTAGGTCTTCCCTGGTCGTTGGACCACATTGTGGGAAACCTGCTCTGATACCAATTAATAGTAAAAAGGAGATGAGATCTAGAAGGGGGGATGAATAGATCTACTGCCAGTAACTCACGGAATAAAACTTTCAAGCACTGCACTTAGATATAGCACTAATGAAGGTATAATTCACCACAACGATCAGTTCGGGCAACCAAGCAAGCATCATATATGCATAAGCAACAAATGATGCAGTATGATAGTAGAAGAACTAAACTAAACCTCATAAGCAATCAGAACTGCAAATTGTCAATTAATCACAAACAAGGGGTAGTACTAGGCAGAGCTTTGATCCAAGGATATCCTCATGCAAGGGGCAATGTTCTGGATAGGTGTAACCTATCTTTCCCACAACGCCTTTTGATATACTTCTTGGTTGTGATCAATTGCAAATGACAGTTATAAATATACACCACAAATCAGACAGACAATTTTTTAAGTGGTTCGATTGCGCTTAGCAATCTACGTCCACCCCTCACTAGGCTAGAGTGAGGCTTCCATGCTCAACAAAGCAAACCGCAGAATCAGTCTGCGATAACGGCTAAAACCACAGCTACACCACCGAGGAACACACTCCTCGCTTCTTCTGGATTTCCCGAAGGAACCCAGAGGAACAACCTCCCTTCCTTTGCGACCGCAGAGGGAACCCCGTGAACTGCACCCAACAGCTCACTCAACCAGAGGATATAATCCTCTTGGTGCGGACACCCGAGCAGTTGAGCGGCGTGATACGCCGAGCCACCGGTACCGCACACGGAGCACGACTCGAGCCACCTCAGCATCCATCTGGCTCGGAGACAGCCTGGAGACTCCGCCTTGAGCCTCCCCATTTATCTTATTTAGTTAGACTTTACGTGTGTGTAATTTGTGTTTATTTCGTTGTATTCGGTTTGCTATTTTGATTGTAAGAGGGGCTTATGTGCAATTTGGACCCCGTGGGCCCCACGGCCCCCCCAGGCCCCATCCCATTGAGCCACCTCAGCCTAGGATCCCATGTGGGGTCAGTCAACCTTCCACATGGAGGTTTCTAGAAGGGTGGGCCAAGTGGGGGACAAGTGGCTTGGAAAGTCCACATTTTGGCCACCCACCCCACCTACCAAGTCAAGCCCACTCCCCTTGGTCCAAGGGCCGCCCCCCCCCCCCTTAAATATTTATTGTATTTTGTGTGTGTGTGTCACACTCAATCCAGGCCACCCATTCCCATCCCCTAGATCCAACGGTGGACAATGGATGTGAGATGTAACACATAAATACTTGTAATTTCCCATTTTGATGAATTAATGCCATTTGAATCAAACTAATTCCAAGAGCAAGGGCTGGTGCGCCCCCCTCCTCTCTCCTCCCTCTCCCCCTTGAAGCTGTGAAGTCTTCCCTCTGGAGGTGTGACTCCTCCCCTTATCATTCCGATCGCCGCCGCCGCCGCCACGAGCCGCCATCGCATCACCGCCGAGATCGCCGGAGTTCTGCCTTCATCCGACCACAGAAGCTTCCAAAAATTCTCTGTGTCAGCCACGAGCTCAGATCGACCTGGGCATTTTAGGGGATGTTCCAGAGGTGTCAAGCACATCCCAAAAAATTTGGTTGGTCATAAAGATTCCATTTGATATTTTTCATTTTCGTCCAACCTTAATTTTCAGATCTGTCTGCTATATGTTTCCATTTCCATCCGCCCTGTGTTTCCAGGTTTTGGGCCTCTTTATGATTTTTGTTTAACCTCCCAATTTTACTAGGAGTTCCTTCCACCAACCCCACCGTCCCCAAATTTGTTTGAATTTTTGTGAGGCCATCCCATATTTTTCAAAAATCGATCTCAGAGATTGCTACAGTGCTGTCCACCTGTTCCCAGATCCGACCACCCTCCAGGAAACAAATCATAACAAATCACAGCCACCTCCAATCAGTCCACAAAAACTATCCCCGTCTTCCTTGTCCAAAATCCCATAACGTTGATGAAGTGCTCAAGAGCTGAATCGGAGGTTCACTAGGCGGTCAACGGTGGTTATCAGACAAGTGCCCTGCAGATCTGAGATTTCGGTTACTGTACAATAGAAACTTGTAAATTCAATAAAGTTCTTATCCGACCAGATCCAGCAGATCTCTCTGGGTCTAGATTGAAACATTTGAAGAGAGCTTTCCAACGATAGCTCATGCGTCCCGATCTGACGTATGGATTAATCGCAGCGGCCGATTTCGCCGGAGCGAACGCCGGAAGACAGCAACCAAAATCCGTGGGTTATTAGTTCAAGAGTTGGGAATCGGGGCCGATCGACCCCCGATCGGTGTTCCCGGCCGACCGCCGTCCGTGGAGGCGCGCCACCAGGGGTCCCCATCACACCGGGTCCCACCCCCACAGATCCGGAGGATAGCGTCACCCGTGGGCCCCACGGGCCCGTAGAACCCGCCGTTCGGAAAGCACAAAAATGCGGAGTTCGGCACCGCCGGGCGACATCAAGATGCTGCCCGTCAACCCGAGTTGCGTGATTCCCGGACCCCACATGTGACCTTTTACCTCCCTATGTGGAGTGGGTCGACTTAGTGTATTGTTGTAATAATTGTTAACCGGGAGTCCGTAATTCGGCCGGGGTTGTCTTCGCCACGCCGGGTGCGTGGAGGTAACGGTCTCACCTTCTTGGCATTTGCTTGCTTAGCTAGTATACGGTCATATGCCGCTGTCGAGAGTGTAGGTTCCTAGCCCGTGTGTCCATGTCACCGCTGTGAGCGTGAGAGTGACCCGTCCCGCGACTCGATCCGAGTCCGGAAGTGAGTCTGACTACCTTGAACTCTGTCGGTTCCTTAACCGCGCACGATCCACGCTTTCCCTCGCATGGGATGCCGAGTGAGTTTGCACTTCTGTTAGCGACGTGTAGCCTATAGGAGCTCTCCGTGTCGGGCCTAATGTCTCTCCCATCATGTGTTGCTGGTCGTGTCCGCATCTAGAGTCCGAGGTCCATACCACGTAGAGTCGGTCCCCGTGTCCGTCCCGCATCACCTCTCTTCCTCTAATACACAGAGGGGACCACGGAGAACACTCTCCCTTCCTCTGAAAATACTCAGAGAGAACTAAGAAAAAATTCAAACCGAAGAATAAAAAGAAAATAGTAGAAATGTAAGAATTCGATCGGAAAAGAACAGACAAGAACAATGTAGCTTCGAATTGAAGCAATCTCTAGGGGGGACGGGCTAGCTGCACTCAATTCTCTCTTCCTCTCAAGGTGGTTCTCTCTTTCTTTTTCTTATGGAAGAGCTCTCTCTGAATTCGCAATGGCAACGAAGGCAACAGCTTCAGTAGCCCTTTTTCTTTGAATGGTATCGCTGATATATATATAGAGAGCAGAGTATCATCTTCCACTCGAGATTCCGATCAACAGCCAAGATAATCCATTGGTCCACGTGGAAAAAGGAATATTTAGATGATATGAATCTTCCAGAAACCCGCCACATGGGCTGTAATTTGCTCGCCAAGAATTTCATGAGCGCTGGCACGTGATTCGCCTGGGTTCATCATGAGCCCAGACATAATTCAGACTTTCGGATCCATTTGTCAAGCAAGGTAGTCTGAGTTTTCATCCTTAATCATCATTATGCCTTAATACTCTTAAGTCAGTCGGCCGTACAAAAGTCTTGCCGAAATCGGTCGACCGTTCCACCTATTTCGATCGGCCGAAATAAACAGCATCAGAAGTTGCTTTCACGAGGTCGATGTAGCCTCTATATAGCTTCGACCCGTCTGCATTGGTCTTTGGTGTGTCGATGCAGCTCTTTGATGCTTTGACGTTGTTGGCTTCCTAATACTGGTTTCGAGTTGAGTGCGTCGATGCATTCCTCAGATGCGTCAGTGCAGTGCGAAGATGGAACCCTTTGGAACAACAGACTTCAAACTCTAGCTTTCAACTTGGTGCGTCGATCCAGCTACTTGTTGCTTCGACATAGTTGCATTCAAAGTCCAATCCTTGGCTTAGTGCGTTGATGCACTACTCTGATGCTTCGACGTGGTGTGACTTGATGGCTGGTTTTGTTCTTGATGCGTCGGTGCAGCTTTCTGTTGCATCGATGCAGCTCTTTAAAAATCACTTATGTGGTTGTGACTGCATCGAGGCAGTGGTGATCCTGCTTCGACACTTCATTGATAATAAGAACTCCGGTGTTCTTGTCTTGATTTCTGGAAGTTCCACCTTGATTCAAGGTGAATTTATTCTGTCATTTCTCAGAACTTACTCACTCTTTTGATTCAGCTCCAGCAGCCAAAACACCCGCAACTAAGACTTATTTTATTAGCTAATGAACCATATTATATTGACATCATCAAAACACACAGAATGCTACACTCAGCCCTATGGCTGGCCTTGTCACAATGCTTACACACCTCCTTAGAAGGTGTGGTAGTGATGGAGAAAGGTTTGCTACCCTTCTTGATCTTCTTCTCTTGGGAGGAATCTCCTCCATTGCTTGATCTCTTCTTATTGAAGGTAGGCTTGAATGAGCCGGAGCTTGTGACGTGCTCTTCCTTATCTTTTCCACAGATTCAATCGGACCGCTCCGCGGCATCTTCTACTAATTGGGCTCACCTTACCATCTCCGAGTAGACTTGTATGTCCATTGGCGCCAATTGAGTGATATATTGGGGTCGAAGTCCATTAAGGAATCTCCGAGCCATCATCTTCTTGGTACACACCAGATGTGGTGCATACCTTGACAATGTAGATAATTGGGCCTCATATTCGGCCACCGATAAGGTCCTCTGTTTTAATGCGGCAAATTATGTGGCCTTCTTCTCTTGTATTCTATCAGAAAAGTATGTGTTTTTGAAGTATTCCACGAACTCGCCCCATGTGATATGATCATGAGGCAGTGTAACTTCTACAGATTCCCACCAAAATCGGGCATCCCTCTCAAGTTGGAAAGTTGCTAACAACACTTTCTCCTCATCCGTGCATTGCATGACATGGAATATGCGTTCTATCTCCTTCATCTAGTTCTCGGCATCGTCGGGGTCGGAAGACCCGAAAAACTTAGGCGGGTTCATGTTTCTAAAACTTTGGTGGAGATCTCCGGCTCCACAGTTCATACCCCGTTGCGCCACTTGTTGTAGCGCTTGAGTAAGGCCTTGAACAGTGCATTGCATGCCGCACCACTAGGCTCGTTCGGCGGCCATGATCCTACAAGGAATTTAAATCTAATTAATAAGTGACTAACTATAAAGTTTAATGTCCTATGTAGACTTAACCCATGGTTCTACCCATCTCACTAGTGTAGGATATAACCTATCCTTGGACTTGGGTTCCCATAAATTTGAAGATCCTAGGCTCTGATACCATAAAAACCGTCACGTCCCGAGCGCGGAAGGAACCCGGTATGCGTGACGAGTTTATATCGATCATGTCAATTAGAGCATAATGAAATTTGACATATAGACAGAGTGCCCAAAGGATAAGAGATACCCAAAGTTTAATTTATTCATTAATAACTTTGAAATAACTCCATTACATTATCCTTCAAAGGAAATGAGTACTAAATGACATCCTAGACTCAATAAAAGAAAATTACAATGATAGACTCAAGAAAGATGAAAAGGACACAACAAGGTAGTAGCTTCAACGATCGGAACGACTCTACTCTCTTCACTCGTGTCCATTTCCATCTGAATGATCCTCGTCATCAGAGTTACCTAAAAAATAGGGGAAAACACTAGGGTGAGCGAACGCTCAGTAGGAATTATATCTCTAATCCAGACTTGCTTAAACTAATTAATGACTTACATCATGTGGCATGCACATGTATGTATGATAGCAAGAGATCATTGAATATAGATTGAAAGTAAAGAGAGAGTGAACTAGCAAAATATACTAGTAAATGTTGGTGATAGACCAAGTAAAGTTTACCAAGATATCAAGCATGAAATTGTCAAGTCATGTACCATGATATTGGCTATTAATTCATTCAAGTACTTTGCCCAATTCGGGGCACGCAAGTCATGTCATGTATTATCAAGTATGTAATAGAGAGAGAGAGAGAGTGTGTGGAATGCCGTCGATCAATCAAGCTAGTCATGCACTCTGGTGCAATGCCACACCGTGGTCAATATAGCTCCTATGGGCACAAGTACTTTCGGGCGCTCCTCCCAGGACCAGACCAGGCCCTATAATTGCCAGGCATTGGGTCATGTAAAATATCTAGACATCCACTATAGTTTCTAGCCAATATAATTCCAAATGAATAAGCCATTGTAGGAACTTTAGGGTAGATTCATGGAATAAGGAGTTCAAGGATAGAACTTTAGACAAGTATGAGATAGCGACAAGTCTCTAGTAAAACCATGACAATTCGTGAAAACTAGGTAATTGGCCTCCACTCAAACAGCCACGAATTACTGAAATAGTGTCTACTGTCATGGTCACACATTTCTGTGAACAGTACAGGCACGAAGAATTTACGTCCATATCAAGGCCGCTAATTTAGTAATTTGCGCCCACTAGCCTGGCCGTCAATTCTTTCTGGCGTCCATGACCTGGTCGCTAATTCCATACAGAGACAGACTTCTCACAGAGGCCAGAAACAGTACTCTATGAGGGTTAGAACTTCATGTTTCTTCAGAGTGACATGATTAACAAGGTTCTAGGGTTTTTAGGGTACAACCAGCTCGGCTACCTTGAGGGAATCCAAGGCTTGCGTAGACTTACGGAGGTCTCAATGAAGAAAGTATCAGTCTGAAGGAAGGAATATCTCGCGGAGGGTCCAATCATCACCAAGAGTTGAGGTGTAAGTGTGAAACAACATGAAACAAGGACTCTATCTTCAGATGTGAGATAAGAGTGCCAAAAGACCCGCGATATGGGTCAAAACCTGATAAAACATGTGAAGCAGGAAAATAATGTCCTTTCAGATAGGCTCTATATCAGAATTCCGCGTCTATTCGTAATGTCGCTAAATAGATATCTTATAAGAGGTTTATAATTATCAGAAGAATTAGCATCTGCTTGCAAAGGCGCTAAATCAATAATTTAACAAATTTTAATAATTTCATAATAAATAGGCGACCTCTAAGGAAGGCGCCAGATATTTAAAGAGCATCCAAGTGATGGACGTAAATTCTGATTTTTCTGAATTATTTCAATTTTTAACAAAATAACAGGAATCGGCGTCTCTATGCAGAGGTGCTATATCCAGAATAGGTGGCTGTTCAAACAGTCGCTCATTCTTTTATGTATATAGTTTATAAGGCATCAGACACGTACGATAGTAGACTCAAAACACTGTTCATATCTTTAAATTTAACATGAACAGTAACATATTGATGTTTATGACGATTTTCAGAAAACTAATCACATGGTAATGTAGGGAAAAATAGAAGGAATCCAAAAATATGCACAACGTGATTTTTAATTGCATGGTTCCATAAATATTCAATTTTTAACATGCTGCAATTATTAAATATCCCAAGTAATTAACGACATGGTGTTGGACGCAGTTTGATTTAGCGTCAGGGTCACTGTCGCCGTTTCAGGAAATAGCAGCCACTACTTGGTCGCTAGTTTCTTGGCATGTAGAAAACATAAAAATACGCAAAAATACGTGCAGAGATTTACAAGGAACAGATATGCAAGATCATGGTAGATGTCTTTACATGTTTTAACATGGTTTAGCCTGACATTAGGAGAAAACCTTCATGTGGTTTGGTGGAGAAAAGATCTAATGGGAAGAAGATGAAGCAGAAGAAGCAGATGCTTCTTCTCTACGCACAGTAGCCTGAAGGAAACGAAGGATGCTGGGCTCTTTCAGGTCCTCCACGTAACAACAGCCGTAGCAGGTAGCACGCGACCATGGAAGAAGAAGAAGCAGATGCTTCTTTACGGCAACAGAAGGAAGAGGACGTAGAGCACGGCAGCAGGAGGATGTCGATGCTCAAGGGATGACGCGTAGCAGCAGCAACAACAACTTCTGCCAATCACGGGGTCTATATTTATAAGTATTTAGACTCAAGCTTCCTAATGGGACTTAAATTTCCTACGTAAGAGTCTGAAGAGAGTTAAACCTTCCCATGTTAGTCCAACCCTTGCTATAACCTCAGCCATCTTCGATCAAAAACCCTAACTCTCATGTACGTTCGAAGGTGATAATACTCTGGTGTTTGAGAAAAGGCCCTTAAGTATGTATGTATTTATGTCTATATCCCTTAGATCATCAAGATGCAACCATAAGCCCCTTTAATGTGTGGCCCTCTTAAAGCCCAAACCGTGAGGCCCATTTGGCTAGTTTATTGGTTAAGGCCCTTACTGTGAATGGGTTGGGTTTCAATTACCAAACCTATTTGGTTATAGGTGTTGGGCTTTATTAGACCTTTATTCGTGTTGGTCCTTTGTTTATTTTATTTAGAGAATTCATTTAGGAAATTCCTATTTCCTACAATTTTATCCGGGGTGCTACACTGTTCGAATCCTTACATAGGGTCCTCCTTGTGAGCTGTTGATTGTCAAGCCTGACATTCTTGTCATGCTCTGTGGTGTCGGAGATGATGTTCCAGTCCTGATTATTCTTACAGATTTCGAGGTAGGAATGGATAGAGATGTCCAAGTGAGTTTTAAATCCTGTGCGTCTACGCGTGAATAGACTGTGTTAGCTCTGGATTTGGTTCGAGTTAGTATGGCGGTGGCTTACTTTTGGGTCCAAGGTGTGGAATTGGGGGCCATTATGCACCGTACTAGATGCCCCGTGCGAGGTGGTGAATGAGATGTGAAGGTTCAATGGTAGATTCGAGATCTGAGGATAATCTTTGGTAGGTGTCGATCATGGTTCATGTCGTGGTTCTTGTTGTGGTGGTTCGCGTGGCAGTAGCTCAAGAGATGGATATTTTGAGGACCCGACAATTGAGAATGTATTGGTGTCCGCTAGGACAGATTCGATGGAATAATGTTCTGTGGTTAGAGGTATAGCAACCTTCAAGCCTGACGTCTTTAGTGATTTTCTCGCTCCCCTGTAAGCTTTTAACAAGTTAGTGACTCCGAGATTAGAGACATGCATGGGTAGGGAGCGCGTGGTAGCGGCTAGCTCAACTGCTGTGTCAGAGTGTGGCTGGTGATCAGCAGAGTCAGTGCTCGAGGCATGGTGAGTCGCTATCTGGAGAGCTATGACGATGTGCCGGGAGATGCTACCAGTGTGGTCTGGCAGGACACTTAGTAGGTGTTGTCGGAGAAGCTGACCTGATGATGGCAATGGTTTTTTTTTTGGTGCTGGAAGGTGAGGTTCCCAACATGCGTGAGATTGAACGTCAATCGCTTTGTGGAAGGCACAATTGCCATCTCCTTGGTTGAAGAGAATTATGTTTTGGTTGAGTTCTGTAGTCTTGTATCGCGTGTTTGGATTGGTTGGTCTCATTGAGTACGCCAAGGAGTCTATGCGAGAAGTGTTATGTGTTTTGGCAGTGGGACTGCCCATGAGAATTCATGCCCATCCCCCTGATGCATAAGGGTGTGTTGGCATTATTATGGAAGGATGAGTTCTAGTTGGGCTATGTGTATGAGAATTCGCAACTGGTGTTGTGATTTCTGATGCGTCATGGATCGGAGCCTGCGGAGTTGCAGAAGGATTGCCAGATTAGGAGAGAGAATATGTGCTTTGGGTTCGAGGTAATGGAGCTCCCCTCACCGTGTTGTTTGGAGTTAGCCAGTCGTGTTGAGAATGTTTTGGAATGCGGATGCTGAGTTGCTTGTGATGTTTGTGCGTGTTGTGTAGAGTTCACGGCGGAAGCCTGGTGGACCCATAACCCATAGGTCCAAGATCGTAGTAATAGTTACTATGGAAGGATTTCAGTGAATGGGTAGAGTATCGGAGGATTCTGACCAATAGAGAGGATTATTTCCTCAGTGTGAGACTATTTTTGGCTATGTGAGCCATGTTGATTCTCATTCCATTGCTTGAGGCATTGTGATTTGTGGCACCGGCAAGATAGAGAGTTGGGGAAATATGACGGCAGGTGTGTCAGATAAGTACCCTATTCATTCAATGGAAGTGATGTCAGGTATTCGATGGTGGACCCATTTGGGGGTCGCTAAGGGAATAGCCCGACAGAGGACGCAGACGCAATGTTCAGAGTCGGTAACCTAGGTGCATGACTCGTGTTGGGAGCTGTGTCCTCAGGATGGGATCGTGGTCCTAGAGATGTATTTCTGAGGAAGGAGTTGTGGGTCCCAGTTGGTAGCTATGAGCGGCTGGGGAGGCTAGCCGAGTGGCCAGCTGTGATAATGTCTAGAAGAGGCCCAGTTGAGTCCGAGAGTTTGGAATGTTGTAATAAGGACCTAGTTGTGGCAAGGATCTGCGATATTTGGAGATCCGTGTATATTGGTTACAATGTTCTCAACCAGGTTGCTATGGTAGAAGACGACACTTTGTTGTCTTGGAGATATGTGCCGTGGATTATTCAAGTTATGTCTTATGGCTCTGTGGTGAGAGCGGAGCTGGGATTGGCATGTGTCCATTTGAAATAATTGAGACGAAGGATTGGATGAGGTTGTGTAATGGATGATGCCTGAGTACGAAGATCCCCAGGAGGGATGTTGTAGAATGAGAGCCTTGGCCTTGTGGCCAGCATGGGAGGAGTTCCCTGTAAGTCTGAGTCTCGAGGTAATGTGGACCGAGGATTGTGGAATCTTGTCATTCGGTTTCGCCATACTCCCTTGAGAGGGTAGAGTTGGCGTGAGGATCAGAATCGAATACGATGTCGAGTGAGGACCGACTCGAGAAGTGATAATGGTCAGTGTAAGAGTCAACAGATGGACCATCGAGATTGAGACTGAGCTTGTTGGCCTGGTGAAGGAGCATGTAAGAGGAAAGTTGAGCAAGTGAGAGTTTCCCCATTGATGAATAGTAGGTGGCTGGCGGATGGATTTTCGCAGTCAGAAGATGCATGTTGAGGTGAATCGAGAATGGTGAGAGTCGTGTGCAGGCAAGGCCTTGGGTGGCCGATTATGATGTACCTTTTTCCCCGGATTGGATCTGGGTTCATAAGAGGTTTATGCTCGGACCGGAGCTGGCCCAATGGTGTTTGGTGTTCGACTTGCCAGATATGAGAACGTTTGTGGCGTAGAGCCGACGAAATTGTGGCAGTCAATTGAGGTGACTGCGTGAGCTGGTCAAGGCTCAGCGTTGGTTGTCCCTTGCGAAGAGCGTGAGGTCAATAAGTAGGATGAGAAGTTGATGTTTGATTGGTCTGCTGAGCATGGATTTTATCGGTGGCAGATTTTTGTGACGTGGGTCTAGTCTCCTCGGTATGGGAGATGGTGGCAGCGATGCCATGGTTGGAGTTCCGTTGTAGCTGAGGTAGTGCCAGACTTGTATTCTTATGCGTGCTATGTTCACTCTAAGAATTGGTATGTATTAGGATATGGAGCAGGATGATTTTGTTCATGATCAAAGTCTGGCTGTGTTCCTCGGGAGAGGTGGTTTTGCGAGAATTGAGGTTTACCTGGAGCTCTGAGAGAATTGCCAGCTGGATAAGTCATTCTTCCCCTGTGGCATGGTGGTTACCTCAAATTTTAAGGATGAAATTTTTGTAAGGAGGGAAGGACTGTAACACCCATGTTTTTTCGGATCAGAATCTATGGGTTTTGAAGCGCTTTCGTGGGTCCTAGATCGAGTTTTGTGATTAAATCAGGTTTTTGGCTATCGGGTCTTCGGATCCCCATATAAGGTGAACCGTTGTGATTTTAGGCTTTGGGACATTGTAGGCATGTTGTGCGTTTTTTCGAGGATCGTGGGGGTGATTTTTTCCCCATTTTTATTATTTTCTAAATTTTTAAATCCTAAAACTTTTTTTATATAAACTAACCCCTACCCCTCTCACCCTCATTCTCACACTCTCTCCCTCTCTCCTCTCATTTCTCTCTTTCTCTTCCTCTCTTCTCCGGGTGGCCGACGAAGCTAGAGGCCGGTGAGGCGGAGGCGACGTGGGGGCGGCGAGCGGCAAGGATGGCGTGAGGATCGGAGGCGATGGCGCGGCCTGCTTCCTTCGCGAGTTCACGAGCCCGGCGGCAGTTCAAGGCTCATTTTTGCGTGGAATCGGCATCCTCGGGGTGGGAAATCGTCGGTGGAGGTAGGCGGATGGATCCTTGGCCCTTCCTTTCCATTTCCCCGCATTTTATAGGCCGAGGTGAGGTTGAGTGTGGGTTTTGTTCACACCGGGGTTAAAAAGCATGATTTTGGGGTGAACGATGGATTTGTCGATTCAACTGCATTTTTGTAGCTTAAATGGGGCATTTCGGTAGCTTAGAGGGTGGGGAATGTTTCCCCCATGTTTTCCCCATCACCCGGGTAATTGGGGCATGGTTTAGGGCCCCTTGGATGGGGTTTCGTAGGTTCGTCGCTGGAAACGATCGACCAACGAGGTAGTTCGGTCAACCGGAGCAGCGTTCACCATGGAGGCAATCCACCTTGGTTCGGTCGACTGACCCAGGTGGTTCGGTTGACTGACCCAGGTCAGGTGGGGGTGCTGGGCTTGGCCGGTCGACCACCCAGATGGGTCCGGTCGACCGACCCCTGTTGGTCGACTAACCCTAGTGGGCTGGTCATCCGAAATTCACTTCCCTCGCTCGTTTTGGCCATCGGTTGACCCAGTTGAGACCCATTGGTCGACCTCTGGCCCTGTGGATATTTCGGACACCTCGTAGGGACCAGATTTGTGATTTTGGGTGTCCAGAGTAATCATGATACCTCGAGTAGCATGCCTACATGGTTTAGATGGTCCAGGTGACCCCGTGCATTCCGGGCTTCCTCGTTATGCTAGATCGAGTCACTATGTACTTGCGTATGTGTGGAGGGCTATGCCCACACAGTGTTAGCTCTTTCAGAAAGTGGTTTCCGTGCGGGCCATGAGTATGACCATTAACTGTGAGTTCTAGTGACCCATCCAGGGGCTGGGGGCTTTCTAGTCTCCCTTAGAGAGGGAATGAACCCGGCGATTGTGAGCCACCTCATGAGTTTTTTTCACTGTGATTTCTAACTTTCAAACAAGGGTAATTTGATGGCATGGAGCCGTATGGTACAACAACCTTGGGATGAGTCGTGTGACTCTGTGTCCATTGGATTAGTGAGTCTAGCTAGTTGTCCTCTGTCTGGTGGCACCGTGCCACCCTGTGTTCTGGGTTACTCGCGACAGGTGCATATGTAGCCTATCAGCACTCTGGTGGTTTCCTTTTGAGAATTCTCACGTTCAGTGACTTTTCCACTAGTCGTAGGTTGCGTAGGCACATAGGTGCCAACCCACCTGGGAGTGGTGGAGAGCTAGACCAGAGAAGATGATTTTAGGCTGGTTACCATAGGACCTCCCACTATGATGGCTCGAGTCTGGGTTGGGTGTAAAACCAACTAGAGGGCGTAATGTAACGTAGTCAGTCAGTGTGTGAACACGTGGTCGGGGACTACGGGCGCGTGCTGATGAGCACAACCCCGACTAGACCCTTGTTCTTTGGTTACTTGTATGGTGTCTCAGTTTCTGCCTAGGGCGAATAGAGAGACACCAGAGGAGCGGACTAAGTCATCAGTGGATGCATCCGACCTTACTTCTAGTGGTTAGGTTCTCCCGTCACATGACACGTGACTCTCATGACTCGAGGTTTAGTTTCCCATCAGCAAGACGGGGTTCTTCGGGTGGTTTCAGTGTATGTTTCCCGACGATGAGGTCTAGGGTTCTGATAGAGTTACCAAGATTTCACCCATAGACAGTGTAGGGTTCACGATGGCGAGATCGTGACTGTACCCCTAGGACCGTGTGGTCCGGTTCAGCCTCTGTCTGCAAGGACGAGCCTCCACGATAGAGATGTCATGGTATTTTCTTTGGTTGTGTAGCCAGGGTTTCTCGTTGGTTTGATGGTCCCCGACCGTGAGATCGGGGTTTACTTTTCATTGCCATTAGGAGTAGCTTAGAGAGCCGTGGTTTCATTGGTTGCCATTGTTAATGTTTTTGCTACGGCTGTTGCTTCTGTTGTTGTTATTACTATTGCTACTCTTGTTACTGTTGTTATTGTTATCATTGTTGTTTAGCATCGTTGTTTTATGGTGGGGATCCTCAGGACCCCTACTGAGCCAATGAGATGAGGCTCACCCATTTTTTATTTAGGTGTTACAATTCCCCCTCGAGGTTCAGAGGTGCAATGCAGAGGTTCATAGTGCTAGCTTGCCAGAGCCGGGGGCGTACCTAGCGATAAAGTACGTTTCCTTCCTTGTAGATTGTACTTCATTGGACTGGACTCTACAGCTAGATTATTAATTAAAAATACAATTTTACTTCCTGTTATTCAAATAGTTAATTATATAGTTTTTTCCTACATCATTTTAAATTTCAACGTACCTCCATATACAAAAATAACCCATCTGAGCCTTCGGCTCGTGGGTGACGAGCCAGGATTCGAATAGTATAGGGTAATTCTCAGTATCCGGATGTTGGGTCATTACATACCTCCTCTTGTGTGGTATTCCGATCAAGATCGGGCTCTAGTGGCCTCCGATGGCAAGTAAAACATGTCACACCCCGAGATTTCAGCAGAAACAAGTCGGGAACATGAGCAACCGACAAAGTAAGCCTCTAGCTAGCAAGACAATCATAGCGCCACATTCATTCATACAAAAAGCATAAATAATGTACGCAACATCATAAGATCAAAAACCTTCAACTTTATTGAATAAATAATCAGAGTTTACAACTGAACATTGACTCGCTTGACAACAAGACTCACCAGACTCAAGAAAATAGAAAATTACATAGACATGATCAACTTCACCGCCTATTGCAGTGAATGATCCTGAATTAAAATAATTGTCACGCCCGAGCCTTTAATTACAGCGGAAGACTCGCTCGGGGAGCGCGAACAGCCGGCATGGTAAGCCTCTCGCAAGTAAGAATCAATCAGAGCGCAAGACAATCACATAAATAAATGCAATTGCACAATAATATTCAAACTCCAACTTTATTTCATAAATGATCAATATTCAAGATACAATCACTAATTTGATTTCTATTCTACTAGACTCAAGAAATAGGAAAATTACATTGACTCAATCTAGACACTTTAACTTCCTAAGTCTTACTCTCATCTTTATAACACTTTCACTCGCTTCCGGATCCACTACTAGCATAGCCCGAATCGAATCCGAACTATTTCCATCTCCTGAAAAATAATGGAAAATAGGTCATGAGCACACTTGCCTAGTAGGTATCTTCGCATCAACATGAAGGCACTATTTAAGTAATTATCATTTTTGCTTTAAAGAAATAAGGTAAAATCATGCAATGCGAATCAATCATGCGATCAAATCAATAGAAACAAGATAACCATGTAAGATAGAACGATCAAGAATGAGCTAGCAAGAATTAACAAGAACATGATATTGACCTTCCATGAACAAGAATGTAACGAGATTGTACTAGCAAGCCACATATTCCTCACTTTAGCATCTTATGCTTAAGAGCAAGTGCTTCGTGAATTTCTGTGGAATATCAAGCAAGAATGTCATGTTGTGCCGTGGATCTTCACTTATTTATAGAAATAGTACTCCCAGCGCAATGCGACGCCAGTAGCATCATACCCCATGGTTTATAAATAGTATGTTTCTGGCAATCAGCCGAGGGGACTAGCATAGAGCCCTTGAACACAATCAGTGCTCGATCGCATCTTCAGTTATAAATTAAGCTACTTCCACGCAGTATAACAGTAACGAATGGCCATGAATATAGCACTTCCAATAATTCCATGATAACTAAAATCAATGAATGAATGCTTCAATTCTGAATATATGAGATCAAGAATGATATTCAAACTAAGTTATGCTTTATAGAATAAATCGATAGCATAACGGTATTTTCCTTAACTTCCATTTCTTTTAGATCAATTTAAGCAATATGACAAGTTCTAGATCATCAAGGTTTGTCTAGAATCAATGGAATATCAACCCTTGGTCAAACCTTGGGTTAACATAAACAAGCTATGTAACGGTCATTTGCTGGGCCGTTACATTATGTAACGCGCCAGTAATGGGCCGTTACAGTGATCCGAGTCCAGAAAGATAAAAATAGACTCAGAGGAATGTGACGGTCTGGCACTGGGCCGTTACATGAGCCTGACGGTCCAGTTCAAGGCCGTTACATTTCAAAAATCAAAAACCACGATATAGTGTTCTAATTAATGGGCTTTCATTGGTACAACCAACTCGGCGTCCTAGTGGGAATCCCAGGCTCGCGGAGAATTACAGAGGCCATAAAATAATGATTTCCTAGTCCATTGGAAGGATTATCCAATAGAGAGGTCCTCATGTCCAAGATAGTGTTCTATAGTGCAATGTGTGACCTAATGACATCATACCGGAGTAAGTGCCATGTACTTATAGAATTGACTCTATTGACAGAGAGAGATATGTATAATCAATGTGAAAATCATGATAAAAACTCCGTCAATACGATGCTAACAAGTCATGCTTTTATAATCATGCTTTAATAGTACAAAACTATAGGTTTTAGCTTCATGAAATTAGCATAGCTTAAAAATAAAAGTGATACCAAAACATGCAATACCTGTTATGAACGATCAAATAACCTTAAAACATGAGATCAGGCTATAACTTAGATAACTAGGCTTTAACAATGGTAATATTGGTAAGTTATAATCTGTCAAAGGTTGATAGTACACATGATATAACGGTCTGGAGATGGGGCGTCACAGTGAAAGTGACTGTCAGGACCAAGCCGTTACATGATAGTAATGCGTCTGTCCAAGCGCGTTAGAAACAACAGTGCAATTCAAATATCACAGAGTGCGTAACGGTCTTTCGTAGGGCTGTTACTTGAAAGCGACGGTCCTATGCTAATGCGTTACAGTATCTGTTAATAGAAAACAATCATAGAAACTAAGAGATCAACTCACATCATGTCTTTTATCAAAATATGATGAGTTTCTAGTCATGTTAACGAAGTAAGGCCATCTACATGCATAGGTAATCATGAATAGATGAATAGTCATGTTTAATTTCTTAATTTGGCTAAGAGGTGCATGATGTGCATAGAACAAATAAAACATGAAATCAATGCTCTACGATGCATGGAACTCAAACAAACTAGAGGGCTTTTAGTCCTATCATGCTATTTTTCCGTTCATGAGATAACCTACCTCTTACTTAGACTGTAGTTTCTGAATTTGGTTGAGAACCTTGCCCTAGATCCCTTCCTTCTCATGTGACTTTTTCAGCAACTTCTTTAGGCTCTAACTCCACGCCCTCTTGACCTAAAGATGTGAAATTCGGAGAGGAGTTAGTCTAAAGTATTGTAAACAAATTATTCTAAAGAACTTACCTGAGATAATGACTCCTTACCTTGCTTCCTTACGCCCAAAAAGTAAGGGTCGTACAGTTCAGAACTATGCCATATTTATAGAGTTTAGACTAGGTTTTGAGGATTAGATCAAGTTTAGAGTCCTTGTTTCATCAAATCCTGATCCCTAAGAGTCCTTAGAGTCTTTACAATCCTTCCCAAGTCGGTCCCTAGTGGATAGGAACATCAAGTTCCAATCTTTTCATGAGTTCCTTTGCTTACGGAACTAACAGGTTTGTAACGGACTAGGACCTACGCGTTAGGGTTATGTGGCGGTCTCGTGATAGACCGTTACATTACTCGTTCCTAGAGTTCAAAGGAAATCAAACTCTTTTAGTTTTCTGGTTCATATTGTAACGGTCGAGACACCGTGCGTTACACGTCTGTGACGGTCAGGCTATAGACCGTTATATTTGTCGTGGATAGAGTTCAAACAATTTAAAACTCTTTTGATAATTATCCATTAACTTATCTTATATATTCTAGTATTTATCCTTAATATCCGTGGATAGACTTAATTACCTTCTAGAATGTGGGCCAAACTTAATGGGCCAGAGTTAAAACCTTTTGGACTTTAATTAAGTGGGTTGGGTTAATTGATTAACACCACTTGGCCTCATAATGACTTATTAATTTTAAATAAACCATTTATAAATTTATTTAGGCCTTTATAAATTCTTGAAAATTATTTAAAATTTCTGGGGCACTACACCCTCCCCCACTTAGAAAGAATTTGGTCCCCAAATTCAAAACATGTATTGAGGAGAGTGTACTTACAATTGAATAATTCTGGAATCTTTTCCGCATAGCCGTTTCGATTTCCCATGTTGCTTCATATGGCCATGTTTTCTTCCATTGGATCTTGACCATGGGAATAACTTTATTTCTTAATTGACGCACTTCCCGATCCAGAATTTTGATCGGTGTTTGCTCGTATGTCAAGTCTTTCTGAATCTCTATATTGTCATAAGTGATAATATGGTCTGGATCATATACGTACCTTTTCAGCATAGAGACGTGAAATACGTCATGAACTCCTGCTAACTGTGGAGGTAAGGCCAATCTATGAGCCACTTCACTGACCCTTTCAAGAATTTCAAATGGGCCAATGAACCTTGGAGTTAGCTTTCCTTTGATGCCAAATCTTCGAATACCACGACCTGGAGAAACCTTCAAATACACATGATCTCCTACCTGAAACTCCAAGTCACGTCTTCGATTATCCGCATAAGACTTTTGCCTATCTTGTGCCATTTTCATTCTTTCCTGGATTAGCTTTATTTTCTCTGTAGAATCTCTGATAAGGTCGGGGCCTAGAAATTACCTTTCCCCTATTTCATTCCAACATATTGGTGATCGACAACTTCTCCCATATAGAGCTTCAAAAGGTGCCATTTGTATACTTGCTTGATAACTGTTGTTATATGTAAATTCTACCAGAGGCAAGTGATCATGCCAACTTCCTCCAAAATCAATGACACAAGCCCTGAGCATATCTTCTACCACCTGATTAGTCCTTTCTGTCTGACCATCAGTTTGTGGATGAAAAGCTGTGCTAAAATTCAATCTAGTCCCCAGTGAATGTTGTAAACTTTTCCAGAATTGTGATGTAAAACGTGGATCTCTATCTGATATAATAGAGATAGGGATACCATGTAGTTTAACAATTTCTTTGATGTATAATGCTACTAGAATATCCACAGACCATCGACTTTTTATTGATATGAAATGTGCAGATTTAGTCAATCGGTCTATGATTACCCATATTCCATCATGTCCACCTCTTGTCTTAGGTAATCCATAATGAAATCATTCCTATACTTTCCCATTTCCATTCGGGAATATTTAAGGGATGTAATTTTCCTGCAGGTCTGAAATGTTCCGCCTTCACTTGTTGGCATGTAAGACAACGAGATACAAAATCAGCTACTTCCCTCTTCATATTGGGCCACCAGAAGTTTCTTTTGAGATCTTGATACATCTTGGTACCTCCTGGATGGATGGAGTACTTTGATTTATGTGCTTCTTCTAAGATCAATTTCTTTGTATCCTCATGATCCGGTATACACATTCGGCCCTTAAATAGCAATCTTCCCTCATTAGAAATAGAAAAATCCGGTCTTTGTTCAATATTGGCCTTAATTTCCAGTAAAATTGGATCATCCTCTTGTAACTTGGTCAAATCCTCTATCAATGTAGGTTGAGCTCGGATATTAGCTATGAAGCAATCTTCTTCCTTAATATCAACCTCTAAATCCAACTGGGCAAATTGAGGAATAAGGTTAGTCACACTAATCATGAGACTTGATAACATACCAATTGGTTTTCTGCTAAGTGCATCTGCTACAGCATTCGCCTTGCCAGGATGATATTGAATAGCAAAATCAAAGTCCTTGAGATGTTCTAACCACCTCCTCTGCCTCATATTAAGTTCTTTTTGAGAAAATAAATATTTCAAGCTCTTGTGGTCTGTGTAGATCGTGAACTTTTCTCCATAAAGATAATGACGCCAAATTTTCAAGGCGAAAATAACTGCTGCTAATTCTAAATCATGTACAGGATAATTTTCTTCGTGACGTTTCAATTGTCTTGAAGAATAGCAAATCACATTTCCATCTTGCATAAGGACACACCCTAAGCCAATTCCAGATGCATCCGTATATACCTCAAATCCAGCACCCTCTATTGGTAGCGACAAAACAGGGGCTGTTGTGAGATGATTCTTAAGACTTTGAAAACTCTTTTCACAGTCCTTCGACCAGATAAAATGATTTTCTTTTCTAGTAAGTCTAGTTAAAGGAACCGCGATCTTTGAGAAGTCCTTTATGAATCTTCTATAATAACCTGCTAGACCCAAAAAGCTTCTAACTTCAGATATAGTCGTTGGTCGGCTCCAATCTCTGACAGCTTCTACCTTAGAAGGGTCCACAGCAATTCCTTCTTTTGAAATAATGTGGCCTAGGAATGAGACTTCCTTGAGCCAGAATTCACACTTATTGAGTTTGGCATATAGCTTGTGTTCTCTAGGTGTTTGCAAGGCTATCCTTAGATGTTCTTCATGCTCTTCTTTAGTCTTGGAGTATATTAAGATATCATCAATGAAGACGACGATGAACTGGTCCAGATATGGCTGGAAGACACTGTTCATAAGTTGCATAAATGCTGCTCGGGCATTAGTTAACCCAAACGGTATTACCACGAATTCATAGTGGCCATAACGACTTCAAAAGTCGATTTGTAAATGTCCTCTTCTTTGATTCTAAGCTGATGATAACCTGATCTTAGGTCAATCTTAGAAAAATATTCTGCTCCCGAAAGCTGATCGAAGAGCTCATCAATACGCGGCAATGGATATTTGTTCTTGATTGTAAGTTGATTCAGTCGCCGGTAGTCAATGCATAACCTGAGAGAACCATCCTTCTTCTTGACAAATAGAACCGGCGCACCCCAAGGGGATGTGCTAGGTCTGATAAAACCCTTGTCTAGAAGTTCCTGTAATTGCTTCTTTAATTCCTTGAGTTCTGTGGGTGACATCCTGTAAGGGGCTATAGAAACAGGTGCTGCACCTGGAATGAGTTCAATGGTAAAGTTTACTTCCTTCTCGAGAGGTAAATTAGGTAGTTCAGATGGGAATACGTCTGAGAATTCATTTGCAATAGGAATGTTTGCTAGGATAATTTCCTTAGATTCGGTGACAATGACTGAAGCAAGAAAAGCTTCACATCCTTTCGAGATAAGTTTGCAAGCGTGTAGAGAAGATATAATGGTAGGATGCTTCTTGTATTTGATGCCAAGAAAAGAAAATCTTGGAAGACCAGGCTTTCGAAAATATAATCCTATTTCGGCAGTTGATGTAAGCATCATGGTCTACAAGCCAATCTACCCCTAAAATGGCATCATATCCTTTCATGTCAAGGCATACTAAGTTTGCGGGAAGATTGTGTCCTTCTACCACTACCTCACAATCAGGATAATAGTTGGTAAGCTTAGTTCCAGATCCTAAAGGTGTAGTAATAGCGAGATCTGAAGGTAGGGGAACTGATGCAGTTGGTAAGGTTTTTGCAAAAGTGGTGGAGATAAAAGAATGAGAAGCACCAGTATCAAATAGCACGAATGCAGGACGAGAACAGATTTGAAGAGTACCTTCCATGAGCCCATCATTTTGATCCCTGGGCGCTTCTTCTTCATCTATAACTGCATTGAGGCGAGCCTGCCTCCTACGTCCTCCATTATTTGGTTGGTCTTTCATAAGGGGCAATCTGGCACACGATGCTCCCTACTCCCACAACGCAAACAAGCACCTAGGCGCTTCCAGCATTCTTCAGCCGAGTGGCCGAACTTCTCACAAAAGGTGCATGTCGAGGTGACTTGCTCTTTTTCTTCCTTCACCTTTTTACTATTCTTTTGAGAACTTCCACCATTCCCGTTCCTTGATCTTTTCTTATTATCACGGCTTTTGTATGGTTCCGTGATGCTGAACTTCTCCTTCTTATAATGCCGATCAGAGCGTCGACTAGATTCTTCTCCCTTTCCTTTCAACCTTTCGACCTTCTCTAAGGTCCTCTCGCATAAATATGCCCTTTGAACCATCTCCGCATAAGTGCGGATATTATGTGTCCCCAGTTGTTGAATGAAACCGGGCCGTAACCCGTCCATAAATCGGTTTGCTTTCAATAAGTCTGTACTAATCAAATGTGGTGCATATGGTGCTAGCCTTGAAAACTGCAACTCGTACTCTGCTACTGACATCATCCCTTGACGAAGGGAGGAAAACTCCATAGCCTTCCTTTCCTTCACATGTTCGGAGAAATACTTGGCACGAAATAAAGTGAGAAAAGCATTCCACGTATGTGGCGCATCGGCTGGAGGTGCCGGAACTGATTTCCACCAAGTGCGAGCATCCTTGTTTAATTGGAACGTAGCTAGACGGACTTTCTCCTGATCAGTGCATTGAATAACATCAAATATCATATTCATCTCGTCGATCCAATTTTCTGCTTCGTCTGGATTGGAAGATCCATAGAAAGCGGAGGATTTAGACTCCGGAAATTGCGATGAAGGTCTCCTGCCCTTGCCCCCGCACCACCTTGTGCTATAGTTTGCAGTGCCTTGGTGAGGCCGGCAACAGTTTGTTGCATACCGTCCCAATCTACACGATGGGCCATTTGGAAATTAGGGTACCTGAGAGAAAATAACAACTTGTTATTTCTCATGAAATTGGAATAAGCAAAATAATTCTTAAAGCTAATTAGTTATCTTATCCCGGGTTCTACCCAATCCTCACATGGGTGTGGAATTTTTTCCTTAGTTCATAGGTATGGGTCCTTAACCTTGGACTTATCCTATGACATGACTCTTCTCCTTAAGTCCTGAGACTTAGGCTCTGATACCAACTTAACTGTCACGCCCCGAGCCTTTAATTACAGCGGAAGACTCGCTCGGGGAGCGTGAACAGCCGGCATGGTAAGCCTCTCGCAAGCAAGAATCAATCAGAGCGCAAGACAATCACATAAATAAATGCAATTGCACAATAATATTCAAACTCCAACTTTATTTCATAAATGATCAATATTCAAGATACAATCACTAATTTGATTTCCATTCTACTAGACTCAAGAAATAGGAAAATTACATTGACTCAATCTAGACACTTTAACTTCCTAAGTCTTCACTCTCATCTTTATAACACTTTCACTCGCTTCCGGATCCACTACTAGTATAGCCCGAATCCGAATCCGAACTATTTTCATCTCCTGAAAAACATTCAAAAATAGGTCATGAGCACACTTGTCCAGTAGGTATCTTCGCATCAACATGAAGGCACTATTTAAGTAATTATCATTTTTGCTTTAAAGAAATAAGGTAAAATCATGCAATGCGAATCAATCATGCGATCAAATCAATAGAAACAAGATAACCATGTAAGATAGAACGATCAAGAATGAGCTAGCAAGAATATAACAAGAACATGATATCGGCCTTCCATGAACAAGAATGTAACGAGATTGTACTAGCAAGCCACATATTCCTCACTTTAGCATCTTATGCTTAAGAGCAAGTGCTTCGTGAATTTCTGTGGAATATCAAGCAAGAATGTCATGTTGTGCCGTGGATCTTCACTTATTTATAGAAATAGTACTCCCAGCGCAATGCGACGCCAGTAGCATCATACCCCATGGTTTATAAAATAGTATGTTTCCGGCAATCAGCCGAGGGGACTAGCATAGAGCCCTTGAACACAATCAGTGCTCGATCGCATCTTCAGTTATAAATTAAGCTACTTCCACGCAGTATAACAGTAACGTATGGCCAAGAATATAGCACTTCCAATAATTCCATGATAACTAAAATCAATGAATGAATGCTTCAATTCTGAATATATGAGATCAAGAATGATATTCAAACTAAGTTATGCTTTATAGAATAAATCGACAGCATAACGGTATTTTCCTTAACTTCTATTTCTTTTAGATCAATTTAAGCAATATGACAAGTTCTAGATCATCAAGGTTTGTCTAGAATCAATGGAATATCAACCCTTGGTCAAACCTTGGGTTAACATAAACAAGCTATGTAACGGTCATTTGCTGGGCCGTTACATTATGTAACGCGCCAGTAATGGGCCGTTACAGTGATCCGAGTCCAGAAAATAAAAATAGACTCAGAGGAATGTGACGGTCTGACACTGGGCCGTTACATGAGCCTGACGGTCCAGTTCAAGGCCGTTACATTTCAAAAATCAAAAACCACGATAGAGTGTTCTAATTAATGGGCTTTCATTGGTACAACCAACTCAGCGTCCTAGTGGGAATCCCAGGCTCGCGGAGAATTACGGAGGCCTTAAAATAATGATTTCCTAGTCCATTGGAAGGATTATCCAATAGAGAGGTCCTCATGTCCAAGATAGTGTTCCTATAGTACAATGTGTGAACTAATGACATCATACCGGAGTAAGTGCCATGTACTTATAGAATTGACTCTATTGATAGAGAGAGATATGTATAATCAATGTGAAAATCATGATAAAAATTCTGTTAATACGATGCTAACAAGTCATGCTTTTATAATCATGCTTTAATAGTACAAAACTATAGGTTTTAGCTTCATGAAATTAGCATAGCTTAAAAATAAAAGTGATACCAAAACATGCAATACCTTTATGAACGATCAAATAACCTTAAAACATGAGATCAGGTTATAACTTAGATAACTAGGCTTTAACAATGGTAATATTGGCAAGTTATAATCTGTCAAAGGTTGACAGTACACATGATATAACGGTCTGGAGATGGGGCGTCACAGTGAAAGTGACGGTCAGGACCAAGCCGTTACATGATAGTAACGCATCTGTCCAAGCGCGTTAGAAACAACAGTGTAATTCAAATATCACAGAGTGTGTAATGGTTTGTCATCGGGCCGTTACTTGAAAGCGACGGTCCTATGCTAATGCGTTACAGTATCTGTTAACAAAAAACAATCATAGAAACTAAGAGATCAACTCACATCATGTCTTTTATCAAAATATGATGAGTTTCTAGTCATGTTAACAAAGTAAGGCCATCTACATGCATAGGTAATCATGAATAGATGAATAGTCATGTTTTAATTTCTTAATTTGGCTAAGAGGTGCATGATGTGCATAGAACAAATAAAACATGAAATCAATGCTCTACGATGCAAGGAATTCAAACAAACCAGAGGGCTTTTAGTCCTATCATGCTGTTTTTTGCCGTTCATGAGATAACCTACCTCTTACTTAGACTGTAGTTTCTAAATTTGGTTGAGAACCTTGCCTTAGATCCCTTCCTTCTCTTGTGACATTTTTAGCAACTTCTTTAGGCTCTAACTCCACGCCCTCTTGACCTAAAGATGTGAAATTCGGAGGGGAGTTAGTCTAAAGTATTGTAAACAAATTATTCTAAAGAACTTACCTGAGATAATGACTCCTTACCTTGCTTCCTTACGCCCAAAAGTAAGGGTCGTACAGTTCAGAACTATGCCGTATTTGTAGAGTTTAGACTAGGTTTTGAGGATTAGATCGAGTTTAGAGTCCTTGTTTCATCAAATCCTAATCCCTAAAAGTCCTTAGAGTCTTTACAATCCTTCCCAAGTCGGTCCCTAGTGGATAGGAACATCAAGTTCCAATCTTTTCATGAGTTCCTTTGCTTACGGAGCTAACAGGTTTGTAACGGACTAGGACCTACGCGTTAGGGTTATGTGGCGGTCTCGCGATAGACCGTTACATTACTCGTTCCTAGAGTTCAAAGGAAATCAAACTCTTTTAGTTTTCTGGTTCATATTGTAACGGTCAGGACACCGTGCGTTACACGTCTGTGACGGTCAGGCTATAGACCATTATATTTGTCGTGGATAGAGTTCAAACAATTTAAAACTCTTTTGATAATTATCCATTAACTTATCTTATATATTCTAGTATTTATCCTTAATATCCGTAGATAGACTTAATTACCTTCTAGAATGTGGGCCAAACTTAATGGGCCAGAGTTAAAACCTTTTGGACTTTAATTAAGTGGGTTGGGTTAATTGATTAACACCACTTGGCCTCATAATGACTTATTAATTTTAAATAAACCATTTATAAATTTATTTAGGCCTTTATAAATTCTTGAAAATTATTTAAAATTTCTGGGGCACTACAATAATCCACTCAAGTCGACAGACTATCTAGGGTTCTTCTCAATCTTCAATCGCTCTCAGAACCACCACTGGAATGATCCGACTCTGATCCACTAGAGCTTCCTGAAATGTTAGAGAAAGTAAGAAGTGAGCGCATTCGCTCAGTAGGTATCTCCATGTCATCATGTCGGTATGGTTTACATGTTTAATGTTTTAGCTTTAGAAGGTGTAATAATGAAAGAAAGTGTGATAAATCATGTGGTAAAAAGCAATAGTAACAGGTAGCAAGACTAGTTGTAAAGTGCGATGTTATGTTTCAAGAATGTACGAGCATGTAAATTGGCATTTCAAATCAAGAATGTACTATTTCATAACCTTAAGAAGGCTATGCACGAGAATGTATTGTCATGTAGCAAGCATGTAACGAGAATGTACTTTTGAAGCAAGCATATGTAATTTCATGAATTGCCTCGTGAAATTGTCTAGTTTATAAAGAAAGTACCCCCAATGCAATGCGATGCCAGTAATCATTATACCCCATGATTTTCAATATATTTTTGGCCCTCTACCGTGGGAGCTAGACTAGAGCCCTTGGACACCCTCCGTGCCCGCACTTGCATCTTCAAGTTATAAATCAAGTTATTTCCATGAGAATGTCAATAAGTTCGGCCAAGAATGTTAAATTCAATAATGCCTTTGAGGCGATAGGAAGCAAGGCAAGAACATATTGGATTCTTTGAAGGAGGTCAAGAATGAATTTAAGGGACATTGTGCTACGGAAGGATTCCGGCAACATTACGACATTTTTCTTAATTTCATAGTTTATTAATTACTTGGTAGGTACTATTTCGGGTTTCAGACAGCCAGGAGGTTGTCTGAGACTACAAACAAAACACAATCAACCATTCGGTCAGACCTTCGGGTTGCACAATTTTTGATAGAATGCGGTTGTAAGGAGACCATTTTCTGGGGAACGTGGTTGACTAGGAACTGCCATCTTGAGAATGCGGTTCTGGCCTAGCCGCTTTCTACTAAAAAAATTCCAAAAATTCGATACAAGTCCAGGAAGTTTGGGAAAAGTATCAGAGACTTCTAGAGAATCATAGAATCACGAAGCGCTTATCTAGCTTTTGGGTTTTTAGGGTACAAAGGCTCGACGTCCTAGTGAGAATCCTAGGCTCGTGGAGACTTACGGAGGCCTTGAAACAAGAATACCCAGTTCGGTAGAAGGAATATCTGATGGAGAGGCATTCAAGTTCAAGAGAATGTTCCTATCAAGTGTAAGTGACTAATAGCGATCGTACCGGAGTACGGGTTATGGACAAGTAACGATGAGAGTGAATGTGTCAAAACATAGACCGTTGTGTAAGAAATTCCAGCAAAAGAATGAAGGTCCCTTTAGTACAAAACTATAGGGTTTTATTGTGAAATTAGCATATGATGAAAATAATCCCTTTTAAAACATGATATGGCATAAAACATAACGAAATATAGCGTAGATACTACTATACACATGAAGCTTGGTCTGGGTACTGTTTAGCATGAACAGTAGCCAGATCGCGGTTCCACCGCTGCCACCTTCTGGAAGGCCGCAGTTGGTCGGGCGACTGTGGCTAAAGCTGCGACTCCTGTTAGACCGTGATTCTCCTATTGTCTGACAGAAGCAAATCCGGCCTTGCAGGGCCCTCTTTTATGGCAAATCAAAGTGCAACTGGTAGGAAACAAAAAAGGGGAATCATGCTAGCACGTAAATAACGCATGAAAGGGGCATGTAACAACCAAAGTCATTATCTTTTCCATTGATGTTGCATGGACAGCATGAACTAGAAAGCCTAATGCGTGATCATGAAAAAGCTTAAAATACAACATGCATGAAGCATGAAAATGAGAAGGAAGAGAGGGATTTTATCCTTAACATCAAGTTTAAGCTGAGGATGTGACAACCTACCTCTTGGGTTGAACCTAAACTCTGACTTAGTCGCCGGAAGGGAGCCCTTGTTCCTACGCGCCTTGCGTGGAACCCGCATCTTCCGTGCACTCTATCTCCTTGGTTGATCATCCTCCTAACAGGAAAATTGGAGTCATGTTAGAAGATATGAAGGAGAACAATAAGTTATAAAGAAAGAACTTGAGAAGAGGACATTTTACCTTTGTTCTGTGTGATCCAAAACCTAGGGTTTACGTCGAACGATCTGGGTCCTATTTATAGGGAACAACTTGGGGTTAGAGTTTTTTTAATTCGAGTTAGGATTCTTATTTGGTGTCAAGTCGAACTAATAAGAGTCTTGGGTAAATTTCCTTTCTAGATCACATCCAATCCAGGCCAAATCGGGGATAACAATTTTAGTTTTTCGTGATCTATCCACTTACCATTGCTGGACCTGAACGCGGTTGATACACGACTGCCTTCTCCAAGACGCAGTTGCATAATATGCCGTGACCTCATCCGACATTTCCAAAATTTGGTTTTTTATTCCAACTCAACTTCTAATTTTCACCTTATTTCCCTATTTTGATTAGGGAACTTTACCCTATTATGTTTCTAGGGTTTGGGCTTGGGCCAAAAGGCTCAAATTTAGATTTTAAGGCTCTTTTTAAGTGGGCTTAGTTATCTAGTTAATAGATGGGCTTTTAATCAAAGGTTTTTAACTTATTAATCCATTATTTAACCATTTAAGTCTTCAAGCTTATTAAAATGCTTAAATAAATCTATTTAGATTTGTGAAAAATCAGAAAATTGCCAGGAGTGTTACACCCTCCTCCACATAAAAAGAATTTGGTCCCCAAATTGATTCCATGAGATTATGGAGGTGCGTTTTACTTACAATTAAATAGCTCTGGGAATTTTCTACGTATTACTTCTTCCGTTTCCCATGTAGCTTCCTGCTCCAAGCATTTATTCCACTGGACCTTTACCATGGGAATGCTCTTGTTTCTGAGCTGATGTACATCACGATCAAGTATTTTATGTGACTTTTGCTCGTACGTCAGGTCCTTCTGTATCACAAGATCGTCATGACTTATAATATGATATGGGTCATAAATGTACTTTTTTAGCATGGAGATGTGGAAAATGTCATATACTTCAGATAATTGAGGTGGCAAAGCTATTCGATAGGCGACTTTGCCAACTCTTTCAAGAATTTCAAAAGGGCCAATAAATCTCGGAGTAAGCTTGCCCTTGACGCCGAATCATCTGATTCCACGACCTAGGGAAACCTTGAAGAACACATGGTCTCCAATTTGAAATTTCAGGTCTCTTCTTCTGATGTCAGCGTATGCCTTTTGTCTTGGTTGCACCATCTGAAGTCTTTCTCTGATAATTTGTACCTTTTTTGTCATGCTCCTGACTAGTTCTGGGCCTAGAAGTAGTTTCTCCCCAACTTCATTCTAGCAAATTGGTGAACGGCAATTCCTTCTATACAGTGCCTCGAACGGTGCCATTTGAATGCTAGCTTGGAATATATTATTGTAGGTGAACTCGACTAGAGGCAAATGGTCGTTCCAACTTCCACCAAATTCTATAACACAAGCCCTGAGCATATCTTCCACCACTTAGTTTGTTCTTTCCGTCTGGCCAAGCGTCTATGTAACACCCCGATTAATTAATAAGGATAAAAATTTAAAATATAAAAAACATGTTGGAATAAAATATGGGGAAAAGAAATATTTGAAAAATGTGTCATGAATTAAGGAAAATAAGTTTTCTTTCAAAAATGAATGAATAATTGAAATTTGACCCGACAAAAAGTGAGGCCGATATATTGGAAAGATAAAATTATTATTTTCCAAATTAACTTGTCATTTAATGATTTCAAATAATTTAGTTAAAGAACATTATTTATTTTACAAATGGCTAAATTATATAAATAAGAAGGAATAATTATTTTTATACAATGACCATAAAAAGAATTTTTATTTCAAGATGTAATCAATTTTTTTTTGATGAATAGAATTTAATCGGTTTAAATTAAATTAATTGAATTTCGCCCGTAGGCCAAAGTTTTGACCAATTTATAAAAATATGTAAAAATTATATTCTTATAGAGAACGAAGAGCTTAACAATATCGTCAACTGGGCCGACCCCAAATAAAAATTTGATTAGACCAGATTAAGTAATTAATGGCTAAAATCGTTGTTTTAATTAGGTCTATCTTAAACGACCAAATTAGAGCCCAATTCTTAATTAATCGAGCCCAAACCAGGCCCAATGGTTAGATATACCCTAGGAGCTCGTTTTCCCTTCAAAACCCTAGCCTCTAAAAGCTCCCATTCGATGGTGGCAGTGCGGATTTGATCGAGTGTGAGTTTTTCATCGATTTTTCTTCCTTGGACTCTCGAGTCCAATTCGATCTCTAGAAGCCTCCTTATACACAATAAATAAAGGGCTTTAGCAGCCTTATGTCTCTTTTTGTTTTTCCAACAGGTGGCGCAAGCAATCGTGGTCGATCGAGGGCGAATTAGGGTGAGAATGTTTTCACGATTGAGGTTTTAGCGCGTCTTCCCTTTCTTCTTCCAAATCGGTAGGTTTCTCTCAGGCCCAATCTATTTAAATAACATGGTTATATAGATCTCATCCTTAGCTTTCCTTTGAACCCTTTTTGCCCAATTTTGGCTCTATAATTTGGGCGTATTCCTTGTTTTATGTAGAACTTGAAATTTGGGTTTCTCTCACGTACGCTATTGGATAGTTTACAACAAGTAATCATAATGAAATCTTTAAATTTATCATGCCCTAGTGTGCGTTTTTAAGTTACCTATATTTTGATAGTAAATAGCCTAATTTTCATGCTATATCCTTGTTTTAATCTTGCTTTCATTGGACCGATGTCTTGTTTTCATGTTTTCAGGCTCTAATTGGATGAAACGTCCTTCCAGAGACCGTCGGGGTTCTAGCGGTCACGGGATAGACCGTTTTCATGGTCTAGCGGCCCGTGAACGACCATTTTCTTTCTCGATAGGGCTAGGCTGAGCTTAGCGGTCTCTAGATTGACCGCTTATGTTCTAGCGACCGGCCCGGTTGACCGTTTTCCCTGTTTAGCGGTCGTACGATAGACCATTTCTGGCCAGCAAATTTTTAAAATAAAAAGAGTTCTTCTAACAGGTAAGTGGTCCTTTTATGGACCATTTATGGCCTTTAGCGGCCTGTTACATGACCGTTTTCTATCCCTGTTTCAGTAAAAATGTGGATCATTTTTCAGCATGTTTTGTCCTGTAAATTCTTGTTTAAAAGCATGCTATTATGGTTAATTATATTGTATAAACACACCAATAATTAGGGTTAATGAAGTATTTGATTAAAGTCTATTCACTTTCATGAATTGCCCCTTCATGTTCGTCATTCATGTGTTGTAAAATGATTGAAAAAGAGTGTAGAGTAACATGCTTACATAATTGATTAGTTTGTAAAATTTTATTTTTATTATATCATTAGAACTTGTTTAAGGTCGTGCCACTCGGTGGTGGCAACTAGACCAAATATCTAGTTGTTTGTTGATTGTGAGCTAGTAAATGCTTGTTCATCGAATTACCTTTCCGTCAGATTTTCCTTCCACCAGACTAGATGTTCATGTTCCGAGGCCTCCGTAAGCCCCCGCGAGCCTGGGATTCCCACTAGGACGTCGGACGAGTTGTACCCACAAGCCTGAACCTTTTTGACTCGATCGAATCGTGTATTTTTGCTAACTCCTGAATAGGGACTGTTCTGTTGATGGCGGCCCTCCTGAGACCGTTTCTGTCAGTAAGCGGTCCAGTCATGACCGCCAAACTGTTTGAACTGCCCTCCTCTGACCGTGTTTAAGCGACTGTGCGTCAACCTTAGTCCTTTGGACTCTATAATGTACACGGTTGATATTAGACCGTTTATATCTTCAAGCGGCCCAGCCAGGACCATCTAGTCCTGATCATGGCCCACCTTGGACCATTTTATACTCGTTCGCTCTGGGTTGGATCTTTGACCCAGCTGGTCTTTTAGCGGTCCTACTTAGACCATTCATGTTTTCATACGGTCCAGATTAGACCATTTCTATTGTGCATACGGTCTTGATTAGACCGTGTACCTCTTTTAGCGGTCCCTTGCTAACCGTTTCATTTTTTAGTTTTTCGGGAAATTGATGTTTTCATGGTTTTGATATGTGTAAGCTACTCTAGCCTAACTAGGCTATTGTACCTCGAATTTTGACCTATTGTTAGGTCTATTGTCAACATTTATCCATTCAAGAGTCGTTTCTTTAAATGACTAATAACTCTCGGTTAATGAGCTTGTTGTTGGAATCTCAAGAAAATCAATGTTCTTACACATTTTACCTTGATTACATGAGCTTGATCTTAGAACTCTTGGCCATTATTATTCGTGGATGTCTAGATTTCGTGGGATCTATGATCCAAATAAATCAATGCCAAGGCAATCATATTTAAGGGCCCAGTTTGGTCCTGGGAGGAGTACTTGATCCCCGGGGTGGTGAATGACTAGGTGTGGCATTGTCACCGAGTACTAGCTAGAGTGTTGAGTCTACGACATTCCACATTCTCGTGATACTTGTTATTCATGCTTAAAGCGTGAAGTACTTACTTGCATGACTTGACTTCACTTGACATGATATGACTCGACTTGACTTGAAATGGCCATTTATTGGAAGTTCTTGTTAATAGTGCTTGATGTCTCTCCTTGTAATATTCCTTTCCATTTATATATCAATTATCTTCGGATCTTGTTGGTTATTTAGTTTGCTTATTTGAGTTTCTCACATTATTCATGTATTCATAAAATGGTTAATTACTTAAATCTGCCTGATGATAGAGAGTAATCCCTACTGAGCTTTTTGCTCACCCCCCTTATTTCCATCCTTTTCAGGTTACTCAGTAGATGGAACGTTTGCAACTGGGCTCGAGCCAACGTGATCGAGTGAACCTGGAACTTAGAGACCGGAGTCTTTTTATTTGCTTGAGTCTAGTTAATATAGTAGGTCTTGCTATTTTCTCTTCTTTATTTCTTTTATTGAGTCTATTATTGTAAAAATTGAGTCAAATTTATAATTCAATTTTCAAATATCAATAAAATTATATTTTTCTCAAATCAATGGCCTCCATGTGTTTGAATATGATTTATTGTGTTTATTTATTTTCTACTCTAATTATCATGACTGTTTCACTGCCACGTTCTGACCATCGCTTCCCGCTGCTATCGGTTCGAGACGTGACAGAAGTGGTATCAGAGCCTCGGTTTTGTTTGAGTCCTAGGTTCTTGTCCATAAGTATAGGTTACCCTAAGTAATCGGTCGTGTAATCCTTGTCATCCCTCAAGAATAATAATAATAATAACACATAATGAAAATTCAACAAAAAAGGGCAGATGAAATTTCTATCAAACTTGGGACCCAACTGCATATATGCAATTGCATGTGCATCCCTGATTAACTCTCATGAACTAAGAACAAGCCTCTCTACACTTTTAAACTCAAATGCATGTTAAGCATCCCCTTATCATGTCCATTAAGGTATAGCATCATCACATGTGTGAGCTTGTACAAAAATCTCTACAACCCCAAGAGCCCCTACGTTGCCTGGGTCGACCCCAGGAGCTCCCTACGTCGACCCCTTGCTTCTCACAGTTGGCCTCTGCGCAGGCCTCATGCATATCAAACTCCGCTTGAACTGCCTGCTACATCTTCATGAACCAACACTAGGGAGAATGAAAGAGCCCCATGGGCCCATCATAAACAAAAAAGAGAAAAGAAATAAATCGAACAAACGTAATGAAAATCAAGGGGGGGCAATGCATACATGCATCTTGGCCAAACAAACAACCTAAAAAATACAAATTACGCCAAATGAGCCAAAGGAGTGCAGAGCCCGGAGCTCTGTGCGTCGCAGGGTCGACTCCTCTCCATTTCATGTTCTTCCGGGCGCCCCTGCGTTGACGCAGGGGGTGAGCCTACGTCGACATAGCGCCAGCCCCCTTCTGCCACTGGGTGCTTCGGTCCCGAACCTCCATTCTCAAAAAAAACAAAGGAAACAAGAGTGAACCAATGTGCGCGCTTCTCGCGCCGATTCACCCCCTGTCCATATCTCTCTCTCTCCTCTCACTTGCCCCGCTGATTCACCCATATAAAGAACAAAAAAGAAAAAAAATGCGGATGGGGAGCTGATCTGGCGGCCATTGTCACGCCGGATCACCTCCCTTCTCTCTCACATCACCCTCCCTCCTCTGGCCAATTCATCCTTTTATTTTTAAAAAAAACATAACACAGGAATGGAAAGTCATCCGGCGGCCATTGGCGTGCCGGATCACCCCCTCCCTCTTTGTTTCCTAAAACAAAAAAAACAAAAGTGAAATGAAGAGAAACAATAGCAACAACAAAACAACAAAACAAATCAAACAATATCTAAAGTGATAAACAATCCAACAAAAAAATATCAAACAAAGAAACAACACAACAAAAAAAACAACAATAACAAAGGTGATAAAAAAAGAATCAAAATCAAACAACATAAAAATAACCAAACTACAAAAAAACAAACAAACAAACACTCAAAGCTACAAATAACCAAACAAAAAATACAATAATAACGAATGAACAAAAAAAGGCATGTATGGCACCCAAATAAAAAAGGGGGGTCAAATAACCAAACAACAAAAAAGAACAAGATGAATATCCACTCCGTAACCCCCGCTTTCTCGGACACGGTGAAAGGAATATCAATGACGCCCCGGTAAATCATGTTTGGACCTCGAGAGCCACTCCGATATCACCATGACCTGATATTGCCCCGAGCCAATAGCTCAATAAACCTGACCCGTCTCCACCGGGATCTGATCTCGCACTTTTATTAAATTTGCCGTATACTCGGCATAATTTTCCCAGTTTTATCCCCATCTTCGTCGTGCTTCCAACACGGACTTCCGTCCGAACATAAAATGGTCGATAAGCGACCAACATGTTTTAGACGTTTTCACCCGACCGAGGGGCATTTTAATGTAATTTGAGATCTTCATTATCTCACTTTATTAATGTTAATCTTAGGCCACAGGGCCCCTTTTCTTGGCAATTAATCAAGGGTTTTCCCCTCTCCGAGGGGATGTAATTGTTAGTCTGTGAAGACTGGGTGCAATGGTGCTGACAAGGATTCAGAGGGGGGGGTGAATGAATCCCCTTCGAAAATTATGGCCAATTTAAAAGTTTAAGCTACAATCAGTAAGCTATGTGGAATTAAAGACTGATTAGCTTAACTGAATGTGAACTATAAAGAAACACACGATCAATCAGATGATAGCTGACTATGGGCTATAATGAGGCACACTGTCAAATAGATGGTCGGCGTATGCAATGAACTACTCAGCAACTTCTAAGATGTTTGCAGAAATAGACTAAGCGCACTATGAGTTTTAGAGGCACTCAGGCAGAACTATCAATTGGAGCGCACCTAGGCATTCATCTAACGAAAGACAGAAAAGCAATCAACCCACAGTAGATAGGAAATTTTTAGGTGGTTCGGTCCTCCAGACCTACATCCACCCCACACTAAAACCTGAGTGTAGATTACTGCTGCCTAACAGCTTGAAACTGCTGGGCGTCACAGCTTGCCTACAAACCGCTACGCATCACAGCTTGCGTCAGCTGGGCCTCACAGCATACCAACCGCTGGGCATTACAGCTTCGCCGACCGCTGAGTATTACAGCTTGGCTATCCAGAGGAATCCACCTCTGCCGCTGTGCATCACAGCTTGCACTACAGACTAACAACTTGATGTTTAAAAAAGAAAATGAAAATAAGACTCAACAACGGAAAGCTGGAAAATGAAAACACATATAAACTGTAGCTCTCGCAGGAGCAGACCGGCCTGGATCTGATCCAAAGGCCAGTAGAACAGATCTTCAGGAACTTTCAATCTCTTCTCCCGATCTCTCTCTCAATCTCTTTTCTCAATCTCACGATCTCCCTCTTCTTCTTCTTCTCTTTCTCTCTTCTCTCCTCTTTCTGAACTCTCTTCTTTTTCTCAACTTCTCTTGCTCTTGGCTCTTCTGCTCTGAAGACTATTTCTCTCTATCCGTAAATCTGCTACTCTATTTTCTATCTTCTAAAACTTACAAATCTTATCTTTCTTTTCCGTAGAGGTCTTCATATATAGGAGCAGGGGTGCCGGAGGTAAAAGGATCAGGAAGATGATTCCCACTTCTTCTGATTCTCCCAGGTGGCAGGATGGCGCTCTGATCCTATGGTCCCTACGAGATTCGCTCAGGATAAGTGTGGAGGGAACACTCCTACCAATTCTTTTCTAGAAAGGTGTTTCGTTGAAGTATAGTTGGAGTCCACGTGGCAGAATCTCTAGGCTTGACTCCTCCTTGGATCATGTGCATGTAGCTACCTTGGATCACGTGTCTTTTTAAGTTGGGTCTCGAACCACGTGACTCCATTAAGTGTAATGCTCCCTGCTCAAAAATGGGTCCTTTAGTTGACTTAACCCTTGTTGCTGTATGCTCAGACCTTGGATGTCATGTGCACAGACTTGATGCCACGAAGAATAGTATGCACCGACCTTGTTTCACATGTGTTTCTATGTGCACCGACTTGGAACTCATTCAAATCTTTGAAACATGCACTGACCTTGTGTCTTTGAAGTCAAGACTGTCACGCCCCGAGCGTGAAGATACTCGGGTTGTGGCCAGCTTATATAAAACCAATCGATCAGAGCAGTAAAATTTTTTTTTGACAAAAGATAGAGTGTACAAAATTCTAAATTTCTAAAATGATACCAAATGTTTAAGATGACAATTATACCATTAATCCATTAACGACAATTCAAGTCCATTATTCAAATCCATCTACTGGGCTACAAGTCTCAACAAGTTTCATTCGACTAGACCAGTCATAACTAAAGATACAACGTAAGACTTAAAACATAAAGGACACGACTAATTGGCAGTAGACAACCAGTGACTCTAGCACTCTTCACTCGGTCTCATTCCCGTTCATGTGGATGTCGCTATCCGAATTACCTAAAAAATGTTAGAATGCAACTGGATGAGCGAATCGCACAGTAGGAATTACATCTCAAGTTCGAGCAATCTTTAAGTGGTTTACATGTTACGTGTAATGCGGTATAACAATGCATGATGATCACATAAGAAATTTAGGTATACAGGTATATCTATGCATGATGAACAAGTAAGAGATCAAGAACTATATAGAGAGAGTATCGCATGATTTCAAGTATTTGACAAGCAGGATATTAAGAACTTTTTAGATGTTGATGTCACTTTTCAGGTAAGCAAGAACTCATGTACAAGTAAGTAAGAATCATGTTCAAGCAAGTAAAATTCATGTTCTAGCAAGTAGTATCAAGTACGTGTCAATAGAATTGGCTATTTCAATCAAGCAAGTACCTTGCCCTTTTTTTTGGGCCACGCATGTCAAGTATTACCCATTCTGGGCCACGCAAGTCAAGTCAAGCAAGTAGAGAGAGTAAGTGTGGAATGTCTCAAGTCAAGCAAGTATTTCGGTGCAATACTTAAACACTGTGATAAACTCCCATGGGAACAAGTACCTTCGGGCACTCCTCCTAGGACAAGATCGGGCCCTATATGCACAGTATTTTCATGTATTTCTTTTGATATCCACTTTCATTTATAGCCAATATAGAATTTCAAGGGTTGACCATTGTAAGAATATAAGGTAGATTGTCATAGAATGGAGTTCAAAGGCATATATCATGCAGGAGATGAACTAGGGTTATGTCTGTATAAACCACGAGACAACTTAGGAATCAGAACGAAATTGGCAGCTAACAGGCTGCCTCACTGAATTGGCGCCCAGGGGTTAGCCCTGGTGTCAGGAATTGGCGCCCAGGGGGTGTCCCTTCTTTCAGGAAATTGGCGCCTGGGGGATACCCAGTCTTTCAGGCAATTGGCGCCTGGGGGTCAGGGCTTCTTTCAAATTTATATATATATGAAAATGGCGCCTCTGCAGAGAGTCTTCATTTAAATGATGACTCTCTGGAGGGTCACTATTCAACAAATTGGCGCCCCTGGCTAGGGCGCCAATTCATTTGGCCCTATTTACACCGGGCAGGTACATCTCAAGACTCATAACACTATTCATAATGTCTTAGGTTCACGAAATCAGGAAACAAGGTCATGGGTAGACAGAGAAAATTATCGGGAGTTCGGAACCATGTTCATGTAGAAATATTGGGTTTTAGTTTCATAGATTTTAAATTTTCTAACGGGGTGTCTATAAATTGCTGGAAAAGGAATTGGCGCCTCCCTAGGTGGTCTTCATTTAAATGACGACCCTCTAGAGGGTCATCAATTGAAGTAAATGGCGCCCTGGTCAGGGGCGCCTATTCAGTTGGGTCAGGCACTATTCATATTTCCAAAGTTTCTCGGAATCAGGAATTAAGGACATGTATAGGTAGAGAAAAATATCAGGATCACATAATCAAACTCATGCAAGAATTTTATGGTTTAGTTCAATAGATATAGATTTTTGAATGTGTTGATCATTAATTGTTGGAAAATGAATTGACGACACTGTAAAGTGTCTTCAATTAAATGGCACCCTGTCTTGGGGCGCCCTTTATCGGAGGGTTGGACATTATGGGTTTTTAAAACATATATGTATATCTTGTAAAACAGGTTATATACTAGGGCTAAACATGATATTTTAAGGCTGTAAAAATTGGTGTAATGAGATATGTTCGAATTCCATAAAATCAGTATAACAGACTATGTAAAAAACTGATGTAATAGACTATAGTTGTTCTACTTAAAACCCGTGTAACATGCTATAGAGTATGGAAACATGCTGGATGGCATGCCGGATGGATTATACTAGCATGTTATGTTACCCTATTTTGGTACGGGTTGGGCTAGATCTTGAGAACACCTACCTTTTTGGAGTGATACACATGGTACAGGAAGTAGAAGGAAGAAGAAATCAAAGCCAAGCCCCTTCTGAGCAGAGCTTTAGAGAACAAAGTAAGGCACACTCTCTGCCATAAAGCTCCAGTAGCAGGACTTAGAATGTAGGAAGAAGACGTCCCTTCACGTCTTCCGAAGAAAAGAAGAGAAAATATTCTCTTCTGCAAGCAGCACTGATAACGGCAGTAGCCTCTGTCTGTGCTATAGAAGGAAATAGTTATAGAAAATCTGGTTGCCAACGCAAAGCATTGGTTTATTGCCTTGCGGGTCTGGTTGGGAACAAGATCCTAGATCATTGCTGCCCATGCTTAGAGGATGGTGCTATGCCAGCAAAATGAGGTTGTTCATGTCTTAAGTCTTCTAGAAGCACTTTGGAAATGGCACCCTGGTATAGGGGCGCCCTTTAAATGTGAGACCCAGTTCATGTAAATGATGCTTCTGCGTGAGGGCGTCCATTCTTCATGGCTTTAGACACTAACTGCAACCTTCACGTGTTGGTCTTTAAGATGTATGCATATATTAATATATAATTGGTTGGTGGCCCCTAAAGGAAATGGCGCCCTTGCATGGGGGCTCCATTTGGTGAATGGCGCCCTGGTAAGGGGCGCCCATTCCTTTTGGGTTGGAAAAAGAGAAACCCCACTACGTACTATCCATGTGTTGGCATTTAAGTGATGTTGGGCTTTGTATATTTATATAGTAGCCCTCATAAGGTATGGTTCTTTTTATAAGGCCTTCATGTAGGATTGTTTATCTAAGAAGCTCAACTTCTCTATTGTTTTATCAGTGGTGCTATAAAGACCTTGTGTGCAGTCGCACAGAATGTGCACTAACTTCATATGCCCAGGGCTGATATGTGCACCGACCTTATTATGTGAATTACAAGACTTGCACTGACTTCTGCATGCGAAAGATGAAACATGCACAGACGATTGCATGCGAAATGCAAAACCTACACCGACCTGTACATGCACAACGAAGAATGTGCACTGACCTATTTTGCCTAATGAAGCGACCTTGGTCTTGCACAGATAGGATGTGCACCGACCTTGGTTTTCAATATGCATGATACAAAGATGTGCACCGACCGTGTATATGCACGGTGAGTAAATATGCACTTACCTTGGTCCAACATGAACTAGAACATGCACTGGCCTAATGTGCAAACATACAAACTACCAACGACCTTAGTATGAAGCAAGATGACTAGCATAGACTTTGTATGCAATATGCTTAGTACTAGCATCGACCTTTGCATGTTGAAATGCAACTAGCCTCGACCTCGGCAATATAAGAACACAACTAGCACCAACCCTAGCTATGCATGAACTACAACTAGCATCGACCTTAGCTGTGTGAAAACACAACTAGCACCGACCCTAGTTATGCAACTGGCGTTGACTCTATATAGGCACAATGCAGTATGAAGATCATCTACACCACCTATTCGACCAAATGCCATGCTCACAGGTTATTCAGTAAAATGTCATGTACACAGACTTTATGCAGATGCATTGACTTTTGGTTGACCTGTGATGCGTTGACTTATATGAACAGTTCTACAAGACTTTATGCAATGCTTATACAAAGACATCCACAAACATGCACAGCCATGCACGAATATGCACTGATATATATAGACAACCACATATGAACTAAGATGCACATGTGTAGTAGTTCATTCCATGAAATTCATATATGACAGCAATACAAATGCTTATGACATCATACATATGAGTCATAGTGTTTGTCATCATCAAAACACAAGATTCTAACAATATCTCCCTTTTTGATGATGGCAACACTATGAGTCATATGAATCATGTAAACCAGATAATGAGATTATGACAGCATTGAATCAAAGTGCATGAATGAGACCCAAGACCACAGATATGTACCACTCTACCATTCTCCCCAAACACAATGACAATTCATCAATTCATTCTACCCATATGACAACCAAAACATTCTCAGCCTATGAAGCAGCCAAGCCTACATATGACTCAAATCATTCTCCCCCTTTGACTTCATCAAAAAGAGGATAGACAGAATGCACAGACAGAATGATACCAATTTAGCAGAATGTAGCCAGAAGAACATAGAGATGCAATCCTGCTCTGTATGATAGAATGAAACAATGAAAGGAATAGATCAGGAATGAACCAAAATGAAGATAGCAGAAATGGAATCCATTCTCCCCCTTTGAAAGATGAATGCAATTCATGTAGAACCATATGCTTACGTGATGCAGATGGGACAAAGATCAATCAACCTTAATCTTTACCCTGACTTAATCAGATAAGACCACAAACTATCCTCCCCCTTTGAAAAGTAATAAATGTAGTATAAACAAGACCTGTCCTCTCCTTTAGCCCAATAAAAGATACGGTGAGGCGTATGTCAGGAGAAAATTCAAAAGGAATGTCATGACAAAAGTTTTACAGAAGGTGGTAGCTACACAAAGGTTCTTTCAAAGATTGTTCAAATAGAGGTCAAGAAGCAGCAAACACAGTGACAAGGAGCTGAGCCAATGTAATGATAGATATATGTTCACAGAATTTCGAAAAGAAATAATTGAGAATAAGAGATTTTCAGTGAGATACCACTTTCATAATACCAAGTTTAAGTTTCAGATTCTTCTATTATAAGAGCTTATGAAATGACTTTAATTGACAAGCATAGTTTAAGAGTGATGTATACAAAGTTTGTCAATCAGATTCAATACTCATATCTAAAACAACTTTTAATAAAGATGAACCAATTGCTCATATAACCTTCTAGTCCAACCTCCTTTCATCTTACTCAATTGTTTTCAATGATTTCCTTAGGAGTTACACAAAGTAGTATTGAAATTAAACACACATGAATCCATCCGAATTTGACATTACTTGCAAAGATTTTTCTGGTTTTTGTTTTTGAACATCAATCTATTTTTTAATGAGTAATTTTGGTTAATCAACACCTTTTTACATGAGTCACAACACGTCTTAGGTGAAATGACCTAGTTACTCAGTATGATAACTGTATTGCTTCTCAATTAAGAGAACAGAGTTAACATTAGAAGTATCTTTTTATGTGAGGAGACACCTTAGTTAGAGGTCAGAATCCCCAGTTACTCAATACAACCATGCCATTGCTCTGTCAGATTTTCATATAATTTTCAACCAATTTTCAGCAGAGTTAACTATGGTACTTCATGACACAGTCCTTTGGACAGGTTTCTCGGTAATCATAGTCATTGCTCTGTCCATAATTTTCTTTAAAATAATTTCAGATAGATTAAGTGTTTAAGAACAATACTCACATTATGTATCTCAACTAAAGTAGACCATGGTTTTAACTTTTCAGATTCCAGGAAGGTCTTGCATGAATTTACATGAGACAGATAGTTAAGGTTTATTAAAAGACTGATTCAGATATTTTCAAGTCCTTCAAATTCAAACTTAAGAATACATTAGACTCAAACTTATTCAAACCAACAAACATTCTTAAGCATGTATAATAGAAGATTCTTCATTAGAGATGATTTCTGATTTATGAAAGTGAGCGCAAACTGATGTTTCTTCATGTCTCAGTTCAATCAATATTTTGACAGTAACATTCAGCAGCAAAGACATTAACAAGCATGCATAGAAAGTGAGAGAATTGGAACTCATGCTTGTAGCATATGTGATCAATATGCATCAGATGGATTTTTAGGAAGATCAGTTAAAGAACAGTGAATTTACAAAGATGCAGCAAGAAGTTTGCACTTGAGCAATGTAGTTCAGAATTGACTGAATTCAAATGAAGCTCTCCTTCAGCAGATTGAGGAGTAGCAGACATAAATTTCAGATTCAAGGAAGGTATGAATTCAGATGATGAATAATTCAAAAGCAGTCAACAAAAATCATTTGACACCCAGATATAGCAAGATGAGTTGAAATGTGTAGACAGTGAGAATTCAGACAGAGATAGACTAATGAATTAAAATGCTCCCCCTGTCTATATCCAGTGAGTCACTTCTTTTTGGAATTTTCTAAAAATAATTGACATGCAATGCAATTAATTACATGTATGCATATGCAGTGACTTCTCTTTAGCTAAGTGCATTACATGATCACATGTGGCATGAAGACATGCAAAGGCTAGACAGACTCCCCCTGACTTTATGCAATATATGAAATGAAGGGTGAACGTATGATTTTATGATTCATGCTCATGATCATTCAGATTGCCCTATATGCAATATGACTCATGGTACTAGGCAGAGGACTTGGTCTAAAGGACCACCTCACACATAGTAAGAGCCTCCAGATAGATTTCATCTGCCCTTTAGTAGCTTACCATTTGATATACCATAATCGTCATGCATGATAATGCAGTACCAAAATAGTCTTATATGCATCAGATTTTCAATGACTGTGCGTCAAACACATGTGTAAGTAGACAATTGACATATGCAATTCACATATATGCACAAATATGCAAACTATACTCATGAGTTTCTAACCTCCTCTATGTGCACAATCAAGTGACAAGACATTAATGCATGCAGATGAGAAATGAATTTAACATGTCTTCAATGAATATGTGCACACATAGCTCAATATATGAAGAAGCTCATATTGTGCAGTGCAAATGACAAAGCTGTTAGGAACATGAGTTTTTATTTAACAACTTAAGCATGAAATGCAGCAAACAAGATTTCTGAAGAATTCAAATAAACGAGCCTGAAGAATGCAAGAATGTTACCTGAAAAATGCAGAAATGGGGTTTTCATATTAGGGTGCCTTGGTTTATTTACCCCTTTTTATTCCTCAATCACAAGGCACACCTATAAAGTAGTTCCTTATTTTGCTCCAGTAGGTACCCAAGACGTCTTCGGTCCTAAAATAACAGTGGCACCTCTGAATGATGCTTTTCACATTTTCTGAGCCTTCAGATCATCACTTATTATCAAAAAGCAGTTATCCATATAATGCCCGTATCGTCCACAATAATGACATAAAATAGTAGAATTAAAATTTTTTCTATGCACATTACTGTAATCATGGAGTCTATGTGCATTTTCATGGAAATTTCTGTTAACAGAATGGACATTCTGTTTACTGAAGCCAGCCAGCCAACAATTAGTAGATCTGTGACCTGGCTTTCCACAATTAAAACATGTAATCAATTTTTATTTAAAAATTGATTTATTCCAAGAAAACACTTTGATTTAGAGGGAATTTAACACATTTAGATTTAAAATGCTTTCCCTAAGCATGCCAACAGTTCTTGACTGTATGGTCATGCTTTCCACAGTGGAAGCATGTAATGCGCTTGCCTCTAGAACCAGAGTTATATCTTTTAAAATCATTTTTCTTGGCAGAGATATGAACCGATTCGGAATAGAATTTTCCTCTCTGATCATGCCAACATTGTGGCAAAATTTTCCACAATGAGAACAGTGCATTTTCTTACTCTGATCAGAAACACGGCTCCTAGTATACTTTCTATCATCTTGTTTCAAAATGATGCATTCATTTATGAAATGTCCATGCTTACCACAGTTATAACAAGAACCATTGGAGTTCTTTGAAGCATGATTTTTGACATTAAATTTCCTAGAGTGCACAGATCTTGCATTCAGATCATCTTGTTCCATCAATCTACAGTCATGCATCAGATGACCAAATCTATGACAATAATGGCATGACATTTTCTTTTTGTGTGCATGTGTATGTGTGTTCAAGTTGTGTTCAGCATGCACAATTCTAGCATGAGTGTTCTTTGACTCTTTCTGCAAGTGAGCATTCTTTATTACTTTGTCAGGGTGTTTTTGAATTTTCTGAACATTGGACTGTTTTACCTCTGAAGTGGTGGCTACGTTTGATGCAGTGACAAACGATGTCATTAACTTGTTTTTAAAATCTTTCTTATTAACATTATTGTAGCCCAGCCCTTCCTTCCTGAAATTAACCTTTGTTCCCAGTAATTTGTTTAGATTATCTTGCCCACTAACAAATTTAGACAAAGATCTTTTCAAATCCTGAATCTCATTTTCTAGAGATGCAATGTATATTTCATAACTTGCAATCTCTTGTTCATTGCAATTAACACATTCATTTAGCACTTTGTTTGCAGTTTTATATTTCTCAATTTCTTGTTCCAGATTGCTCAGTTTTTCAGATTCTTCATTACAAATAGTTTTTTCCTTTTTCGAAGGCAAGAAGTCTTTCAAACACGATACTATTAAGCTCCTTCAGTTTCTCCATTTTCTCCATTTGCTTCTCATTTTGGACAAGTTCATTTGTTAGAACCTGATCATTTAAGTTAATACCCTTTTTCAGATCAATTTTTACCTCATCCAGATTTTTTTGCAGTTCAACATTAACAGCTTTAATGGCCATTTTTTCAGACATTAAATTGTTTTCTTCCTGAAATCTTTTCAATTCTTCTTCATTATCTTCAATCTTCCTTGTATGAATTTCATTTTCAGACTTCAGTTTATTCAACTCCAGATTAGTATGATCAAGATCTTTCAGTAATTTTTCATTCTGAATAGAATTTTTAGTAAAGAGCTGACTATCACTAGTTGAGCTAAGCTTTTCTTCTAGTTCAGAGATCTCATTTGCAAGTTCTTGATTTTCATTTTTTAATAATCCAATTTGTTTCTTAAGCATTTGAATATCAAACAAGCAAGCAGCATGAGATTATTTCAACTCCAGACACTTTTCACAAGAAAAATTTGAACTATTCAAACCAATTGTCTTTTCCAATTTTTTATATTGTTTTCTTAACATCTCATGTGACTCTAATAAATCAGCATATGCATTGTGCCAGTCATCAAGAGAGAAATTGTAAGACCCCAAATTCCTTAGAAATTTATTTAGAAAGTTATTTGTAATTATTTGGAATTTATTTGAAGTTATTCGAAATTAATGAGAATTATCCAAATTAATTAGATTAATTAATTAATTAATTAATAGAATAAGTCATTTTTCAACTATTTTATAAAAATCTCCAAAAATCACATCTTGTAGAATTAATTTTGTTTGGCAACTTTGTCTTCTACATTTAAGCCTAATAAAATCATTTATTACGCCGGAATTAGTGAACTTAGTCTTCCGAACTTAATATTTAATTAATTACGGAATAGTATAAGTAATAATTCGACTACCTCAGAAAAATCTGTAAAAATAGTAAATAGATTAAGATTGATGTAGATAACAACTTTTTCTTCTGGCTTTAAGCCATGGTAAATCCGTGGTAAGATCTATTTAGAGTTCAAACCCAAATGTGCACACTTTTGACTCATACCTAACCCTTAGATTAAAACGCGAAATTCGACCTGATTACTCAACCAAATGATCTGAAATCAGGGGCAAATGGAAGGCCACAATGTAAGGAACATTTACCCTCAATCAATTTGAGGTAAACTTAGCCCCAAAACGTGCTGCCGACATAGTTTGGTCAAGTCTAGGATTTCGGCGCCGTTTCTAAACACGCGGCTTGCAGCAGCGAATACTCCCAATTCCGAAGGCTCCAGAAGCTCTATGAGCTATCAAAATGAAGCCCTACGAGTCTTCTTTCATTTGGCTGCTGTGGGGTTCGCTGAAATTTCAGATCTGAGGAGATCTAGTTCGATTTGTGGAGGTCGGTCAGTAGGCCGTTGGCTTCTCTTCATCATTCTTTGATCCATCGATTGAGGTAGGAATTCTCAACCAAATCTTGATCATGAGTATAGCAAATTGTTCCTCTCATCGAGCTCTATCCATTGGTGGCAAAAGCCCCAATTTTCATTAGGTATCCGTGGAGAAATCGAGCTTTTGGTGAGGTGCTGTCCAAGTGTTCTTCATCCTAGGGTTTCGAGTTTTCTCTCTCCGATTTGAGGTAGGATCTAACAACCAAACTTTAATTAGTTCACATGAAGTAATCAGCATGTTATTATCTTTCATTTAACTTAGAAAGCCCCAAATTCCATTGAGCATGCATCATGAATTTCGAAGTTTTGTAAAAATATATCTAGAACATGTTTCATATAGAATTCCTTAAGCCAGAGCTTGATTACGGGCTCATTTTGAGTTATATAACTTGATCTTCATGTAGCATATAGTATATGGTTGGATTCATGATCGAGTTAGCTTTCTTTTGACACCAAAATCCCTAAATTTGGTTTTGTATATCGAGAGTATTTGTCAATTTAGTGGAGGTATGTCCTGAACTAGGTCTACTTGTGTTCTTCATAGAATAGGTTGTGATTCTTGTGATTTCTGATGAAATTAGTGTTTCCAAATTGTAGTTTTATGACCCTAGAATGTCCATTAACATTCCTAGATCATATGGTTTTAATTTCAACTCATTTGGACCCCATTTGGGTGAGATTTCACGTTTTCCGGAAGCAACAGCCGTTGCTGTTCTTGCAGGGGTCGACCCCAGGGGTCGACCCATGCACCTGGCTATCCAGGCAGCCCGAGGGTCGACCCCTGGGGTCGACCCATTCGGCCCAGACGCGAGGGTCGACCCCAGGGGTCGACCCATGCAGTTCCAGAACCCCGTTTTGCAGGGGTCGACCCCGAGGGTCGACCCGTACACCAGAAAACCCGTTTTCTTCGTTTTTCGAACCGAAAATGGATCCGAATCAATGGGGAATCAACCCATTTAACTTAGAACCATTGAAAGTATATTTTTGAAGAACTTTTGACCTATTCATGTACCCTCCTTGATTTCAAATTTGCATTGGTTCCTACTTGCAAACATAGCATAAGAACATGCCGTTCACCCTCATCATTACAACACTTACATTGATTAAATAGAAACTCACTTAATGAATGATTAATGGTGTAACTAAACCTCTGATAATGTATTCTATTTCACCGCTGTGAGAGCTTGTTCTTACCTTGACAACTTGTTCTAGCTTGTTGGCATTTTGGCTAATACAAATGATAATGGTTAATCATGATATCTTAACTTGGTGATTAGGATTAATATGTTGTTTAGCTTGATTGATAGCCGCTGTTCTACAGTAATGCAGCATGATTTACTCTTATTGTGACTTGATTTCAATCTCCTTGATGATTATACTTACCTTGAAATTCTGGAAATGAATCTCTTTCCTACTTGATATTGTTATTGCTACTTAGCTTGAACCTTGGAATTCTGGCCATAAACTGTGGAAGTCTAGATTCGTGGGATCTTTGATCCAAAAGAAATCAATGCCTGGCAAACAAATAAGGGCTCGGTCTGGTCCTGGGAAGAGCGCCCGAACACTACGTGTACCCCCGGGGAGGTGAATGACTAGGTGTGACATTTGGCACCAGTACTTGACATGTGTTAAATCTAGGACTGTCCACTACTCATTACTCTCTCCACTACTCTCTATATTACTCGCTACTACGTTTCACTTTCCACTCTTTACTGTTCTATACTCTACTTGTGGTTACTCTACTTGTTGATTACTTGGACGTGGAAATGAAAATACATGCGTGCTTGACATGACTAGAATTGACTTGATATGGCCAACTTCTTATCGTTATCTCCTGTAGTAAATTCTTGTCTTACCATTCTATTCATTATATTTCTTGACCTTGCAAGATCTTTAAATTCCGTTTCGTGATATTATCGTTATCTTTATATTGTTTTATCATTTGTAGCATGACATTTTAAAATGTAATTAAACTGTTAATCACTTATACCCGTCTGTTATTTCCTACTGGGCGTCAGCTCATAGTTGTGTTTTTCCCCTTTCCAGGCTTTTCAGGTGACGCGCTTACCGATGGGGAAGGGCTGGAGTGATGTCTTGAGTGTATCAGTTCTAGTGGTGTTTTGGAGAGCATTTAGTTTCAGTTATGTCATTGAGTTTTAGTGGTTGATTATTCCAGTTGTATTAAGTTAAACTTGAGGTTATTGTATCAGTTGTGGTTTGTTAATGATCATTTAGTATTCCATCTTGTAGCACTTGTGTATCATTTTAGATTTAGTTCCCTCTCTTGCTAGCGTGTCCCTAACTGTACGTCCCGATACTTCCGCCTTGTTCGGGGCGTGACAGTTTAGTTGGTATCAGAGCCCTAGGTTTCACATTCCTAGGTTTCCTAAGTTGTAGTTTTTCTTGCATTGCATCCCAATAATTGGTATATCAAAAGGTGTTGTCCGAACGTTAGGCTACGCCTATCGGGAAGGTCGCACACTTGCGCGAGTGGTCTTCGGACCGATTACCTCCGCCAGGTACCGAGTTTTGGTCGTGTCTAGGTGCATTAGATCCCTAACCTTGTAAAAGTCTAGACCTGACCTGTGAGATTGGGTAGAACTTGGGTTAAGTTCGTTTCTTAATCGTATAACTATTTATCTTGATTAAACCTAAGTAATCTATTTCTCGTGTAGATGGCAGCTGATCGTGCTGAATGGAGGAACCTGCAGCGTACGGTTCAAGGCCTTACTCAGGCCCTTCAGCAAGTAGCTCAGGCAGGAGCGGCACAGCATGGCACCGGTGATCTATACCGGAACTTCCGCGGAATGAATCCGCCTAGATTCGCTGGTTCGACTGACCCTGACCAAGCCGAGCACTGGCTAGATGAGATGGGAAGAATCTTTGAAGTTATGCAATGCACCAACCAGGAGCGTGTCCTTTTGTCCACATTTCAACTGGAACATGATGCACGTACTTGGTGGGATTCTATCAAGGCAACTCTCGGTGATCGGCAAGTTATGTGGGAAGAGTTCGAAGAATTCTTCAACAGCAAGTATTTTTCTGATAGAGTGCAAGAGAAGAAAGCGGCAGAGTTCGCGGCCTTGAAACAGCGAGGTTTGTCCGTGGCAGAGTATGAGGCTCAATTTGCACGGCTTTCTCGATATGCTACACATCTCATTTCCACCGAGAAGATGAAGGCGAAGCGCTTTCTCAATGGATTGAAGCTTCATTATATCAACCAGTTGGCACCGATGGAGATTTCACTTATTCCGAGATGGTAAGGAAAGCACAAGTTCTAGAGGATACTCTTGAGATGACGGAGAGAATCCGTGGGAAAGGCACCAAGAAAGAATTACCTACGGGTTCCGGGAGTGTCAAACCCGGGTATACCAAGAAGAGGCCTATTAGTGGACCTGGTTCGTGGAGCGGGTCCGGATCGTGGAAAGGCAAGATGCCGAGGCATGAAGACAAGAAGCCTGGCCCTATTGTTCCATTCAAGGGCGTGTGCAACTATTGTGATCGTCCGGGTCACAAGATAGAGGAGTGCTGGCGCAAGCAAGGCGCATGTTTGCGGTGTGGAAGCAAGGAGCACCGTATCCCCAATTGCCCTCTCATATCGGAGCAAGCTACACCGGCAAAACCTCTAGTCTTCAAGAAACCACAAGGCAAGCTTCAAGCTTTACATGCAGATGAAACTGGGATTTCTGATGATGGCGGACTCGTCGAAGGTACCCTTACTATAATCGATAAGCCCGCTTTTGCTCTCTTTGATACTGGTGCAACACATTCTTTTATTTCACGGAGATTTGCTAAGTCATTAGCTGTGGAACCTGTTTTGATGAATACTCGTTAGAGATTTCAACCCCTATTGGCACTAGATCAACAATCCAGTATTTCTATCCTTCTAGTAAGGTTATGATTGGTGAACAGAACTTTCCAGCAGATTTGGTCTGCATGGATATGAAGGATTATGATGTAATCCTAGGAGCAGACTGGTTGGCCAAGTATGAGGCCAATGTTCACTGTAGTTCTAGCTCAGTGACTTTTACTGGACATTCTGGTTTATCTTTTACGGGAGTCAAGCACCATAACTCTGTACCGCTCATCTCGGCTCTTCGAGCTGATAAGCTTTTGAGGCATGGGTGTGAGGCTTTTCTAGCCTTTGTTTGTGCAACTCCTGAGCAGCAGATGGAGATCAAGGACATTCCTGTTGTCCGAGATTTTCCTGATGTCTTTCCAGAAGAACTACCAGGACTTCCGCCTGAGCGGGAAGTTATCTTTTCTATTGATCTTATTCCTGGCACAGCTCCTATTTCTAAGGCTCCTTATCGTATGTCTCCTGCGGAACTAAGGGAACTGAAGCAGCAACTAATGGAATTACTCGAGAAGGGTTTTATTCGTCCTAGTACTTCTCCGTGGGGAGCCCCTGTGTTATTCGTCAGGAAGAAAGATGGTTCGATGAGGTTGTGCATTGATTATCGGCAAATAAACCAGCAGACTGTCAAGAACAAATATCCCTTGCCGAGGATTGACGAGTTATTTGACCAGATAGCGGGAGCTCAATATTTTTCTAAGATCGATCTTCGATCTGGATATCACCAGTTGCGGATTAAGGAAGAGGATATTTATAAAACGGCTTTCCGCAGTAGGTATGGTCATTTTGAATTTGTCGTTATGCCTTTTGGTCTAACGAATGCTCCAGCAGCTTTCATGCAGTTGATGAACGACATATTTCGGCCCTATCTTGATCAATGGGTCGTAGTCTTTATTGATGACATCCTGATTTATTCTAAGAATGAGGAGGAGCATGCTGAGCATCTGAGAATGGCATTGCAACTGTTGAAAGATCATCAGCTATATGCTAAGTTCAGTAAGTGTGAGTTCTGGCTATAAGAAGTGTCCTTTCTCGGACATATTATCACCAAGGAAGGCATTTCTGTTGATCCTTCGAAGATTGAGGCAGTGAAGAATTGGGAACAGCCTACTAGTGCAACTGAAGTTAGAAGTTTCCTAGGCCTGGCAGGCTATTACCGAAGATTTATTCAAGATTTCTCCAAGATTGCAGTACCTATGACAAGATTAACCCGCAAGGAGAATAAGTTTGATTGGTCAGATGATTGTCAGCGAAGCTTTTAGACTCTGAAGGAGTGTTTGACTACTGCACCTGTTTTGGCTTTACCTTCTGGTGAAGGAGGATTTGTTGTTTATACTGATGCTTCAGGTATTGGCTTAGGCTGTGTACTCATGCAGCATGGGAAGGTGATTGCCTATTCCTCTAGGCAGTTGAGGAAGCACGAAGATAATTATCCTGTTCATGATTTGGAACTTGCTGCAGTCGTGTTTGCTTTGAAGATATGGAGGCATTACTTGTATGGAGAAATCTTTACAGTGTTTTCGGATCATAAGAGTTTGAAGTATTTATTTTCTCAAAAGGAACTCAACATGAGGCAGCGGAGATGGTTGGAGTACTTGAAAGACTTCGACTTCTCGATTGAGTATCATCCTGGCAAAGGTAATGTTGTGGCAGATGCATTAAGCCGGAAGCCGGTAGCTAGACTGTCAAGTCTCATGTTACAAGAATGGAGATTGTTGGAACAATTATCTAGTCTGGATCTCAATATTGACAACGATCGGATCTTGATTGCTCAGATTCAACTTAAACCTGAATTATTGATAGAGATCAAGTCCTTACAAGATAATGATCCCGAGTTGGTAGAGATCAAGGGAAACTTGAGCAGTAGACCTGACTTCATGTTGGCCGATGATGGTAGATTATTATTTAAAGGCAGAACTTGTGTTCCGGATGAGGCTACAATAAAGAACAAAATTCTTGAGGAAGCTCATAGATCCAGATATACCATTCATCCTGGAGGCACTAAGATGTACCGAGATTTGAAAAGGTCCTTTTGGTGGTCGAATATGAAAAGAGAAGTTGCAGATTTTGTGAGCAGATGTTTGGTATGTCAGCAAGTTAAGGCCGAACATTTCAGACCAGCAGGGAAATTGAAACCACTCGACATACCCCAATGGAAGTGGGAAAGCATTGGCATGGATTTCATTATGGGTCTACCTAGGACTCGTGGTGGATTTGATGCGATATGGGTGATTGTCGATCGTTTGACAAAGTCGGCTCATTTCTTACCAATTAAGTCCAAGTGGACGATTGATGTATTGGCTGCTTTGTATATAAAGGAAGTGGTGAGATTGCATGGTATTCTAGTGAATATAGTATCTGATCGAGACCCCAGATTTACTTCACATTTCTGGAAAGGACTGCAAGAGTCTTTGGGTACTTGTCTGAATTTCAGTACTGCTTTTCATCCACAGACAGATGGACAGACTGAAAGAACCAATCAGATAGTGGAAGATATGTTGCGAGCTTGCATGATTGATTTCGGTGGTAATTGGAGTGAGCATTTGGCATTAATTGAATTCGCCTACAATAACAGCTATCAGTCTAGTATTCAGATGGCTCCTTTTGAAGCACTATATGGTAGAAGTTGTCGTTCCCCGTTGTGTTGGGACGAGGTAGGTGAGAAACAGTGGCTTGGACCAGATCTTGTTTCGGAATCATCACAGAACATCCGTGTTATCCGAGACCGGTTACAAGTAGCCCAGTCAAGACATAAGAGTTATGCCGACAACAGAAGGAGAGCATTGGAATTTCAGGTTGGCGAGCATGTGTTCTTAAAGGTCTCTCCGACGAGAGGGATCCGAAGATTTGGCATTCATGGCAAGCTGAGTCCGAGGTACATTGGTCCATTCGAGATTCTAGATAGAGTGGGAGAGGTGGCATACAGACTGGCTTTACCACCGCATTTGTCTGGCGTACACAATGTTTTCCATGTGTCCATGTTACGGAAATATGTGTACGATCCCACTCATATCATTCAGCAGGTGGATTTTGAACTGAAGGAAGATTTGACCTATGAGGAAAGACCTGTCAAGATTCTGGACCGGAAGCAACAACAACTCCGGAATCGTTCGATACCGATGGTCAAGATTCAGTGGAGTCGGCGTGGGAACGAAGAAGCTACATGGGAGTCTGAAGAGACTATGCGAAAGCGGTATCCCGATCTATTCTAGGTGAGCGATCTTTTTCTACTCTCAGTTTTAGTGCAGTGAATTTGGAGGACCAAATTCCTTTAAGTAGGGGAGGGTGTAAGACCCCAAATTCCTTAGAAATTTATTTAGAAAGTTATTTGTAATTATTTGGAATTTATTTGAAGTTATTCGAAATTAATGAGAATTATCCAAATTAATTAGATTAATTAATTAATTAATAGAATAAGTCATTTTTCAACTATTTTATAAAAACCCCCAAAAATCACATCTTGTAGAATTAATTTTGTTTGGCAACTTTGTCTTCTACATTTAAGCCTAATAAAATCATTTATTACGCCGGAATTAGTGAACTTAGTCTTCCGAACTTAATATTTAATTAATTACGGAATAGTATAAGTAATAATTCGACTACCTCAGAAAAATCTGTAAAAATAGTAAATAGATTAAGATTGATGTAGATAACAACTTTTGCTTCTGGCTTTAAGCCATGGTAAATCCGTGGTAAGATCTATTTAGAGTTCAAACCCAAATGTGCACACTTTTGACTCATACCTAACCCTTAGATTAAAACGCGAAATTCGACCTGATTACTCAACCAAATGATCTGAAATCAGGGGCAAATGGAAGGCCACAATGTAAGGAACATTTACCCTCAATCAATTTGAGGTAAACTTAGCCCCAAAACGTGCTGCCGACATAGTTTGGTCAAGTCTAGGATTTCGGCGCCGTTTCTAAACACGCGGCTTGCAGCAGCGAATACTCCCAATTCTGAAGGCTCCAGAAGCTCTATGAGCTATCAAAATGAAGTCCTACGAGTCTTCTTTCATTTGGCTGCTGTGGGGTTTGCTGAAATTTCGGATCTGAGGAGATCTAGTTCGATTTGTGGAGGTCGGTCAGTAGGCCGTTGGCTTCTCTTCATCATTCTTTGATCCATCGATTGAGGTAGGAATTCTCAACCAAATCTTGATCATGAGTATAGCAAATTTATTCCTCTCATCGAGCTCTATCCATTGGTGGCAAAAGCCCCAATTTTCATTAGGTATCCGTGGAGAAATCGAGCTTTTGGTGAGGTGCTGTCCAAGTGTTCTTCATCCTAGGGTTTCGAGTTTTCTCTCTCCGATTTGAGGTAGGATCTAACAACCAAACTTTAATTAGTTCACATGAAGTAATCAGCATGTTATTATCTTTCATTTAACTTAGAAAGCCCCAAATTCCATTGAGCATGCATCATGAATTTCGAAGTTTTGTAAAAATATATCTAGAACATGTTTCATATAGAATTCCTTAAGCCAGAGCTTGATTACGGGCTCATTTTGAGTTATATAACTTGATCTTCATGTAGCATATAGTATATGGTTGGATTCATGATCGAGTTAGCTTTCTTTTGACACCAAAATCCCTAAATTTGGTTTTGTATATCGAGAGTATTTGTCAATTTAGTGGAGGTATGTCCTGAACTAGGTCTACTTGTGTTCTTCATAGAATAGGTTGTGATTCTTGTGATTTCTGATGAAATTAGTGTTTCCAAATTGTAGTTTTATGACCCTAGAATGTCCATTAACATTCCTAGATCATATGGTTTTAATTTCAACTCATTTGGACCCCATTTGGGTGAGATTTCACGTTTTCCGGAAGCAACAGCCGTTGCTGTTCTTGCAGGGGTCGACCCCAGGGGTCGACCCATGCACCTGGCTATCCAGGCAGCCCGAGGGTCGACCCCTGGGGTCGACCCATTCGGCCCAGACGCGAGGGTCGACCCCAGGGGTCGACCCATGCAGTTCCAGAACCCCGTTTTGCAGGGGTCGACCCCGAGGGTCGACCCGTACACCAGAAAACCCGTTTTCTTCGTTTTTCGAACCGAAAATGGATCCGAATCAATGGGGAATCAACCCATTTAACTTAGAACCATTGAAAGTATATTTTTGAAGAACTTTTGACCTATTCATGTACCCTCCTTGATTTCAAATTTGCATTGGTTCCTACTTGCAAACATAGCATAAGAACATGCCGTTCACCCTCATCATTACAACACTTACATTGATTAAATAGAAACTCACTTAATGAATGATTAATGGTGTAACTAAACCTCTGATAATGTATTCTATTTCACCGCTGTGAGAGCTTGTTCTTACCTTGACAACTTGTTCTAGCTTGTTGGCATTTTGGCTAATACAAATGATAATGGTTAATCATGATATCTTAACTTGGTGATTAGGATTAATATGTTGTTTAGCTTGATTGATAGCCGCTGTTCTACAGTAATGCAGCATGATTTACTCTTATTGTGACTTGATTTCAATCTCCTTGATGATTATACTTACCTTGAAATTCTGGAAATGAATCTCTTTCCTACTTGATATTGTTATTGCTACTTAGCTTGAACCTTGGAATTCTGGCCATAAACTGTGGAAGTCTAGATTCGTGGGATCTTTGATCCAAAAGAAATCAATGCCTGGCAAACAAATAAGGGCTCGGTCTGGTCCTGGGAAGAGCGCCCGAACACTACGTGTACCCCCGGGGAGGTGAATGACTAGGTGTGGCATTTGGCACCAGTACTTGACATGTGTTAAGTCTAGGACTGTCTACTACTCACTACTCTCTCCACTACTCTCTATATTACTCGCTACTACGTTTCACTTTCCACTCTTTACTGTTCTATACTCTACTTGTGGTTACTCTACTTGTTGATTACTTGGACGTGGAAATGAAAATACATGCGTGCTTGACATGACTAGAATTGACTTGATATGGCCAACTTCTTATCATTTTCTCCTGTAGTAAATTCTTGTCTTACCATTCTATTCATTATATTTCTTGACCTTGCAAGATCTTTAAATTCCGTTTCGTGATATTATCGTTATCTTTATATTGTTTTATCATTTGTAGCATGACATTTTAAAATGTAATTAAACTGTTAATCACTTATACCCGTCTGTTATTTCCTACTGGGCGTCAGCTCATAGTTGTGTTTTTCCCCTTTCCAGGCTTTTCAGGTGACGCGCTTACCGATGGGGAAGGGCTGGAGTGATGTCTTGAGTGTATCAGTTCTAGTGGTGTTTTGGAGAGCATTTAGTTTCAGTTATGTCATTGAGTTTTAGTGGTTGATTATTCCAGTTGTATTAAGTTAAACTTGAGGTTATTGTATCAGTTGTGGTTTGTTAATGATCATTTAGTATTCCATCTTGTAGCACTTGTGTATCATTTTAGATTTAGTTCCCTCTCTTGCTAGCGTGTCCCTAACTGTACGTCCCGATACTTCCGCCTTGTTCGGGGCGTGACAGAAATTTTCAAAGGGGTTTACCTGATCATCGTCCTCCTCTTCATTTTGGTTGCTGCTATAATTGCTGCCATTAGCCATCATGCATCGGTCTTCATTTCCACAGCAAGCAGTCTTTAGTTTGTTTAGGATGTCCTTAGCTAACCTGTAATCATGAAAGCAAAAATGGAAGGCCTTGTCAGTAGCTTCTTTCATTAAGTCGAAAACTTTTTGATTTTCTCCATACTTCGATCTGTGACTGTCAGTCCATTTGGACTTTTTCTTTGGTACTTTGTGAGGACCTTGTGAAATTAACTTCCACAGATCAGGATCAACCAGTTTAACATAGCCATGCAGACTACTAAACCACGAATCAAAATTAGAGCTAGTGAAAACCGGTGGATGAGCCATGGAAATCAGTTCAAGAGTAATTCAAGCAATAGACTGAGCACAAATAAAATGCACCTAAAAATAGGATAGTAGGATCCTCCGTAGATCGTTGGATTTGATGAATCAGAGACTCGCTCGGATACCAATTGTTAGTCTGTGAAGACTTGGTGCAATGGTGCTGACAAGGATTCAGAGGGGGGTGAATGAATCCCCTTCAAAAATTCTGGCCAATTTAAAAGTTTAAGCTACAATCAGTAAGCTATGCGGAATTAAAGACTGATTAGCTTAACTGAATGTGAACTATAATGAAACACATGATCAATCAGATGATAGCTGACTATGGGCTATGATGAGGCACACTGTCAAACAGATGGTCAGCGTATGCAATGAATTACTCAGCAACTTCTAAGCTGTTTGCAGAAATAGACTAAGCACACTATGAGTTTTAGAGGCACTCAGGCAGAACTATCAATTGGAGCGCACCTAGGCATTCATCTAACGAAAGACAGAAAAGCAATCAACCCACAGTAGATAGGAAATTTTTAGGTGGTTCGGTCCTCCAGACCTACATCCACCCCACACTCAAACCTAAGTGTGGATTACTGCTGCCTAACAGCTTGAAACTGCTGGGCCTCACAACTTACTTACAAACCGCTGCGCATCACAGCTTGCGTCAGCTGGGCCTCACAGCTTGCCAATCGTTGGGCATTATAGCTTCGCCGACCGCTGAGCATTACAGCTTAGCTATCCAGAGGAATCCACCTTTGTCGCTGTGCATCACAGCTTGCACTGCTGACTAACAGCTTGATGTTTAAAAGAGAAAATGAAAATAAGACTCAGCAACAGAAAGCTGGAAAATAAAAACACATATAAACTGTAGCTCTCGCAGGTGCAGACTGGCTTGGATCTGATCCGAAGGCTAGTAGAACAGATCTTCAGGAACTCTCAATCTCTTCTCTTAATCTCTTTTCTCGATCTCACGATCTTCCTCTTCTTCTTCTTATCTTTCTCTCTTCTCTCCTCTTTCTGAACTCTCTTCTTTTTCTCAGCTTCTCTTGCTCTTGGCTCTTCTGCTCCGAAGACTATTTCTCTCTATCTATAAATTTGCTACTCTATTTTCTCTCTTCTAAAACTTACAGATCTTATCTTTCTTCTCCACAGAGGTCTTCTTATATAGGAGTAGGGGTGCCGGAGGTAAAAGGATCAGGAAGATGATTCCCACTTCTTCTGATTCTCCCACGTAGCAGGATGGCACTCTGATCCCGTGGTCCCTACGAGATTCGCTTAGGATAAGTGTGGAGGGAACACTCCCGACAATTCTTTTCTAGAAAGGTGTTTTGTTGAAGTATAGCTGGAGTCCACGTGGCAGAATCATCAGGCTTGACTTCTACTTGCATCATGTGCCCGTAGCTACCTTGGATCATGTGTCTTTTTAAGTTGAGTCTCGAACCACGTGACTCCATTAAGTCTAAAGCTCCCTGCTCGAAACTGGGTCCTTTAGTTGACTTAACCTTTGTTGTTGTATGCTCGGACCTTGGATGTCATGTGCACAGACTCGATGCCACGAATAATAGTATGCACCGACCTTGTTTCACATGTGTTGTTATGTGGACCGACTTGGAACTCATACAAATCTTTGAAACATGCACCGACCTTGTGTCTTTGAAGTCAAGACCTTGTGTGTAGTCACACAGGATGTGCACTAACTTCATATGCCAAGGGCTGATATGTGCACCGACCTTATTATGTGAATTACAAGACTTGCACTGACTTCTGCAAGCGAAAGATGAAACATGCACAGACCATTGCATGTGAAATGCAAAACCTGCACCGACCTGTACATGCACAAGGAAGAATGTGCACCGACCTGTTTTGCCTAATGAAGCGACCTTGGTCTTGCACAGATAGGATGTGCACCGACCTTGGTTTTCAATATGCATGATACAAAGACGTGCACCGACCGTGTATATGCACAGTGAGTAAATATGCACTTACCTTGGTCCAGCATGAACTAGAAAATGCACTTACCTTGGTCCAGTATGAACTAGAACATGCACTGACCTAATGTGCAAACATACAAACTAGCATCGACCTTAGTATGAAGCAAGATGACTAGCGTAGACTTTGTATGCAATATGCTTAGTACTAGCATCGACCTTAGTATGTATGAAATGCAACTAGCGTCGACCTCGACTGTGTAAGAACACAACTAGTACCGACCCTAGCTATGCATGAACTACAACTAGCATCGACTTAGCTGTGTGAAAACACAACTAGCACCGACCCTAGTTATGCAACTGGCGTTGACTTTATATAAGCACAATGCAGTATGAAGATCATGTACACCACTTGTTCGACCAAATGCCATGCACACAGGTTATTCAATAAAATATCATGTGCACAGACTTTATGCCAACGCATTGACTTTTGGCTGACCTGTGATGCGTTGACTTATATGAACAGTTGTCCAAGACTTTATGCAATGCTTATACAGTGACATCCACAAACATGCACAGCCATGCACGAATATGCACGGATATATACAGACAACCACATATGAACTAAGATGCACATGTGCAGTAGTTCATTCCATGAAATTCATATATGACAGCAATACAAATGCTTATGACATCATACATATGAGTCATGGTGTTTGTCATCATCAAAACACAAGATTCCAACAGTAATTAACGTTGTGGCCTTTACAGCACTGCGTGTTTTTGTTCCGACACGATATCCACAATCGTCAGATCAATTAGACGGCGCGCACCAGTGGCTTCCTCGAATCCCGAATAAACCGCCACTTTGTGACTGTCACGCCCACGCACCAAATAAACTGAATAAACGAATAAAGAAACGAACAAACGAATAAACGAAAGATATCCCAAAAAGTGCGTCCACAAGTAACATGAGAGATAAAAGAAAGAAAGAAAGGTTTAAATAGGTTGTGCTCAATTCCACTTAGTGATGGAATTATTTAATCAAAATACTTCCACTACAATCCTCCACTAAACCCCCTACTCTCTGTGTGTTGGCATTAAGCCCTCAACCTGTAAATATCTTCCACCTGGCATAAACCATCTTCCACCTGTTAAAACTTCTAACACCTATCCTACACACCAGTCATACATCATAAACTACTCTCGTACATCACTAACCACTATCACATGTCTCTAACCTCTGCCATACATCACTCGGTCTGATTGTCCAAATCCAAAAGTTCATTATTTAATTTCCCATCATCTAAATCCCCTAAAGATTTTGCATGGTCAAATTTTCATATTATTTATGTCCACCATCCTAATTCCAAAGCCTAAACTCCATTGTCTAAGTCCTTTGTCTATTTTTTGTACCATCCATGTTTATCGCCTACTTCATTATCATCTATTTTTATCATCCAATTTCATCTATAAGGTTATCGTCTACTTTTCATTGTCTACTATTCATCATCTAAGTCCTTCATTTGATATGCAAAGTCATCCTCCAATTTTCCCTTATCTAAATTTGTATCACCCAAGTTTACATTGTCTACTTATGTATCATCTACTTTCACTTCATCCATGTCATCGTCTAAGTCCGCTTCGTCTACTTTCTCTATCGTTTAAGTTCTTCCTTAAAAGTTCATATCGTTTAACTTCTAGCGACTTCCACTTCATCCACTTTCACTCTGCCCAACTCTCACTTCATCTAACATTCACCTCATCCAATTTTGCTCCATCTAACATTTTGAGCATTACCTACATTTGTATTATCCAACTATATATCGCCCAACTTTCCATCATCTACTTTTCTAACTTAAACAATCCCTCACTTACCTTGCCTAACTTTCCATCGTCTACTTTTCTAAATTGGGTGATCCATTGCCTACCTTAACTTCACCTAACTTTTCATCGTCTACTTTTCTAAATTAGATGGTCCATCGCCTACATTTACTCTGTCTAACTTTCCATCGTCTACTACATCCAACCCTGAATTTGATTATTTAGCATTTCTAACCCACTAGACGATACAATCCCAAAAAGTGTTTAACAGAGATTTTGTAAATTGTTTAGTCTTCCAATGAGCCTAATCTCACTCCATTAGGGTATCTCTATACAAAATTATGCTACAATTTGTGAATTACTTACTTAAATAAATTCATTATATTAAGGGGGTTTAACTGACTAAATGCCAACTGGAGAGGGGGATTTCTGCAGCCCAGTCAAAGAGCAGCCGAAGTAGGCCCATCAGGACCAAACAAGGCCATGCTCGCCCGAGTGATAGCCCACAGGGCCCACTCTGGACTAAAAGCCCAATAAAAGATCGCTCGGGGACCCAACCTTCCTAGGCGGCCCTCAGGCTCAGAAGGCCTGAGCGACGGTCAGGTCATCATAATGATCTACGCCCGATCTATCCTCAGCCAGGATATAGGGAGGTGCACACGATCGTTCCGACCCATCTCCGTCCGAGCTAGGCCCATCGCCTGGATATGGCTGGCCCCCCTAAGCTCGAAATGGTCGACCGTCGATTGCTTATCCATGCAGCTGTTAAGAGTCCTCTGTGAGCAGGAATTTATAAGGGTGAGGGACTCTAGCTCCCCAAGGTGATAACGCTCCCACGATGAGGTAGTAAAAGTCCAGGTTGAGGACGTAACTCCCACCTGAAACCCCTCAACTTACAGGACTCCGGAAGGCGGCGCACTATTTAACCCAGGGATACCCTCTGGCGAAAGGTAAGGGCAACCTCACGCCCAAACCCCTGAGCAGGAACCACTTCACCCTTCTGGTGGAGAGGGATCTCGCGCAGAAGCTACTTCCTCCCTATATTGCTCCCACCATAGCTTTACTGACTTAAGCATCGGAGGGTTTGCCCCAGGGACTCATCCCTGGGCCCCTTGATCCATTTCTTTTTCTTGCAGTTCACAATCCGGTGATCTTCTGCCCGCTCAGGACCCGCGCGAGATCACGCCTCTTCATCTGGCACCGTCTGTGGGAAACGTACAAGAGGCCAGTATGGTGCGAAGTAGCTCAGGGAGGAGGTCCACCGGCGACAGGGGAAAGGCCATGGTAGTGGCAGGGGATGGCCCCTCTCGGGCCTCGTAGAACCCCCCCTCCAACGCCAGCGCCCCCGCCGACGAACCACCCCCCCTGCGGCAGTAGGGCTACCGCCCAGCGGTGGTGCGGACGCCTTCCAAGCCCTCAACGCAAAACTGGATATCCTCGTGTAGCTCATGAAGACCCAGGCGGCTAGGGATGGAAGGTCGCGTGCCCTGTTAGGGAGCCCTCCTCGCGAAAATGCATCCCAACACACTACCGAAGGTCGCTTCACTATCCGCGGCCAGCAGATTGTCCGTAACAGGATTGGAGGGCCCTCGCAAGCTCCGCCGCAGGAGCAAGAGGCTTCCTCCACACCGAGGTGGGGAAAACCTGGGGCACGCCGTCCGAACCCAGAGACCGACGTTCCCGAGGATCACCAAGACATTCCCCCCAGCCCCGCGACACAACAGCAGCCGGAGCTATCCCTCTGGCTACGAGAATTCGAGAGACGCTTCGCGGAGCAAGAGCGTGCCTTACGCGCCCTATAGAAGGTCTCTGCCTCAGAAGATGAGGAGAAATCCCCATTCTCCCACCTTATCTTGAAGGCAGAGGTGTCTCCTAGAACCTCCATCCTGACCTTCAAGGTCTACGACGGCCAGGGTGACCCGGCCGATCACTTCGACAGCTTCGACGCTCTGATGACCCTGCACGGAGCGTCGGATGCCATCAAATGCCACGCCTCCGCGACCACCCTGGTCCAAGGCGCCCAGGCATGGTTCCGGGCCCTCGCCCCCGGATCCATCCGAGACTTCAAGCAATTTGGGCGAGTCTTCAAGGAGAGTTTCGTCGGAAGTGCCCCCCAAGGTCGGTAGCGGGGCTCCTAGCCCTTAAACAGGCGCAAGGGGAAAGACTCCGGGCTTATATTCACCGATTTAAGTGGGAAGCCCTGAGGATTCCCCGCCTAGACGTGGCCTCAACCATAACCACGCTTACTGGGGGCACCCGGGATGAGAATCTCTGTCGTGAACTTATCCTCCACCCTCCCTCGACCCTTGCCGAGCTAGTGACTCTGGCGTTGCGCCACGCCGAGTGCAAAGAGGTGCTCAGCGCCCGTCGAGACGTAATCGGCTCGGGTCGGGAGGGGGACAAGAAGCGGGCTTCCGAGCCAAGCTCAGGTTCGGGGAAAAGGCAGAACCAGGACGGGGAACGCAAGGAACCGTCACAGAAGTACGAGCGGTACACCCTACTAGCCACGCCGGTCTACGAGATCTACGAAGCCATCAAGGACTCGGGCCTCCTCCGCCAACCAGAGCCGATGAGATCGAAGAACCATAATCGCGACAAGCACTGCTTGTTCCACAGTGATCACGGGCACCACACCGGCGACTGCCACCAGCTCCAGGACGAGATCGAGCGCCTCATCCGTCAGGGGCACCTAGCTCGGTTCGTAGCCGAGTGTAAGGAAGACCAAGGCGCCCCGGAGGAGATCGACAACGCCCCCCGAGGGGTCCACATCAACGTCATCTCCGGAGGAGCAGCATCAGGGGGCGACAGCGGCCGAGGAAGGAAGCGTCATGTCGAGCGGGCGAGCCGAGCCATAGAGCCTCCAAAGGCCCCGCCGAGTGAGCCCCAGAGGAGACTGTAATGCACAAGCTCAGCCTCGACCCTTCCGTAAAGCACGTACAACAACGCAGAAGGAAGCATGCACCAAAGAAGCAGGCGATCATCAAGGCGCAGGTCACCAAGGGACAAGAGACTGACCTTTTTAGACCGGTCCTGTACCCAACATGGCTAGCCAACGTCGTCCTGGTACCGAAAGCTTTGGGCAAGTGGCGGATGTGCGTGGATTTCACCGACCTAAATAAGGCCACCCCTAAGGACTGTTATCCGTTGCTGAGCATCGACAAATTGGTTGACTCAACCTCGGGCAATGAGATACTCAGCTTCCTAGATGCCTATTCGGGTTACCATCAGATCAGAATGGATCCAGAAGATGTCGGGAAGACCGCCTTCGTCACCGACTACGGCGTGTACTGCAACACCCGGATGCCTTTCGGGTTGAAGAACGCTGGAGCCACGTATCAAAGGCTGGTCAATCACATGTTTGAAGGACAGCTAGGTTGGAATGTCGAGGCCTACATTGATGACATGCTCGTCAAGACCCCCAAGGCCGAAGACCACTTCACCGACCTCGCTGAGACCTTCGACACCCTCCTGAGGTACAACATGAAGCTCAATCCTGCCAAGTGTGCCTTCGAAGTGAGATCTAGAAAGTTCTTGGGTTTCCTAGTCACTCAGCGTGGGATCGTGGTCAACCCAGACAAAGTTCAGGCCATCCTGGACATGCGCCTACCCAGCTGCATCAAGGACGTCCAACGCCTAACTGGGCGTATCGCCGCTCTCAGTCGGTTCCTGTCCCGTGCGGACGAACTATACTTGCCCTTCTTCAAGCTGTTGAGGGGGCCCAAATTGGCATCTGCTACGTTCGCATGGGATGAGGAATGTCAGAGAGCGTTCACCGAGCTCAAGGAGTTCTAGGCCTCGCCCACGGTGCTCTCCAAGCCCGTTCCGGGTGAAGTCTTGCTGCTCTATCTCTCGACAACGCCATCTACGGTTAGCTCGGTCCTAGTCAGAAATGACTCGAGAGTAGAGAGGCCAGTCTACTACACCAGTAAGGTGCTCAATGAGGCTGAAAGGAGGTACCCCGCAATCGAGAAACTTGTGCTAGCATTGGTCACCTCCGCCAAGCGCCTCCCGCCCTATTTCCAGGGGCACCCCATCACTGTGCTAATCGGCGAACCATTGAAGAAGATCCTTACCCACCCCGAAGCCTCGGGATGACTCGTCAAGTGGGCCATCATGCATGGGGCCCACGATATATCCTATTGGCTTTGCTCAGCCATGAAAGGCCAAGCGCTCGCCGACTTCATCGCCGAAAGTACCATCCCGGCTGAAGAAAGATCCTCATCCGCGCCCGAGCCGACCTGGGAGTTGTTCGTCGATGGGTCCTCCAATTCGGTCGGGAGCGGTGCCAGAGTCCTGCTTAAGTCCCCCGAAGGAGTAGAACTACAATACGCCTTGAAGTTCAGCTTTCAGACATCCAACAACGCTTCCGAGTACGAGGCCCTTATCTCGGGAGCGCGCATGGCCCGACGGTTGGGGGATGAGCGAGTCAAAATCCACACTGACTCCCAGCTGGTCGCTAGCCAAGTCAACGGCGAGTACGAAGCTCGAGAGGCACCAATGAGCAAATACCTGCAACTGGTCAGAGCCCTAGCCCAACAGTTCGAGAAATTCGAGGTAGTCCGAATAGCTCGGGAGGTAAACTCCCAAGCGGATGCCCTCTCTCGGCTAGCCTCTTCTCTCGACCCCGAAGGTACCCGATCGGTCCTCCTTGAAGAGCTAGAGCGCCTGAGCATTGACTCGGAGCTCCTTGCTATTGACTCGGCCATTTCGAGTGACTGGCGCACCCCCTATCTGTCGTGGCTCCAGGACTCTCAAGAGCCTTCCAACCCTCGAGAGGCCCGCAGATTGAAGTACCAAGCCTGGCGCTTCGTCATTCTAGATGACACTCTCTACCGGAGATCTTTCTCCGGTCCTCTCCTGAAGTGTCTCGGCCCCGACGAAGCCACCCGAGCTATCCAAGAGATTCATGAAGGCCTGTGCGGAGCGCATTCAGGGGGAAAGTCACTCACCCGGATCCTACTACGGCAAGGTTACTGGTGGCCCACTCTGCAGCGCGACTGCACGGCCTACGTGCAACAGTGCGACCGATGCCAGTGATTCGACCACTTAGTCCATCAGCCGGCAACGGAGCTCATCACCCTGGCTGAGCCGTATCCCTTCGCTCGGTGGGGGATCGACATTCTTGGGCCGTTCCCCACGGCTCAGGCCCAGAAGAAGTTTATCATCGTCGCCATCGACTACTTTACCAAGTGGATTGAGGCCAAAGCCACGGCAAGGATCACCGAGACAGTCATCTGGAGTTTCGTCTGGAAGTCGATCATTTGTCGTTACGGCATCCCCGGGGTGATAGTGAGCGATAACGGCCGGCAATTTGACTCTCATTATTTTCGAGACAGATGTGCCGACCTAGGTATTCGCAACCACTTCACCTCGGTCGCCCACCCTCAGGCCAACGGGCTGGTCGAGAATCCCAATAAGACTATCTTAAAAGGCATAAAGACCAGACTCAGCAAGGCCAAGGGCAGATGGCTCGAGGAACTGCCTAGCATACTTTGGTCACACAGAACGACTCCCAGAACGGCAACCGGTGAAAGTCCTTTCCAGTTGGTATATGGCGCCGAGGCCGTAATTCTGTTGGAGATCGCCAATCCCTCCCTCCGAGTCATTTGCTTCTCGCCCGAGGTAAACGAGCAAAAATTGCTCGAGAACCTCGACCTAGCGGATGAACTCCAAGAGATTGCCAGCATCCGAGCGACGGAATACCAGCGCCGCCTCGCTCGATACTACAACGCCAAAGTCCGAGACAGGCACTTCCAACCGGGAGACTTCGTCCTTAGGAAAGCTGAAGCCTGTCGACCACTAGAGGCGGCGGGCAAGAAATCCCCTAACTGGGAAGGCCCCTACCGAGTGGTCGAGATGCTCAGGAAAGGAGCATACTGGCTATCTACAATGGAAGGGGAACCCATCCCTCGGACGTGGAACACAGCCACACTACGCAAGTTCTACTTTTAAAGTCGTGCAAACAATTTGAGTGAAATAAAATTCCTTTTCATTCAAACGATTGTTGGTACATCAGAAAGGCCAAAGCCAATACATTGCATAACAAAAAAAAATCCATCTGGCGCCACTGCAAGAGGCCATCGCTCGGTCGACTCGGTTTGATCTCCTTGCATCCAGCCACTGACTCTGCCTCGCGTAGAAACTGGCTCGGATAAAAGGTGATCGATCCAGTTGGCTCGGGTGGCCCATAAAAAAGGTGACAGAGGGACTGCGGTGGAGAAGGCTACCTTCCAAGTTGACAGAGGCTGGGGAGAGGGAACGCCTATGAAGGCCTCCTCTCTTCCAACCTGCCAACTCTTTGGAACGTATAGAGAGCAAGCAGCCTCCGCAGAGTGAAAGAAATGACGGGGGGAGAGCACAAGAGGAGAAAAGAGAAAAAGAAGTCCAGCGTAGCTGGACGAGGAGACAGGGGAAGGCCCGGAAAGGAGGGAGCTTAATTTGCATCTCCCCCCATCCCTGAATCGAGCAAAGAGGGACGGGCGGCGGAGATGCCGGATGCCCCCATCCGTCTTCCATCTCGCCCCCCCTCCGGGAAGCATCGCCAGAACTGATAGAGGAAACGACGTGATTTTTCCCTCAAAATCCTCTCCAGATCCGCGCGATGACCGTCGGACCTGCTTCAAACCCGCGCGACGACCGTCGGACCTGCTCAAAACCCGAAGCAGCAAAAACTCGCCACCCTCCATCATCGGCAGCATCATCTTCCGAAGGATCTTCCATGCTCTGAATGCAAAGGCTCAGCGCTATGAGAAATGGAGAGAGGAAAGACCATCCTAGAAAACCCTAAAGCGATGTAGATGGAGAGACGCCCCTAAGTCCCTTATAAAGGCGAGGGAAGGCTGCTTGCCTTAAAAGACTCTCTCCTCGAAAACACGCCGAAAGGATTTCCCCTTTATGACTGGTCACCTCAAACTCCTCGTTTCCACCCCCAGCGGGACACACGAAGCGGCCAAGCATTCAAGACGTGATCAAATGGAAAGGCACCCTGCCAGACGCCTGCCCAACCATCGCGCGAGATCTGAACAGAAAGTATCGGTCCTTTCCAACTACCACAGATACGCTGATCAAATCACGGCAAGTAAAGCAAGCAACAAGCAAAGTTTTTCTCTATTGCCTTACATAGAGAAGAGTCCTTTTGATGTGACACACTAAGGCAAATGATGAAGAATGCAGTAGGTGAATGTGGGCCCTTGGACCTTATTCGCAAATACAATCGTAAGACTCGAGGTTGATTGGAAATCGCCGACCCACCGTGCACACCCGTTACCCGTGGTGACTCGGTGATGACAAGTCGAGGTTGTGGAACAAGACCCTTGCCGGTAGAGGGCCAGCAAGGCTATGGTTTTCCCTCCTGAGGGTACAGTGCCCAAAATCAAGGGCAGACCAGGTGCCTTGAGGGCATTGGGTCACTCTCTCACTTTAGCCCACGGTGACCGCACATAAACTGGAAGCTCCGGGAACGAGCGCTCTCTCACCGACCAGCGGACTAGTTTCGTAGATATTAAGTGAACAAATACAGAGGAGAGCAAGGGCAGAAGCTCACCTAGTTGGTTTGAAGAAACCAACCCCGTTCGGAGACGATGGGCGAGCGGGGAAGTGTGGGTTCCCCGCACACTGCGCCGATGAAGCTTCGGCTGAAGACCTGCTAGTACAAAACTACTCCTCGCACAGGAGGGTGATTGTGGGGTGGGGAAAATAGAAGTTACATTCAAACACTACCTCCACGCAGGGAGGGGCGCTAAGCCGGCCAGGCGGGGTGGGGAGATTTGCTTGAATTGCGCCGATGGAGCACCCTGCCGAATCTGCCCAGGTCTGGAACAACAGGATAGGGAGTCTGTGTAGTCGCCTCTGTGCACTCCCCCGAGCTCAGAAGTCGCCGAAACCAGTGCCGAATTGTTGCTAACTGACCCTGGTACGCTGGTGAATTTTGGTGGACGGCTCCTTCATCACCACCGGTCGGAGTGGACCCTGGAGCAGGTGCCCTGCTCTCTAACTTGTTCTGGTTCCAGGATGCAGTACTAGAAAGATCCGGGTGCCACGACCGCTCCCGAAGCCCGAACGAGACGAGACCAAAACAAGAACGACCGCAGACGAGTATTCTTCGAATGTCCACCAGGGAGGGCACCAGACAATGTCGGGGCAGAGAGGGATATCCTGTTTAGTGGGGAGGTGTCTGGTCAGGTCCTGAGTGGCCTGATCTGCGCACCCGGGGGAGAAAAATTGGAAAACATTCCTACGGATGCCAAACAGGATGCCGTCTTCTGGTGATGGAAGTAGATTGGATGTAGAAGACCCCGGCCGGACGACGTCTTCAGAAGTGATGGGGTGTGGCCGTGGGAGCTTCTGCACTGCAGCTCTGGTCCAGTTTCAGGTCCCGGTTGCGCAGTCGGACGAGAACGAACCCTCCGGACAGTAGGGATGTTGGATGCCAGAGAGACCATCTCGGCTGCGAATCTATCTTGATGAACTTTCCGTCGATGTATGGTACGCCTCCAGACGACACCGAATGACCTCGGGGCAGGTTCTGCAAGTTGGGCTCCTGCTGCTGCCTGCGAACTGGATAGAGCAGGAAGGTGAATGATGTTGGTAATGGTGGGGAGGGGTGAAGGGACTGCAATGGGGAGAGGGCAAATGGCTGTGGGGCTTGGATGGGGGTGAGTAGAGATGGTGGAGAGGCTGGAGAAGAGGGCTGGGTCGCAGCTAGCAGGTGGAGGGGGAGGGAGGTGCGGCCAAGGGTGGAAGGTGAGAGAGAGAGGGGGGGCGCAAATGGGCTTAGGGGATTGGGGAGATGGGTTAATGGAGGGGTTAATGGTGGCCTAGGGAATGGGAAGGGTTGCCTTGGGGAGGGGAAGGGGTGCTTGGGGGAAGGGGTTACCCCTTGGGAAGGTGAAAGGTTGTATGGGGAAGGGGAAAGGTTGCTTGGGAAGAGGGAGAGGTGCCTAGGAGAAGGGGATTCCACCTAGGGGTTGGAAGGGGATTCAATGGGAGCTATGGGAAAGGGGGAGGGGTCTTAATTAGAGGTGAATAGGGAGGAGAGAGAGTGAATTTCAAAATTGGGGGTGGGGAGGAGAGAGAATGGGGTTCGCCCCCTTTAGAGAGAGAGAGAGAAATAGAGAGAGAGCTAGAGAGGTAGAGTGAGAGAGAAAGAGCACAAGGGTTTCAGTATTCAACTCAAATTTTTTCATTAGTTCCAAATGGAGGGTTTGGAGTCCTATTTATAGGGAACTCCAAATTTACAAAAAGTCCCTGCTAAAAAGACTAATGACACATTTCTAGGGGGAAGGGGCGCAAGTGGGCCAAGCCCAAGTGATTGGGCCCATCACCCACATGATGACTACTAGACTTAGGAACATAACCACATAACATAGGTACTTGACTCAATTAAAAGACAAATTACATCAAGATGACTCAAAATAAAGACAAGAAGTACACCAAAGTGATCCATCAAAGTGCTGTGGAGGCCTGGATGACATGGAGCTCAAGTTGGCCCACATCGAAAGGAAGGGAGGTCTCGAACCAGAGGGAATCATGGGTGATGCCCTCATCAATTCTCCCGGGCCGTGAAGAGCTCGACTCTGTCGAGTAGGGGCCCTCCTTGCTGTGATACTGCTCCAATAGGTCGGGGTCCAGCTGCTAGAGATCCTCCCGACTCACCCAGGCGTCATCCGACGGTGGCCGTCCCTTCCACCTAACCAGATATCGCTCATACGCCTTGCTCCGTGTGGTGGTGATCTGTTCACCTAATATCCGCTCTACTTGATCACGCTGGTTTCTCGGGCCGGATGGAGCTCTTGTTTGTGTAGGGACTCTCTCAAGGGGTGGGATAGGGTGGATCTCCTCACTGGGTGTCACCGTGGGACCCTTGTAGGGCACCAGGTCAGCTACATTGAAAGTGGGACTTACTCCGTATTTCTCGGGGAGGTCCAACACATAAGCATCCGTGCCAAGGCGTCTCAACACCTGAAAGGGGCCTGCTCCACGAGACCTCAACTTTGAGATATTTCCAGGGAATAATCTCTCAGTTCTCACCATCACAAAATCACCAACTTGGAATTCTTGGTGGCTGCGGTGGGAATCGGCTGACTTCTTATAAACCTCATTGCTATTGTTCATTTGTTTGTGAATAGTGCCATGTAGTGTCATGAATGATGATCCTCTAAAGATGAAGGGAGGGCCTGGACAACCAAATTCAGCCCTATCAAGTGTTACATTGGTTTTGACGGACTTAGGGGGACCGGGGCATCCATAAATGGCTCTATCATGCATGGACTTTATAACAATGGTTGGAGGGCCGGGGCATCCATAGGGGAATCTATTGCGCATGGGTATAGCAAATGCCGGGGGTCCCGGACATCCATGAAGGTTCGTAACATGCTTAAGGCCAATGATGAATGTGGGAGGACCTTTGGACCAATCATGCATCCGACTTGACATGTGGGTGTCATGTATGAAAGGACCCGACTTTCTATTCATGCCAAGAGGTGTGATGTGCCAAGACATAGGAATTCCTTTCCCATAGGTGACTTCCTTGTGTGGGGCGGTGGGGTGGCCTTCGAACTTCCACTCAAAAGGGTCATAGGGGTCAAAGAAGGTATGTGTCATGGAGTGGGGCACTTTCTTGTTTCCTAGGTGTATTTCTCCCATGGTCATGATACCCTTGGTGTGGGCCGGGTCTAGAGAGAGGTGGGCTTGGTCTATCCTGGTGGGTTGGGGTAGGAAAAGGTTGGTGGTGAGTAAGGTGGGTGGGTATAGGAATGGATCGAAGGGGTCATGGTAAGGGTCACCTAGGGAGAGGAACTCTAGGTCCTCATGGTCCTCACACAGTGGTGAGTCATCCTTCTCTAATCGAACAATTGGGTCAAAGTTCATGAATGGAGGGCTTGATGATCTACCCGAGATAAGCAACTCTAGTTTGCGGATAGCATCGGGTTCATCGGGTGTAGGGAGGAATAGAAGAAGGTCGCTAGTGTAGCAACCCACAGTGTAAATCGAGGAGATGGACCCGACACATAGGTGTAGGAGGTCAAGGCTCCTAGGTCGGTCGGCTACAGTGGTCAACATGCCAGTTAACTTCATTTGCCAAGATAGACCCTTAAGAAGATCCCCTAATGTTTCCACTTGATAGGATGATTGGATTGTGGTGTGATAGGTGGATAAGGGTACTATAGGAAGGTTTTGTTCCATCGGAGGACAAACATGGGCCATGATATCTCTAATTGGGTTCTCCTTCAGCCAACATAAAAGCGGTTCTCCTAAGATGAGCTCGGCCCCAACTACGGAGGGTGGTGTAGGGTGAAGACCACTGTGCGAGGTTTCTTCTTCAACTTGGACATGTGTTTCCCCCACAGTCGGGATGGTGACCATGGTGTTCTCCTCCTCTAGGTGGTCGGGTGTGTGAGCCAGGGCGCTTCTTACACATGGGATGGGAACTTCCCGGCCTAACGCATGACATTGTGACTCGTATTCTTCTTCCCAATCGGGGGAGGCCTCATGTACCTCAATCTCATTCTCATCCCTTTGGGGTGTAGAGGTTTTACTCTCCAAGGGAAATGGAAGGTCTTTTGGGGATGGGGTGATGATAGCTGGTGTGGGGTGCACCGGGGGTGGTGAGGGTGTTCGAACTTGGGTTGTGTTTGGGAGTGGAAGAAGTGGAGACCAAAGTTGGGGTAGGATTGGGGTTGGTAGTGGAAGATGGGTGGGTTGAGGAGGATTGGGTTGATTGGTTTTGGGGGGTGTGTCTCTCTTAGGGGAAGATGGAGGGAAGGTGGTGGGGACCGTGGAAGCTTGTGGTGTGGGTTTGATGGAGGATTTTGGGTTGGGTGGTGGCCAATTTGGTTTGAATGGTGGTGGTGATCGGGATTGGAATCATTTGGGGTGGTGGAGTTTGGGCCCTAAGGGAGGTCTTGGGTTGATTGGGAGGGAAAGGGGGAGTGGGAGTGCTCCTCGGGTTATGGTTCTCAAGGTAGGAGTGGGAAGGTCGGGGAGTGAAGATCTTCCTAACCTCAATCTTTATCTCTTCCCATGAGTCTATGGGTCCTTTGGCTTCCCATCCAAATTCATCCCGTGGTGACCAAGCTCTAGGGCCGTGGTTCCTTTTTGCTTCGAACCGGTCAAGTCGGGTGGTGAGGGTATCTATATAGTTATGAATTTTGTTGATGACAGTGTCAAATTGGTCCATGGGTACTTGGGGCATCTCCCTAGGGTGGTCATGCAATGGAGTGATGCAAAACATGATGCAAGGGAGACTCAAATGTCAATGCCCTAGGACTAGACTCGTAGAGACAAGTCTAAAACTTGCTCTGATACCATTTGATATGACACACTAAGGCAAATGATGAAGAATGCAGTAGGTGAATGTGGGCCCTTGGACCTTATTCGCAAACACAATCGTAAGACTCGAGGTTGATTGGAAATCGCCGACCCACCGTACACACCCGTTACCCGTGGTGACTCGGTGATGCCGAGTCGAGGTGGTGGAACAAGACCCTTGCCGGTAGAGGGCTAGCAAGGCTATGGTTTCCCCTCCTGAGGGTACAGTGCCCAAAATCAAGGGCGGACCAGGTGCCTTGAGGGCATTGGGTCACTCTCTCACTTCAGCCCATGGTGACCGCACATAAATTGGAAGCTCCGGGAACGAGCGCTCTCTCACCGACCAGCGGACTAGTTTCACATATATTAAGTGAAAAAATACAAAGGAGAGCAAGGGCAGAAGCTCACCTGGTTGGTTTGAAGAAACCAACCCCATTCGGAGATGATGGGTGAGCGGGGAAGTGTGGGTTCCCCGCACACTACGCCGATGAAGCTTCGGTTGAAGACCTGGTAGTACAAAACTACTCCTCGCACAGGAGGGTGATCGTGGGGTGGGGAAAATAGAGGTTACATTCAAACACTACCTCCACGCAGGGAGGGGCGCTAAGCCGGCCAGGCGGGGTGGGGAGATTTGCTTGAATTGCGCCGATGGAGCACCCTGCCGAATCTACCCAGGTCTGGAACAGCAGGATAGGGAGTCGGTGTAGTCAACGTTGTGCACTCCCCCGAGCTCAGAAGTCGCCGAAACCAGTGCCGAATTGTTGCTAACTGACCCTGGTACACTGGTGAATTTTGGTGGATGGCTCCTTCGTCATCACCGGTCGGAGTGGACCCTGGAACAGGTGCCCTGCGCTCTGACTTGTTCTGGTTCTAGGATGCAGTAGCAGAAAGATCTGGGTGCCACGATAGCTCCCGAAGCCCGAACGAGGCGAGACCAAAACGAGAACGACCGCAGACGAGTATTCTTCGAATGTCCACCAGGGAGGGCACCAGACGATGTTGGGGCAGAGAGGGAGATTCTGTTTAGTGGGGAGGTGTCTGGTCAGGTCCTGAGTGGCCTGATCTGCGCACTCGGGGGAGAAAAATTGGAAAATGTTCCTCTGGATGCCAAACAGGATGCCGTCTTCTTCTGATGGAATTAGATTGGATGTAGAAGACCCCGGCCGGACGACGTCTTCAGAAGTTTTGGGGTGTGGCCGTGGGAGCTTCTGCACTGCAGCTCTGGTCCAGTTTCAGGTCCCAGTTGCGCAGTCGGACGAGAACGAACCCTCCGGACAGTAGGGATGTTGGATGCCAGCGAGACCACCTCGGATGCGAAGCTATCTTTACGAACTTTCCGTCGATGTATGGTACACCCCCAGACGACGCCGAATGACCTCGGGGCAGGTTCTTCAAGTCGGGCTCCTGCTGCTGCCTGCGAACTGGATAGAGCAGGAAGGTGAATGATGTTGGTAATGGTGGGGAGGGGTGAAGGGACTGCAATGGGGAGAGGGAAAATGGCTGTGGGGCTTGGATGGGGGTGAGTAGAGATGGTGGAGAGGCTGGAGAAGAGGGTTGGGTCGCAGCTAGCAGGTGGAGGGGGAGGGAGGTGCGGCAAAGGGTGGAAGGTGAGAGAGAGAGGGGGGGCGCAAATCGGCTTAAGGGAATGGGGAGATGGGTTAATGGAGGGGTTAATGGTGGCCTAGGGAATGGGAAGGGTTGCCTTGGGGAGGGGAAGGGGTGCTTGGGGGAAGGGGTTCCCCCTTGGGAAGGTGAAAGGTTGTATGGGGAAGGGGAAAGGTTGCTTGGGAAGAGGGAGATGTGCCTAGGAGAAGGGGATTCCACCTAGGGGTTGGAGGGGGATTAAATGGGAGGTATGGGGAAGGGGGAGGGGTCTTAATTAGAGGTGAATAGGGAGGAGAGGGAATGAATTTTGAAATTGGGGGTGGGGAGGAGAGAGAATGGGGTTCGCCCCCTTTAGAGAGAGAGAGAGAGAAATAGAGAGAGAGCTAGAGAGGTAGAGTGAGAGAGAGAGAGAGAGCACAAGGGTTTCAATATTCAACTCAAATTTTTTCATTAGTTCCAAATGGAGGGTTTGGAGTCCTATTTATAGGGAACTCCAAATTTACAAAAAGTCCCTGCTAAAAAGACTAATGACACATTTCTAGGGGGAAGGGGGTGCAAGTGGGCCAAGCCCAAGTGATTGGGCCCATCACCCACATGATGACTACTAGACTTAGGAACATAACCACATAACATAGGTACTGGACTCAATTAAAAGACAAATTACATCAAGATGACTCAAAATAAAGACAAGAAGTACACCAAAGTGATCCATCAAAGTGCTGTGGAGGCCTGGATGACATGGAGCTCAAGTCTGGCCCACATCGAAAGGAAGGGAGGTCCCGAACCAGAGGGAATCATGGGTGATGCCCTCATCACCTTTTTTGCTCAAAAAAAAAAAAAGAGAAAAGGACAGACAAGGGGAGAAGACAAAGCAGGTCGATACATCAGGCCTTCTGCCCATCTAGAGGCTCGGAAGCGGAAGGCACGGATGGTCTGCCCCCGGTACCCTCGGTGACGGCCGACCCAGGCATTGCCCCCACTTGTGCGGGAATTGTCTCGATCGCGAGCCCTCCCGAGGCCTCCGGAGCTGGCGACCACTCAAGAGAAGAGACCTCCGGGTCTTCTTCGCCCAACGCCGAGGTAGCAGAACTGGAGGACGAGGCATCCGAGTCATAACGTTGACCGGATGGGAAGCGGAGCCTGGAGTCATGCTCTTTAGCGTAGGCCACCACTCGGCGATAGCCCTGCTTGAAGCCCTTGCGGGCGCCTTGGCGGAGAGCCAACTCGTAGTAGGGAAGGGCAACCTCCTTCAGGTCTACTTGGTAGGCCTCAGAGTATTTATACTGCTCGACCGCCTCTTCCTCGGCCAACCCTGCCCTCCCTACAAGTTCGGCCATCTTTCGCTCTGCCTCAGCTTGCCTCCTCCCGACCTTGGCCGCCAGCTCCTCAGCCTCGACTGCCCGCCTCTCTACCTCGGCTCGATAAGCCTCGGCCTCCAACCAGTGACGCTCTACTTCCTCCGCTCGGCGCGCTAGGTCGGTGCGCTCAGTTTCCCATCTAGCTCGACGCGGACAAGGCGCTCCTCCTCAAGGAGCCTACTCTTCCTCTCAAGCGACTCCCGAGCCTTGGCCAGTTCCTCGGTCAGTGCTCGGCCTTCCAGCCGGCTAGATCGCAGCAACTCTCTAGTTGCGAAGACCTCCCGCCGGAGCCCCTCATTGTCCTCGGTGAGCCGGACCAGCTTCCTCTCGGCCCCGCCGAGGGTCCAAGCAAGCTGTGACCGCTCTGACTCTAACCGAGCATAAGTCTCCGCCATCGTGGCCCCCATCTGAGGCATGACCAGGTCACCCTCCATAATGACATTGAGGACCCCGGCTGGGGACTGACGCGCGCTTCCCCCCTTCACCCTCGCCGCAACACCGCTGCACATCTCGTACAAGGTGCGCGACACGCAGGGCCTCTCCAGCGCCACCGGCATGGGAACCTTCCCCGCACCAGGTGCCCGGCCAGTCAGCCCGGATCGAACCTCTATCCCAACTGCTCCTGGCACCACGGTCGGTTGGGGTGGCCACGCCTCTACAGGCGAACCCCCAACCTCGACCGTCCCGGCTCGCACGTCGCCGCCCGAGGCATCGCCCACCTAGATCGACGCCCCGACCTCGGCCGCGGTTGCTTCAACTTCGGCCCCCTCTGTTCCCACCGAGGGGAGAGCCGACCCATCACCGTCACCCCCCGAGGTGCCCCTGGTCTCCTCGGCCCCCTCTCACTCGGCAGATAGGAGAGCTGGCTCGATAGGGTCGACCCTATCTTGCCCCGGAGAGGGGAGCGCCGACGAGCCAGAATCGCCCCCTGCGGTGGGGACGGCCCCAGCCTTCTTGGCTCGCTTCTTGGCCTTAGCGGCAGCCCGCAACATACCCGCTACGGGGTCCTTGCACTTTGCCCCGTGCAGCCGAGAAGTCCCCTCGTAGACTACCCCCTTGCCCTTGTCCCGGGCTTGGGAGCGACCCTCTGAAGCGGTCGGTTCTCCGTCAGCCGAGTCATCGCCAAGATCGACCACCTCAGCGGTCTCCTTCAGAGGCTTCCGCCTGTTATCTGCACAAAAGAAGAAGACGGTCAGAAACACAAAAGCAACCCCGGCACCCAAAGAAGAGTCAAGCTTGTGGCGTGTGAACCTGATGGAAGCAGCCGTGTGAGGAGACATCGCTCCACATTCTCCGGAGTGACCAGCTCCTCTGTGGATCGGCGATGCTTCAACAAAATGGTTGCGTACTGCTCCACCTGTGGAGGGAACTCATCTTGCCGGGGGGGAATATTTGGGTGGAAGTTCGGAATCACCGGGCACTCCCAGGATTCCCCCACCAAGCACGTCTTCACCCAAAAGAACTAGGTTTTCCATCCCTTATGAGAAGAATCCTTCGCCGCCAGTGAAATATAGCTCCTATTCCTCCTCGCCTGGATGAAATAGAAACTCTTTCCGGCCGACGGATGCGCTTTCAACTCAAAGAAATAGTGGAAGAGGTCCAGGGAAGGGGGGACCCTACACTGACGGCAGAGGATGCGGAAGGCGGAGAGGAGAAGATATGAATTGGCCACTAGCTGGACCGGCGCCAACGAAAAAAAATTGAGGAGCGTGAGGATGAAGGGCTCGAAAGGGAGACGAAACCCACTCTTCCACGCCAAAAGAAAGGAGAAGAAATGGCCCGTACGAGAGTCCAAGCGCATCTCGTGCGGGGCGGCGGCAATGAAGCAGTATTTGTAGGGAAGGCGAAACTGGTGCTCTAACCTCCTCACCTCGGCCTCCCTTAGCTCGCTGCAGTTGGGGACCGACACCTTCGCCACAGGCTCATCGCTCCACTCCCCCGAATGCTGGTCAGCCATGGATTCTGAGGAAGAGCTCGACGAAGAGCACTCTCGTGACCCCGAAGACTCTGGGGGAAGAGGGAGCTACCGGATGGCCTCCGCCGTCGCCTCGGCCAACTCTGCGAATGCCATCGCGAGCCTCTGCTCTTCCGTCGTGCCCTCACGATGCATCAAGGAGCCTAAAAACTCGAACGGAGGATAGACCCTAAAAATGGAGGCTTCTGGAACGTCAAAGAGCGCCCAAACGCCTATATCGCCTCGCGGGAGGCGGCGCACCGTTCTGACCTCCGAGAAAAGGGGGCCCCTTGGTTTCAAATCCGCCAGGATTACCATCATCACGGACCTTGGTGACCACAACACGTGGCTTACTCACACCACCAGATCTCCACCCACCTGAGCCACGCTGGTCCTAAACCCTAAAGTATCTACACTTCCGAGCCTTCCCTGGCTCGGGAGTAGGAGGGGGACAAGTGGAGAGGGGGATTTCTATAGCCTAGTGAAAGAGCAGTCGAACTAGTCCCATCAGGACCAAACAAGGCCACGCTCGCCCGAGTGATAGCCCACAGGGCCCACTCCGGACTAAAAGCCCAATAAAAGATCGCTCGGGGACCCAACCTTCCTAGGCGGCCCTCAGGCTCAGAAAGCCCGAGCGATGGTCAGGTCATCATAATGATCTACGCCCAATCTATCCTCAGCCAGGATATAGGGAGGCGCACACGATCGTTCTGACCCATCTCCGTCCGAGCTAGGCCCGTCGCCCAGATATGGCTGGCCCCCCTAAGCTCGAAACGGTCGACCGTCGATTGCTTATCCATGCAGCCGTTAAGAGTCCTCTGTGAGCAGGAATTTATAAGGGTGAGGGACTCCAGCTCCCCAAGGTGATAACACTCCCACGATGAGGCAGTAAAGGGTCCACGTTGAGGACGTAACTCCCACCTGAAGCCCCTCGACTTACAGGACTCTGAAAGGTGGCACACTATTTAACCCAGGGATACCCTCCGACGAAAGGTAAGGGCAACCTCACGCCCAAACCCCTGAGCAGGAACCACTTCACCCTTCTGGTGGAGAGGGATCTCGCGCAGAAGCTACTTCCTCCCTATATTGCTCCCACCATAGCTTTACTGACTTAAGCATTAGAGGGTTTGCCCCAGGGACTCATCCCTGGGCCCCCTGATCCGTTTCCCTTTCTTACAGTTCACAATCCGGTGATCTTCTGCCCGCTCAGGACCCGCGCGAGCATCTCTGTTCACCAACCTATTGGACTCTTATTAATTAATCTAACACACAACCCAAGAACTCCAAGGACTGTTGAAATCTTTAATGGCCCTCTCCCTCTACGTGAAGGCCTTCTCCAGCTCCTCCCTCAAAGCCATCAGCTCCTCGCTTAGAGTTTGCCTCTCCCTATCCATGGCTATCAACTTCATCTGTTGGGACAAGCTCTACCCTTTGGACACATCTAGGTCTCTTTGCCACTCTTTCTCCTTATGGACCAGCTTATGAAGTAGATGGGTCATTTTCATGACCAGGGGTCAAAGCACCGGTAAACCCGAACCTCAAACCGCTACCCACGAGCTATAAAGCTCGTAAGGGAAATATTTTTAGTGTTGTGGGGGTGCATGAAAATTAGAAATAATGCAGAAAGTAATTTGCATAATTTATTCATTTAATAACAAAACTAAATAAGCATTTTACAAGAATTTTTTTCACAATAATTTGAACTCCAAGTCCACTCACTACAGTCAACAAGAAAGAGTACGTTCACTGAAACGAGCCTACTCTGGCCCTAGCAACTGGCAACTACAAACTCTATAGGCACTACACTCGCCCTCTGAACCACGTGGAAAAACACTAGACTTGAAAAAGAAAGGGGTGAGCTTCATCTCATAGGCTCAGTAGGGGTCTCGAAGAGCCCCACCTCATCACAAACACAGTGATGGCAACCACAATAACAATAATCAATATAAAACGTAACAGCAACATCAACTAACTAGCCAACAAGAACCACAATAGTGGTCATAGCCGGCAAAACACAGTAAGGGCAACCACGACACAACCATTATCAGAATTATAATTTCCACAGCTACTCCGTAAACACCAAAGACGGAGGTCAAACTTTAAAACCACTAGATAATCACAACTACACTATCAGAAAACCCGTGACATCTCTGTCGTGAAGATCCATCCGTGTTGATGGAAGACTCGAGCTAGGACTACACAGTCCTAAATACAACCCCCTCTCTCTGGAGGAACATGGCCTCAAAGTCAAAAACCTCAGGCTCAAACCTAAGAGGGAGCCAAGACCTCATCGCCGTGTCCACTCTACCCCACAGTGCCGAGAGGGCCTCGACAACGCTATCGATAATGTCAACCTCAAATTGCAACCGATCTCTCACATCTCTCGTACGTATCCTACACCTTGTCCTTGAGTGGGGATTCCGTACGTAGCCACACCATGTCCTCGAGTGGGGAGAGACACTCACACACACCACTCCCTCGGACTGACTAGGATCTGTGCCACTGCAACCATTAGCATGGCCATGTCCCGCTCCCCTACACGGGGTACGTGCCACTGCACCCTGTTGACACCTATTTTTTGCCGATGAGTTGGGTCATTCCTCTTACCATCATTTGTTGATGCCTCGAGTTGTCCATCATTCATTGGGCCATTTCCAGGCATGTCTTTGGGCATATTTTATGGGTATCTTCCTCCCTGACTAGGTTCACTCCTGAATTCAGGCTTAATGGGCCTTGATTTCGCTTGGTCTTTTGGGATAAATGGGTTCGTTTATCCCATTTTATTAATTACAAACACCTAGCCTGTATGCAGTCTAGCGATGGGCCATGTAGTGGCTGGGCGGTCCTTTTGGAGATCGTTTGCATGCTCAGAGTGATTTATTGGATATTTATTTGATTTTCTAAATTTTCACCGACAAGCCTTTGAACAGTATATGATAAGCCATTTACTCCTTTTTGAACGGCTTGTCATTAGACCGTTTAGTTCACGGAGTCCTAAACGGGTGGGTTTTTCAGATAATTATATATTTATTCTATTTTATTGGATTTATCACCGACACGTTATACACGGCCTAGCATTAGACCGTGTGATTTCTTGAGTGGTCTATCTCTAGACCGTGTATATCCTGAGAGTCCAGCACCGTGATAGCCGGTCTGTTCGGTGGGATAATTGGATAATTTATCATTTTATTTATTTATCACCGACACCTATAGGTGGTCTAGCAATGGACCGCGTATTGAGCTGGGCGGCCTATCGAACGACCGTGTACCAGATCGAGATATATGGACTGTTTGGATTTTTTCTCTCCACCCGTGGTTGAAACTCAAACTTCCCTCGCCCTTTTCTCTGCGTTTTCTCAACCAAATGAGGTCCTGTTTGATTTGGGCGGGAGATCAGAGTATTTTCTACGAGTTTTATTTTATATTACCGGCCTAATTTTCATTGGAAAAACCTAATTTCGGGCTGGACTTTCAGGGGTCTATAAATAGAACCCTTAGTCCAAGCTTGAAAGCGGGGGAGATCCGGAGTCCACGTCGAAATGCTGCCGGATTCTTGAGCGAACTGTGGCCAAGGAGGGAGGCGCTCTACGTCCATTTGAGCCTCCGGTTCAGGGAGTAGTTTCTCTTTTATTGTTTTCATCCTATTGTCTAATCTCTCATTTCCATGGCATGATCATTTCCTCTTGTGTTTCTCCCCACATTTTTTACTATCTCCATATCATTTATATCCTTCCTATCGTTTTTATGCCCTATAGGGGTTTAAAAACCACCCCAGGTATCCCCCACTCCATGCTATCATGTTCGTTTTCCATTTTATTTTATAGTTATTACACATTCCAGGACTGATTTGGGTTTTGTTTTCTTATTCTCTAAGTTGTTTTGCAGGTCAACACAAGCACAGCACGAGGCCCATCCCCTCTGGCTGGCCGAAAGGGGTGGAGGATCAGGTCCCCACAACTTGAAGTTTGGTAACGTCAAGCGGTCTACTTCTACCCGTTCTAAAGGGTACACGGCCACGCATAGACCGTGCTGCTCCTTTCAACGGTGTGCCTCGGACCGTTCAGGCATTCATCAACCTTCATCCCGCGTTCTCTTCCCAGCGCTATGAGCGGTCTATCGAGCAGCCATCTACATCCATAGGCGGTCCTCTTTGGACCGTATTCGACCTTCACAGTGTTCCTTTAGCGAGCGCTTCATCTCCCTTTTCCAAGGTAAGGGTGCACTTCCTTTGCATTCTGCATCTTGGTGACGATCACATCTATACACCTTCTTCCACCTTTTAGCATCACTTTCATTTTTCATATTTTGACTTAAAAAGGTGAAGGTAAGAGGGAGGGAGAAATACACATCTACATCCTATTTTTGACGATCACGGTGGGACTCCTAGTGCCCATCGTGCTTTGATTTTGTTGACCTGCGTTCCGTGCCTGGTTAGGTTTGTCATGTCCTTTCAGGTTTGCTATTTTTTCCGATGCTGGCTTCAATTCTCAGAGTTGTACACGGTCCACCCAGGGCCGCTCACGTCTTCCCGTGGCCGAACGATACGCCGTTCCATTCTGATCACAGGTGCGTTCTTGTTCTGGTTCCCATTACTCTGTTATGATTATGCGGTCCACTTTAGGCCGCTTCTGAGTTTCCATGGCCGCACGATAAGCCATGTGAGTGGGTTCAGGTATTTCCCACGCTTCATCTTTCCTATCATCCTATTATTACACGCGGTCTTCTGTAGGCCATTTTTTTTCTATACCACGGTCTGTCGACAGACCACTTGTCTCTACATCCGTCTGGTCCTATTTTTTATATCTGTGGGTTTGCTACTTTTCACGGTCCTTTCAGAGCCATTTTGCAGGTTCCACGGTCATTCTCTAGACCGTCCAATCAGGTACGCATCTATCTTTGCAATTTCAGTGCGTTTCAGCTCTCTGTTCATCATTTTTTATTGCTCCCTGTAACTGCACGGCCCTTCCCAGGGCCTTTTATCTCCCTGCGCGGTCTTCTACCAAATCGCGTTTGCGTGCTGCAGTGCACCCGGGATTGACATTTTGAGTGATATTCTGCATCGTTTCATACTTGTTTGGGTGCTATTTTGATCTCCCCTGATTATCACTTGTTTTTGCATGATTACTGCCATACTTGTCATAATTGGCTGGTCATTGCTTGTTAGATTTAGGTTAGATTTTGCATGCACTCCGGTGCACATAGGTTCATGCATTTTTATCATATTGTAGTCGCATTCCTACCTTGGTAGGGGATCCTCTCGTCTCCATATTCCTTGGAGTCGACTAGGTGACCTTACCTGGTACCTCCGTAAGTCCCCGTGAGCCGTAGATTCCCACACGGACGTCGGGTCGGTTGTACCTTTCCACCCCCGTAGCTTTGCATGTTGCATACGTTGTGAGGGATTCACCTTAGTCAAACCCAAAGCTTGGACCTTATTCCCAATAGGTTTCCTATCTGGAGGAAATTAATCTTAATTCGAATCATTAAAAGGCTCACCAGAACTTTGAGAAAAATAAAAAAAAGTTAATGATCATATCAACTTGTTTGATCTTGGTTGGACTCCCTCACACCCCTATTGTTTGTTTGGGCTTGTCTAGGCTCGTTTGTGTTATTTTGTGTTGCATTCCCCATCATCTATAGAGGTTTTGTTGTTAGGCCCATTTAGGCTAGCCCACTCCCTGTGTCTGTTTGCTTAGTTTCATTGTCCTAGGTTTGCTTCCCTAATTGTATTCCCCTTATTCTCACTATATAACGTCTCCATTTTCCTCATGGAGCATTCTTCCCCTATGCATTATCCCTCTTCTTCCCCGTCTTCCTATCCCCATGTAGATTCCTCTTCCCACGCAGGCCCATCTCCTCATTCACCTAACAGGCCTTATTCCTTTAATAGGTCCCCTTCCTTTAATGGGCCTTCTCCTTTTAACGGGCCCTCTTCTTCCACCTATGTTACTGCTAGCCCGATGGGTCCTTATTCCTATGATCCTTCCAGGCCCATGCATCCTTCTATTCCCGGGATGGGCCTCTCTTCTTCTCAGGCCGGATCCCCTTATTCGGCCCATTACCATAATCCTGGCCCGAATTCATGCTCTCTTGCTCAAGCTGGCCTGCATCCTTCTCGAGCTCTCCCCATCGAGGAGATGATCTCTCAAGCCCAACGCCAACTTGATGAACTACAACGTCAAATTGATCCTCAAACTTCTTTGAGTGTCCGATTCGCATTCCAAGGTCTTCAGCTTCCACCACGTTCACATATTCCCACATATCGCTGCTATGGTGGAGTAGGTGATCCCTATGTGCACTTGAAGGAGTTTTTGTATGAGTTGGCCCAATTCCAGCATGACCAGCACTTGATGGCCTATTTGTTTGGACGGTCCTTAGAGGGCCCGGCTCGAGATTGGTTCTTTACATTGCCACAAGAGCAGGTGGTGAGCTTTCAAGTTGTACAAGAATAATTTATTTAGTAGTACCAAGACTAGGTTGGGCCCAAGTACTCCATGGTTGATTTGGCCCATGAGAAGATGAGGCCCGATGAGGAATTCTCGGCATTCGTCGAGGCCTGGCATCATCTGGCCGCGCAAGTCCCGGGGCATATTCCGGAGGGAGAGCAGATCAAGATGATCATTTCCACTGCAACGCCCGAGTTTAGGTGTATCTTAGCCTTGAATGATATCACGTCCTGGCAACAGCTTTATAGCCGAGCCCGCTTCATCCGCCAACAACTCCTAAATCCCCTTGACCCCGCATCTCCATCACCCCCTACACCCACATACGCCTCTGTTGACACCTAAAATATACCAGAAGAGACCAAAGCAGATTCACAGCTTTGAAGATCAGTCGAGAGTACAGCTCCTGTACCATCCCCAGAAGTTCCGAGAATCAGAATAGAAGAGACCCACTATTCCTAACACTTTGTTCGGCTAAAGCCATCCCTGGCTAGGCCGCTGTCCAGTATGGCTATCATTCAGGTAGTCAGACTGATAAAACCATACAAACATTCAGGCAATCATCTGTCTGCTAAGAAAGGATGCTCAGATAATTCTGGTTCTCCAAAGGTGGGATGCACAGTGCCTCACACGTGTTTGTGAATGCAAGGTGTTAAACAAGCCCCATGAAGTCTTAATATATATGCCAAGAAGCCCACTGTCGGGAGGAGTCCATTAAGTGGATCCTGTGCCGAATGACAGGGAAATGGGCCAAGCCCAAATGTGAACTGAGACGCGCCGAGGGCTGCCCACGTCGGGAAGATGGATGCTGGCGCGCCGGGAAGCTCAGGCCGAGAGGATGAGGGTCATCCCTCTATAAGAAGGCTGCCCTTCGAAGAAAAAAAGAGAGAGAGGAAAGGGAGGCAACAGAGAAAAGAGAGAAGAAAAAGAAAGAAAGGGGAAGCTCGAGAGCCCTCCATAGAAGCTGAAGAAAAGAGAGGGGCAGAGGCTCAAAGGGAGAAGTTAGGTGGGGTGTGCCGTTCGACGTCCTGAGCAGCTGCAGCTCCTCTTCCCCCTTTCTCCTCTATCTGAATATCGTTCCCCTTTTCCTTTGTATCTCTGTTTTCGAGCATCTCTGCTCCTGTAGCACTGAATGCCAATGTAACCCTGTCCTCAGGGATAGAGTAGGTGTATGCTTCTTCTTCTCCCGAGTTGAACTCATGTACGCCCTTTTTTTTTCGATGAAATAGTTAACAAAAGATGGGTTGGGTTCTCCCCCGTCATTATTCTTTTGTTTCTGCTTCTGCACTATATGCTATGGATATTGATGGCTGCACCTCTACGTATGCTTTACCGTCTCTATTTTCCAATTATGTTGAACGTTCTTCCATCGTATGATTCTTTCAACTTTACACTTACAACGAGAGCCTGAGACAGCCTATCTCATGGCTTCTCGTCTATGAAACGGGAAGGGATGAATCCGGATCGTGAGGTTTCCGTGAATGGTTCTGCTCCTAGTGAGGCCCCAGAAGGAAGGTTGTCTCCACTCCGAATCATCATCTCTACGATCATCCAAAATGGTCTTCAGATTGTTGAACAAACCCTTTTTCTTCAAACGCCCAAAGCCCCTGCCTTAAAACCCTTATAAAAACCTCACCTAAGCCTCCCGGTGCGAGCACCTCTCAGCGCAAGTCTCGTGCCGAGGGCTTGCCGCGCCGGTTGGGTTTCCTATTTCGCGCCGTGGCCTAACTCCTTCTTCGCGCTGATACCTTTACATCTTCTGGCCACGTCAATGCGTTTGTGCCAATGCCGCCAGGCTATGCCCACCTTGCTCATCATACCCTGCCCTATGGAGACGTACTACCTTTCCCTCCGTCCTCAAGGGAGCCATCTTAAAGGGGTTCATTCCCCTACATTCTACAACCCCATCAAGTCATGGAGCCCTGCCATTGCAGGTTCTCCGTTGACTGTACTGGGGATATCACAACAGGGGGGGATAAAGTCCCACATGATTTAGATCCCTTGGATCTCGGCTACGCCCGGCTCTCATTTTGGTTTCCACTCCGACAGTTCGTGAGTGGATGGCCTATAATACCCTTTTGGCACGCTCCCAAAATAAGGGGAGGTGCTGTCAAAATCTGTTCAGACTTTTACTCGATCGCATAGTATGATGTTTTCATCGGAATTGTGCATTTAACCCCTAACTGCGTGGCAAGAAGCTGAGCTATATCATCTCATGGTATCTTGGCCACCACAGGGAACATACCTTACAGTTACATGATCTCCTTGAACCCCTTTGTGAATGAGTCCACCCTCATCTTCTATCTCACCCAACTATTGCCATAAAATCCCCGTTGAATATAGAGGATCCCCTTTTGAATTCATCAGAACCCCTCATAACATCTGAAGAAAACCAACAAAATGGCTACCGGCGCCACCTCGTCCCGGCGTCGTCTCCTCCCGGCGCCACCTCCTCCCGGCGCCAAACTCGCGCCGGGTGAAGGGCGCGCCGGGACCATGCCGCGCCGTCTGCCGCCCGTGTCATCTGCCCTTTGGCCTCCCGTCGCGCCGGGATCCCCTCGCGCCGACTCCTATCCACGCCGTTTCATCTCACTAACAGGTGCCATCCAAAGCCTGACGTCTCAACAATCCCATTAAACCCAAATGCAGTCTAAACTCAAATGTCCCCTTCTTGTCAACCTCCGTGCTAACCTTCGTCACCTTACGAGGGAATTATGGTTTTTCACCCAGGTCCACGGAGATACATTAATGGGGGTTTTACCCCTACATTATACCGAATACGATGTTTCTTCTGTCACCCCACGGACCCTCGGAGTCTGCCACTGCATGTCCTCCAATGGTCCTTTGAGGGGAACATCAACAAACAATATGGTAGCGGACACTGTCCCGTCACATTCAAATCCTTTGGATCCAGGGCTACGCCCGTCTCTCTTTTGGCTTTCATCCCGACATTCCGTGGGTGAATGACCTATATTTCCCTTTGGCATAGCCCCAAATAAGGGGACGTGCTAGCCGATTTGCGTTATAACATCGCTATCATGTCCCGCGTAGCATGGTTCTCTATGCATGTTTCGCATCCCGTTAGCGGAGTTAGCGTAACAGTCGTATCTCATTTTGCCCCCGAGGCATCCTTTCTTGGCAATTAATCAAGGGTTGTCCTTCTTTGGAAGGACGTAATTAACGTCATAGCCTTTATGGTATGACGGACTCAGAGTCCTGACACGAATATCACAATCGACTGACTGAGTCAAGTCGAGCGCACAATGAATTGTCACTCCGGTGGCTGGCACGCCTAATAAACCCAGTAAAATAAACCTAAACAAAAAACATCCCCACAAGTCTGGCACGCCCGGTGGGACTTTAGTCTCCCTTCATCTCTTTGCCAAGAGAGGATACCTTCGGGGGCTTACCCCAAGAATGCTGATTGTTTGTCTGTTTGTCTCAGGCAAACGATGACGTCATCCGGACTCACTGGTGTTGGCTTCGGCCCCGCAATCGTAGCTGACCATGCGGAGCACGGGTACCTGGCGGTACCCATGGTCTTCGGATATTTCCCACCAGCTGTAGGCTTCCCCAACTTCTTGGGGTTAGCCTTCGTCGACATGTTGCAGACGGAGTCCCTGGAGACCGTCGAAGAAAAGGTTGCTGAAAAGATCGAGGCCCCGGAGGCTCGACACTGTGACAACTCGTCCGCAAGTCCATCCCAAGTCGCCAGCTGCATGGTGCATCACATTGCTCACGGGGCCCGCCCCGTCCCTGCCAAGAGCTTCGGGAGACGCTGACACCGGAACCCCCGAAGGAAGGCTGATGCTGCTTTGACCGGACGACCCTCCACATCCGGCAAGTCTATGCTGGTCGGTGGCCTCCGTGTCTTTCTGGACGGGCGCAAGGCTCGAGTGAGCCCGGACCGGGTAATCCCTACTGTGCCAGTCCGCAACTCCTACCAGGCTCTCGCTGGAAGAAGGGCCGAAGAAGAAGAAGCCGGCCGTCATGGCCAGAGGATGTTGGCTCCTAAGCCAAGAAGATTCAAGCAGGTTTGGGTCCCCAAAAAGGTCCAGTCTGTCCAGCAAGAAGCTCCAGTGCAGTATCACCCCAGATCCACCAGAGCAGAAGAAAACAACAAGAGGAACCTTATCACAGGGAAGGAAGAGACAATCGTGGATCCGCCACGCCGAGAAAGCTTTAGGGCCTGCGCCCGACAAGTAAATATCCCCATTGTGGGAAGAAGATTACAGTAGACTGCCGAAAGGGCTCGGTTTACTCACATTCCTCCGATGAGAGGTCAACAACTGTCCCCGACCCCGCACTCGGGCCGAGGGCAAGATGAAATGACCAATATGGTTAGAAGCTATTTTAGGGGGTTGGGCAACCCCTCTTTGGGCCAACAACGGCTGTTGCAGGCAGCCGCAGTCGAAGAAGACCACTGTCCATTAATGGCAGCGGGAGAAGAAGAAGATAGGAGGATGACGTCATCAGTTGATGACAATGGATATGAAGACGGCTCTGATATTCAAGCCGATGACACTATCCCCCGTCAAGGGGAAAGGAAAAGGATCTCTGTGTTCGAAAGGCTTACCTTCCCGGAGAATGCCAAGAGGAAGGTTCGCAGACAGAGACGCAGGATGCAGATCTTCACATGCAATATGGCCGGGATAGATGGCCACTATGGAAAACTGCCCGAAGAGCCTCAAGAGTTGGCCTGGCTAGCCGACAGACCAGGGCCGAGCACTCGAAGAGTGGAGGCCGCAAAACAGATGCTGGCAGCGACCCAGGGAAAGCAAGCCCTGCCCTGCCTCCAACAGCATGACAAGGCCGTTATTCTCACAGCAAATGTGATAACGGCAGATGAAGATGAAGATGTCTTGCTTGACATCCTGCCTGAGGGTGCATCTGGCGAGATGACAGAGGCCATCCCCAACACAGCAGCTATGGATCCAGCCGTACTAATGATGCTCTAGAGGTACCGCCAGGAGATAGAATAGCTGAAGAAGCAGTTGACGGAAAAGGCAGAGCAGTCCTCCGCCTCCAAGCGGCCTGATGTGCAAGCCGAATCATCAAGGGGAGCGGTCAGCAAGAACGACTTCCCGCCACTCTATACCCCGCCTCTGCAGGAGGAGTCAAATTTGGCTACAACTCAACAACGCCCATCGAAATCACTGGCTCCCCCGGTGCTGCCTCAGGTGCACCAGACACCTCCATTGCTGCGTCCTCCTCCACAGGCGACCACCCTGGTCACCCCCTATTTGCAGTCGGTGCATTTCTACCCAGAACCGATCGACCCAACCACCATGAGCAAGATGATGGTAGAAAGGATGATCGAGATGAAGCTCGCTGAAAGAGCTGAAGGTGACTATGTTATGTTCGATGCATATAGGGTGCCATATCCACCGCATCATGCTGCTAAGCGGCTCCCTCCCAGGATTAGCAAGCCGCCGAAGTTCGACAAGTTCAGCGGGAAGGGATCCCCGAAGGAACATGTCGCCTACTACATGACCGTCATGGGTGACTTAGCCACCGACGAGTCATATTTACTTAAGTTCTTCGGGTCCTCACTCACAGGGCTCACCTTTGAATGGTACTCTAGCCTCCCTGCCGGGTCGATCAGCGACTGGTCGGACATGTAGAGGAAGTTCAGAGAAAGATTTCATGTTACAGAGAGGGAGGTCACAGTGGCTGAACTTTATTCCACAAGACAAAGGGTAGATGAGACCGCTCTCGACTACATCAAGAGGTGGAGGAACCTCGGAATGAGATGCAAGCGGACCCCGCACCAGAAGGACACTGTGCAGATCTGCAAACAGAACCTCAGGAGAGAGGTGCTGGGGAAGATGATTGGCATGAAAATCCGGTCGTTCGACCGTCTGAACAATATTGTTGCCGAAGTGGAGGCTTTCCTAGCAAAACCAGCCCCCACACCAAATACCCCTACTGCACAAAAGGGCAAGGCAATAGAACGACGCCAGGCACCGAAAGAAGCAAATGCCCTTGATATCAAGACATTTGAACAGTAAAAAGATAAAGCTAAGAAGAGAGCTGCTCCTCAGCCTGCCAAGACCGGAGACGGCGAAGAAGGCCCATCCCTCTGGGATAAAATGAAGAAGCCCTACTTTTTCCCAAAGGAGAAGACCAGGATCCTATTTGACTGGGTTACCCAGTATGATAAGATCACCCTGCCTGAGCCAAGGAGGCCAGAGGACCTGAAGAGAAGAGACAGCCCAAGATTTTTCCCTTACCACCAGATGCTGGGGCATCCAATTGAAGACTGTTATGTTTTCAAGGATATCATCGAAGGCATGATAAAAAAGGAAGAAATAGAATTGGGGGAGTACAAGGTCGACCCTCCACAACCACATGCGGCGCCCATAAGAAGAGCCGCCGTCAATATGGTTCCTTTGTATCAAGCCTTGCCTGAGGAGACCGCAGAAGCCAGTACTCAGCATACATATGAAGCCTGCCTAGCTGAGGCACTGCCGGAGGCCAGCATGACCTTCACCCAGGAGGACATATTGCTCCCCACCACCAGTCACAACAGACCTCTGTATATGAGGGGACAACTGAATGGACGAGAGCCGAACAGAATCCTGGTGGACCCAGTGGCAGCTGTCAACATTCTACCCTACAGGATCTATGAGAGGTACTATTTCAGCGTGCACCTACAAAAGGTCGGGGATATGCGTATTGTCGGCTTCAATCAGAAGTGCGAAGTGTCGCTAGGGTAGTGGAGTTCACACTCACCCTAGGGGACTTCGTCACGAAGGTGCAGTTTCATGTCATTGATTCCCGCACCTCATATAAGGCGCTGCTTGGTCGCCCTTGGCTACATGAGAATATGGTGGTACCCTCCACACTTCACCAATGCATCAAATACAACACGGATGGGAGAAAGGAAAGGGTATTTTCTGATCTCCACCCATTCGAAGTATTCGAATGCCACTTGGCAGACGCCCCTTTATATGCAGAATGGTCACGGAAGGCCCCTGCAGCCAAGACCCCTTCCAGCACAATAAAAGACACTTCCAAGGCAGAATGGTTCCCTCCGCCGCCGCGTGGATATATTGAGCCCAAGGTGGTTTCACACATCACTGTCACCGGGGATGTAGGCTGGATAGAACCTCCCGCCATCTACCCCGAAACTAATGAAGTAAGGGTTGATCAATAGCATGACCACATCGGAGTCTCCGAAGGTCTTACCAAGCCAATTCTCAGCCTCGACAATGCTACTGTCGAGCCTTTCGAAGCATGGGAGGTGCCACAGATAGACGGTCCCAGCAGCCTGTTCTACACAACTGAAGAGCACCCTACACAAGAAGACACTGATTGTCATCTGCCTGAAGACATAGAGAACCCCTCAGTGCCCGTATAGGGGCTGACATTCATGACAAATCAAATGGCCAAGATGTTCTAGATGCAACACTTCCCTTCCGGCCAGCCTCGCAAGAGGAAAGAAGCATTCCAGAAGCTATGGTACCCTCCGAGCCTGGACAAAGAAATGAGGCGTGTCACTCAGCATCCAGGGTTGGGCTTCACCCTCGAAGAATACTATTATAGCGGGCGCTATGAAGTAGACACCATCTCTACTTTTTATCCGATGGAGGATAACCCACTGGGGGTAGCTATTGATGAACAGCCGACAGAAGTTGAGTGCTTTCAGCCAGCTCAGTCAAGAAACCCAGAATCCGAGGTTGTGTTCCCCTGCCGCTGCTGGGAACAGGTCTACCCAGAAGATACAGCTCTTCAGGCCAAATTTGACACAGCAAGCAGTAGTGAGGCTGAAGAGGTGGAAGAAGCAGAGTGTCCTCCCGCCGGTGGCCCTCCTTTACTCATGATGCCAGCACTCCTCGGACCAGTTAGGGAGATTTCCCCCGAGCCTGATCGAGAGACAGATGCTGCTAGAAGAGAAATGGTTGCCTTCACTGAGGGCATGGTAACTCAGGGGACCGATGTCTCTTCATCCTTTGCCAAAGAGCTACAAGGCCACTCTGACCCAATGACAAATGATCGCCAGCCCATGGTGACTGCAATCTCTTCAGCAGGGAGTGAGGCAATTAGCTCGCCCCTTGAAGCTGCTGGTAGGGTAAACTTGCTGGCAGAACAGTGCATGCACCCATTGTCAGCCGAACAAGATATTTTTGGCAGGACTTATAAGTCAAGATGAAGGCATCGAGGTCCTCGACCTCGAAGATGATATACCAGACTTTGTCGACCTCCAGCCTGCACCACTTGAGATAGAAGATGGAGGTCAGGCAACAGTCGATGAACTGCTAGAGGTCAACCTGGGAGACGAAGATGACCCCAGACCAACCTTCCCCAGTGCCCAACTGTCTGCCGAAGAGCAGAGGATGTACATCCAGCTGCTACAAGAATATCGGGATTGCTTTGCCTGGACCTACAGAGAAATGCCGGGACTAAGCCCCTCGGTCTCACAACATGAACTGACCATTAACCCTGGGGTAGAGCCGGTGAAACAGCCCCCTAGGCCTATGAGGCCAGAGCTCATCACTCAGATATGCAAAGAGGTCGACAAGCTCATTGATGTGGGTTTCGTTGAGGAAAATCAATATACCACGTGGCTGGCTAACATCGTGCCCGTGAAGAAGAAGAATGGACAGATCCGGATATGTGTTGACTTCCGGGATCTGAATAAAGCCCACCCTAAAGATGACTTTCCAGTGCCGATAATGGAGGTCATGATAGATGCAACCACTGGTCATGAGGCCTTATCATTCATGGATGGGTCGTCTGGCTACAACCAGATATGGATCGCAGAACGTGATCGGGTCCACACTGCCTTCCGAACACCCAAAGGCATTTACCACTACAAAAGAATGCCGTTCGGATTAAAAAACGCTGGCGCAACTTATCAGTGGGCGATGACTAGAATATTTGATGAGCTGCTTTACCATAAGGTCGAGTGCTACATAGATGACCTGGTAGTCAAGACCAAAAAGAAATAAGACCATCTGCAAGACCTCCGAATCATTTTCCAGAGGCTGAAGCAGTATGGATTAAAAATGAACCCTATGAAATGTGCGTTCGGAGTCTCGAGTGAAAAATTCCTGGGTTTCATTATCAGGTATTGGGGAATTAAAATAGACCCCGCAAAGATCAAAGCGATTCGGGAGTTACCCTCGCCAAGAAATCTCTCTGAGCTAAGATCTCTTTAGGGCCGCCTGGCATACGTCCAGCGGTTTATATCCAACTTGTCAGGGCGGTGCCACCCCTTTCACAAGCTGATGATGAAAGACGTTCCCTTCTATTGGGACGAGGAATGTCAGCTAGCCTTCGATAGACTGAAAGATTACCTGAAAACTCCAGTGCTGGGTGCGCCAGTGAAAGGACAGCCGCTGATCCTCTACATAGCAGCCACACATAATTCTCTAGGGGCAATGCTAGCCCAGCATAATGAAGAAGGAAAAGATCAAGCCCTCTACTATCTCAGCCGAAGAATGGTCAGAACTGAGGAAAGGTACACCTACATCGAGAAGATATGTCTCGCATTGGTCTTCGCGGTCAAGAAGTTGCGGCACTACATGCTATCGTACGAAGTTAAGCTGATTTCCAGGGAGGATCCACTTAGATACATCATGTCTCAGCCGGCCCTCAAAGGCCGCTTGGGCAAATGGGCGGTGATTCTTATGGAGTATGACATCTCCTATGTACCGCGAAGGGCCGTCAAGGGCCAAGCTATCGCAGACTTCTTTGCTGAACATCCAGTACCCGAAGACTGCCCTCTGGAACCAGAGCTTCCTGAAGATGAGACTTTGGAGGTCAGCCAGGTGCGGCCCTCCCTATGGCAACTGTATTTTGATGGTGCCTCTAGAATTGACACCACAACAACGGGGTCAGCCAGAGTCCGCGCAGGAGCAGGCATAGTCTTGAAGTCCCCGGAAGGGGAAGTCATACACACATCTTGCTCAATAAATAAGTCTTGTACAAATAATGAAGCTGAATATGAGGCCCTCATAATCGGGCTACAAGTTGCTCTATCCATGGGGATTCAGATGCTAGAGGCATTCGGGGACTCCATGCTGGTTATAAAACAATTAGAAGGGGAGTTTGAGGTACGAAAGCAGGAGCTCATCCCTTACTACCTTCTGGCCCTGCGCCTAATGACAAGATTCTACCTCATTAGCATCAAGCACATCAACTGGGGGCAGAATGCTCAAGCCGATGCCCTCGCAAAGTTGGCAAGTTCCGTGGCGGTCCCGCCTGATACAAGCCTGAATATATCAGTTATCAACCGGCGGCAGGTCCCCAGCATGATAGAAGCTCTAGCCGGTGAACAACCTGATGAATTAGCAGTTGCTGAAGCAGTCCAGCAGCCCGACTGGTGGGAGTACCTCCTGCATTGGTTCCAGCACCAACAGCTTCCGAAGGTGAAAGAATAGAAAATGAAACTCCTGAGAGTCAAAGATTCCTATGAGATGAGGAATGGGACATTGTTCCGAATAATGGCAGATGCCAAGAAGAAGGTATTACTTCGATGCTTATCTCCAGAGGAAGCCAGGCAGGTGATGCAAGAAGTCCATGCCGGATCAGCCGAGGCGCACCAAGCCGGTCCAAAAATGAAAATCGAAAGAAAGAAGTTGGGTTATTATTGGCCCACCATATTTGATGATTGCTGCAAGTTTGCCAAGGCCTGTCAGAAATGTCAAGAGCATGCCAATGTATCAAGAAGACCTCCAGTGCCTCTGCATCCCACCTTACCAAGCTGGCCATTTGCCCAGTGGGGTACAGACGTGGTGGGGCCACTACCAGCATCTTCATCAGGGTGCAAATACATCTTAGCAGATACAGATTACTTCTCCAGATGGGCGGAGGCAGTAGCACTAAAAGAAGTCACGGGAGAATTAGTTGCAAGATTCTTCCGACAGAATGTAATATTTCGGTTCGGGATTCCCAGCCGAATCATCTCCGACAATGGCAGCCACTTCAGAAATTAGAAGGTTTATCGGCTAGCTGACAAATACAAGATTGATTGGAGAACATCATCTCCCTGCTACCCTCAGGCCAACGGGCTTGCAGAGGCTTTTAACAAGACGGTATGCACCCTGCTGGCGAAAATTGTCAAGACTGACAGAAGAGATTGGGAAGAAAGAATGTACGAGGCACTGTGGGCTTATCGCACGGTCTACAAGACCCCTACCGGCTGCTCGCCCTACTCCCTCGTATATGGGTCAGAGGCGGTGGTGCCGATCGAGCTGGAGATCCCCTCATTGCGGGTCGTCATCCAGCACGGATTGGCAGGCAACGAGCAGGTCAACATAGAAATAGGATTAGAAGAGCTCACCGAGCTTGACGGAAAGCACCTCCGGGCGCAACAGAATATTCAACTCTATCAAGCCCGTATGACCCGTGCTTTTGATAAGCTGGTCAAGGGTCGAGAATTCAAGAAAGGAGACCTAGTGATGGTCAAAAGAAGAGAAGTAATGGCCTCCAACCCCAAGGGGAAGTTGATTGAAAACTGGGTCGGACCATATGTCATCCACCGAGTATATGAAGGGGGTGCATACATCCTTGCGGATCACAAAGGAGTCATCCAATTCTCTCCCCTCAATGGGAAGCACCTGAAGCTATACCACACGGTTCAACCGGCGCTCCCCGAATGAGCTATCCTTCCTTGGTCCAGTGGCACTCCACCCTGGCCGAGCTACCCCTATCTTGGTCTAGTGGCATTCCGCCCTGATCGAGCTATCCTTCCTTGGTCTGGTGGCATTCCGCCCTGATCGAGCTACCCTTCCTTGGTCTAGTGGCATTCCGCCCTGATCGAGCTACCTTTCCTTGGTTTAGTGGCATTCCGCCCTTACCAAGCTACCCTTCCTTGGTCTAGTGGCATTCTGCCCTGATCGAGTACCGCTATCTTGGTCTAGTGGCACTCCACCCTGATCGAGCTACCCCTATCTTGGTCTAGTGGCATTCCGCCCTGATTGAACCACCCCTTCCTTGGTCCAGTGGCACTCCACCCTGGTCGAGCTACCCTTATCTTGGTTTAGTGACATTCCGCCTTGATCGAGCTATTCTTCCTTAGTCTAGTGGCATTCCGCCCTGATCGAGCTACCCCTATCTTGGTCTAGTGGCACTCCGCCCTGATCGAGCTACCCCTATCTTGGTCTAGTGGCATTCCGCCCTGATCGAGCCACCCCTTCCTTGGTTTAGTGGTACTCCGCCCTAGCCGAGCTACCCTTATCTTGGTCTAGTGGCATTCCGCCCTGATCGAGCTATCATTCCTTAGTCTAGTGACATTCCGCCCTGATCGAGCTATCCTTCCTTGGTTTAGTGGCACTCCGCCCTAGCCGAGCTACCCTTATCTTGATTTAGTGGCATTCTGCCCTGATCAAGCTATCCTTCCTTGGTCTAGTGGCATTCCGCCCTGATCGAGCTACCCCTATCTTGGTCTAGTGACATTCCGCCCTGATTGAGCCACCCCTATTCTTGGTCTAGTGGCATTCCGCCCTGGCCGAGCTATCCTTATCTTGGTCTAGTGGCATTCCACCCTGATCAAGCTACCCTTCCTTGGTCTAGTGGCATTCCGCCCTGATCGAACTACCTTTCCTTGGTCTAGTGGCACTCCGCCCTGATTGAACTACCTTTCCTTGGTCTAGTGGCACTCCGCCCTGATCGAGCTACCACTCCTTGGTCTAGTGGCACTCCGCCCTAACCGAGCTACCTTCCCTTGGTTTAATGGCACTCTGCCCTGGCCAAGCTCTCAAAAGAATACGCCATGTTGCCATTACGAACCTTACGTCCGAACTGGCATGAAATCCCTCCCTTGCGTTAAGCATTATCTTCTTGCTAACGAATAAACCTTTTCAGCTCAAGACTTCATGTCCTAGCCGGCCTTCTCACATTGTTGCCATTACGGGCCTTACGCTCGAATCGGCGAAAGATCATTCCTTTGCGTTAGCATTCAGCCCTTGCTAATGAATGAACCATTCTGCTTGGCACAAGGCCTGGTACCCCGGCCAGCAGCCGTCTACTATCAACCAACGGTCGGACATCACACCGCGACCTACCGCCTTTTATATCTTCAATATATATATATATATATATATATATATATATATATATATATATAAAAATGAAAAGAAAAATGGGGTTAAAAATAGAGATACCCCGCCAGACTTGCTCCTATATTAGGACAAGTGGAAAAATAGCTATAACCCAGCTGTGGCGAAAACCCGAAAGGGCGCTGCAGGCAAAATCGGGTACCCCGCCACGTGAAAACCCGAGAGGGCGCGTGGGCAAAAGCAAGTGGGGACTGGCTTCGGTGAAAACCTGAAAGGGCGCTTAAGTCAGTAAAGTGGTAATTTAAAAAGAATTTCTCCTTGTCCTTCACCGATGAAACTCCAAAAGGGACAATCATCAAAAGTCCCACCGAAAATCCTTTAACAAACCCATGTTCGATCCTCGTCATCATCGACGAGATCGGTCGATCTCTACCCTTAACTTGGACCTTCCGTCCCTGTTAATAATCCTATCTTTGCTTCGGCATGTGACTCATGCTGATGAACAAACCCATGTTCGACCCTCGTCATCATCGATGAGATTGGTCGATCTCTACCCTTAACTTGGACCTTCCGTCCCTGTTAATAATCCTATCTTTGCTTCGGCATGTGACCCATGCTGATGAACAAACCCATGTTTGACCCTCATCATCATCGGTGAGATCGATCGATCTCTACCCTTAACTTGGACCTTCCGTCCCTGTTAATAATCCTATCTTTGCTTCGGCATGTGACCCATGCTGATGAACAAACCCATGTTCGACCCTCGTCATCATCAGCGAGATCGGTCGATCTCTACCCTTAACTTGGACCTTCCGTCCCTGTTAATAATCCTATCTTTGCTTCGGCATGTGACCCATGCTGATGAACAAACCCATGTTCGACCCTCGTCATCATCGACGAGATCGGTCGATCTCTACCCTTAACTTGGACCTTCCGTCCCTGTTAATAATCCTATCTTTGCTTCGGCATATGACCCATGCTGATGAACAAACCCATGCTCGACCCTCGTCATCATCGGCGAGATCGATCGATCTCTACCCTTAACTTGGACCTTCCATCCCTGTTAATAATCCTACCTTTGCTTCGGCATGTGGCCCATGCTGATGAACAAACCCATGTTCGACCCTCGTCATCATCGGCGAGATCGGTCGACCTCTACCCTTAACTCGGACCTTACGTCTTTGTTAACAAACCATGACCTTTGCTTCGGCATTTAACCAGTGTCGACGAACTAAACCCGGGACCGATCCTTGTCATCATCGGCAAGGCCGGTCGGCATTCTAGTAGCCCAGTTCTTTTGTACTCCGAATTCGAGATCAAAAAAAAAGAGAAAAGAAAGAAAAGAAAAACGGGGTTAAAAATATAGATACCCCACCAGACTTGCTCTTGTATTAGGACAAGTGTAAAAATGCCTATAACCCAGCTGTGGCGAAAACCCGAAAGGGCGTCGCAGGCAAAATCGGGTACCCCGCCACGTGAAAACCCGAGAGGGTGCGTGGGTAAAAGTAAGAGGGGGCTGGTGATAAGTCTCCATTTCTTATGATAATACATCGCATAAACACCATTTTATGTGCATATAATTAGGTAATTATGCATATTTCATAATTAACCTCAACTCCGCATTTCAATTGGAGCTTTCACGTAAATTGATTAATTTGATAATTTTATCTAATAATTTGAAGTTGAGGGCCATGAGCATTAATTCTCCATTGCATAACTATGAGCATTTGAGATTGATGTGCATATTGTGGTAGTTTTTATGGACTAAAGTGTAATTGTGTGTGTGTAGGACACCGAAGGTAATCACAAAAGAAGTCGGGGACAAAAGGGTCATCACCATTTTGACCAAGTCAAATAAAGAATTCAAAATATTTTAGTTGGAGGGAAAGGAATGTTCAAAATTTTGAATTCAAAGTTTGAAAAGGAAGAATCCAAAGTTTAAGTTTGAAAAGGAGGAAAAGGACATTCAAAGTTTGAAATAAAGGAGAGACATGATGAGCCTTGGGAAATGGGGTGCCTAAAGTCCAAGAAAGGGGGTGCCCACCTACTTTTTCTCTTCCCCATGCATCATATTCCACTTGAATCTCAGCCATACATCTCCTTTTGATACAATCTCCACCCTCCATCTACCTAACTTTTCCTATAAATAGCCCATGACAAGAGGAGAAAGGGAGTTCTTTTCTTTTGGCAATCTTTCACTCTCCCTCTTTCTCTCCCAACCTTAGGCCTCCGGTTTCTCCCATGTAAGTTCGTTTTCTCCTTTTGTGTTCGTCAAAAAAGTTCTTCATTTTTAAGTCCTCTACAACTTCTTCTTCTTGCTCATCTTCTAATTCCTTCTGGTTTTCAAGATATTTCGTATTTGTCACTGTGCTATCCTATTCATCTACGACCCAGTATTATTCTCTGTTCTTTCCCTTATTTCTCCTTCTTCTAGTCATTTTCTGCTCTTGCTATCTTCATAAAAGTTCTTGGTTTTTACGTGTTCTACAACTTCTTCTTCTTGCTCATCTTCTAATTCTTTCTGGTTTTTAAGATATTTCTCGTTTTTCAACTTGCTGTCCTGTGATTTCACTGTTCATTCGAGGTGCTAGTTTCTGTTATGTCTCCATTTTGAAGCTCTTCTTCTCTTCTTTTCTCTCTGAGTTCTTCATTAAAGTTTTTCCTCTCTTCCCCCTCTTCAACTTCTTCTTCTTGGGCATCCCCTAATTCCTCTTGGGTTCAAAGTTATTCACCCTCCAAAGACTACTTCAACGACGAAGGCGACTTCCTCCCGGCGTAGACGACATCTTCCACAAGGTTGTTCGTGATCCAAGGCCAAGAGAGGACGGCGCTATCATCACCATTGCTGATACCATCTCCAAACTCCAGGCTTTTCTTGTGTTATTACTTTTGTGATATTTCACTTCATTGTAATCTCATTGTGTCATTAGTATAAACTTGTTTCACATTTCATGTACTCTTTCTTTTAAGTTAATGAAAGGAGTTGTTCTCTTGATCTAGTTCTTTCTCTTCTTCCCTCTCTATCTCTTTCTTCTATATCTTCTTTCCACTTCATGCAATTATTTTCTATAGCATAAGCGCATAGTCATGGTGTTTTCAATTAAGTGTTCGGTTTGTTCATCATTTCACTATTTTCTTTAAGCAAATCCAAATCACAAGTGTTTTTCAAAGGACTCTAAGGTTTTTAACTCTAAAAATCTCTTCTTCCCTGTGGATTCGACCCGTGCTTGCCATAGTACTACGTTCTCTTTTGATCATTTTGTGCGAGTTCGGTTTTAAGATTGTTAGCGCGCGTGTTTTAAACGACGAACTTTTGCGTTATCAATTTTTGGCACCGTTGTCGGGGAATAATGGTAATTTTTGACTTAAGAACTTTGTTTTCCTTATGTATATAATGTACTAATAAAGTTCCATTTTCTTATTTTTATAGGAAAAAAGAAAAAAAAGGAAGCAACTTGAAAATTCAAAAAAATTCAGAGGTAAGTCTCCACCTTTTCCTTAGTCTTTTTGTCATTCATTTTGAAAAAAAAAAAGAACGGGGAACGCTTTTCAAGTAAGTATCCAAACTTTTCCTCCTTCATTTTAATTTCATTTCTCTACATTTTATATCTTGTGGTTAGATAGGTTCACTAAATAAAAACATAAAAAAAACATCACTTGAACTTCAATAAAAATCTTCATTGCAAGAGTAGAAATCACACTTTCATGTTCTAAGTCATGCATCATTTAGGATAGAAGCTCTTTTTCTTTATTGTCTAATTGTTGTTAATTACATTGTTGAAGATTGCGGGAGGCAAGGTGAGTACTCTAACTTTTCCAAAAGCATGCTCATGCATTTTCATGCTTGCATAGAACCCCTTGTTTGAACTTGCTTTGTTGCATATCATTTCAAAATATCTTAAGGGCAACACCCATAAGCAAGATAAGGTGGGGATTTCATCACCCTTCCTTAGCCCACAAATCATAATTCTCTTGCATCTTTGCATCACCTAGACCTCAAATAAAATTCAGTAGATATTGGCCCTAAGTTCACACTGTGGTTCTTGTGTTATTTGAGCTTACCCTCTTATGAAAACCGGTGCCTAAGGCAAGACGGTCGGACGGCAAACGCCTTAAGCGGGCTAGTGGTTTGGCATAATTAGGTCCCTACGAAAGTAGGGGGAACCTCCCACTACCCCACCCCTTACCTGGCCGGTGGAAATATTGAGGGTGAACTTAAGTTACACGTTAGCCATTTTGTGAAACCCAATTTGTAAGTCTAGGTCACATCTAGGGCATTAAGTAATTTGTGTGACAACTTGTTTGTGTTTGCATAAAAAAAAAAAAAATAAAAACAAAAAATATCATCTTCTCTCTCTTCGTCTTAGTTTGAGTAAAAAAACAAAATAAATAAATAAAATAAAAATCATCATAAAAATTTCTCCCATCTCTCATCTTTAACCTTGGTTTATGCAAGGGAGAAGATCTCAACACCGCGACTTAGTTGAGCCCATTAGTGAGATTGAGCGATTCATTTTTAATCCGGCTCAAAATCAAACCCAACCTATGGCTGAACAACACCAATTAGGGGTGCCCAAACAGATGAAGGAATATTTCATTCCTTCGAATTATCAGCCATCCACTTGTATCCAACTGCCTAATGTCCCTGCTTTGCACTATGAGATCAAATCTAGCACCATTCAGATGCTCCCATCCTTTTATGGGAAGACCAATGAAGATCCCTATAAACATCTGGATGAATTTCTAGAAATTTGTTCCACTGTGAAAATTCAAAATTTCACAGATGATGCTCTCCGCTTGACCTTATTCTCTTTCTCACTTAAGGACAAAGCCAAATACTGGCTAGGGACCTTAGGGAAACCTATTGGCACATGGGCAGATATGCAGCATGAGTTCCTTAAGAAGTTTTACCCCATCGGTAGAACCAACACCATGAGACGTGCAATCACAGGATTCGCGCAACTCCCAAATGAACAAATACATGAATCATGGGAGAGATTAAAGGAACTCCTCAGAAAATGCCCACATCATGGGCTCTCCAAATGGCAAATAGTGCAAGCTTTCTATGAGGGCCTAGATGATCAAGTTAGGCAGATTGTGGATGCATCATGTGGTGGGGCCTTTATGAGCAAGAGTGAGGATGAGGCCTATGCCTTATTTGAAATGTTGAGCGAGAATTCAATCAACCATGCTTCCTTATCCTCATATGAGAGAACCATTGGGCCCTCTAAACGGGCCGGGATGTATCGGGTGGAACCTGAAGCTAGGGTGGATGTAAATTTCATCCATCAAAAATTGGACAAGGTGGACATCATGGCCCAAAAGCTAGAACATGTTGATATGCTAGCCCACAAGTTAGACCAGCTCCTGGCTCAAAACAAACAAGAAACCACCATCTTACCTACGTCCAACTCATACTCGGACCCAACACACCATGAGGTGTGTGCTTTATGTGCTAGCCCGGACCATCATGTGTCCGATTGCCCAACAGCAGCCCAGTTACCACCTTTTATACAGGAGCAAGTCCAAGCAGCCCAGGGATTCTCTAAGCCCAACTATGACCCATTTTCTAACACCTATAATCCGGGTTGGAGGAATCACCCCAATTTCAATTGGAGAAATCAACAATCTCCCAATCAGCCCACCATCCCCTCTGCGTCTCAAACTCACAAACCACCCATCCAACACCAATTTCAAGCACAGCCACCATTCCAAGGAAATGCTTATGGTCGGGGACCGCAAGCCCAACAACCACTTCCCCGATTTAACCAGGGTCAGGTCCCATACCAACCTCCTCAGCCCAATTACGGGCAATCTTCCAATTCCCACCAAATCTATCAACCTCCTCCGCAACACCACCAGGACTCCCAAACTGATGATAGATTCCATCAGTTACAACAACTAATTCTGGCCCAAAATCAATCCTTCCAACAAACTATTCAAGCCCAAAGTCAATCTTTCCAACAGACCCTCCAAGCCCACCAGCAAACCATCTCTAAGTTGGAGACTCAATTGGGCCAATTGGCTGAAGCCACCATGAGAAGGGAAGTGGGCCAATTGCCAAGTCAGCCCATTGCCAACCCACGAAATAATCCTCCGGGCTTCCCACAACCGAACTTCCCCATTAACCAGCCAATTCCTCCTCTCCTCCAGCACCCATCAGGCCAAATACCACAAAAAGGCCCACAACTCGAAAATGCAAAAGCAATTTCGACCTTAAGAAGTGGTAAAGTCCTCAAAGATCCTCAGGGGTCCACTCCTAGTTCATCAGTCCAGGCCCCTGACATATCTTCTGATAGTGAGGAGGAGCCCAGCCAGGAAGAGGATGTCAAGGGAAAGAGGAAAATAGAGGAAGGGCCCAGCACTTACCAACCTACAGTGCCATTTCCCAATGCCTTAAAGCCCAAAAAGAAACAACCAGCCCATAATGAGGAGATGATGGAGCTCTTCAAACAAGTACACATCAACATCCCTCTCCTCGATGCCATCAAACATGTCCCGGCCTATGCTAGATTCTTAAAAGAAATGTGCACTCCTAGGCGGGACCCACGAGTGACCCCGGAAAAGGTTCGACTCCCGGAGAACGTTAGTGCTGTGGTCCTCAACCAACTTCCAAGAAAGTTAAAAGATCCTGGAGCACCCCTTATCTCTTGCAACATTGGGGGTGTGACATTTGATAAGGCTCTCCTTGATTTAGGAGCTAGTGTGAATTTACTCCCTACCTCCATCTATGAGCAGTTTGACATCGGTGAGCTCAAGCCTACTCCCATTATTCTCCAGCTCGCCGATAGATCAATCAAGACTCCAAAGGGCCTTATTGAGGATGTCATTGTTAAAGTGAATGAGTGCTACTTCCCTGCTGACTTTCTTATTTTGGACATGGTTTCTCCCCAAGAAATCAAGCATACTCCTATCATTTTGGGTAGACCATTTTTAGCCACGGCTAGGGCTAATATAGACTGTGCTTCAGGAATTATGGACATATCTTTTGGGGACCAGAAAGTCAGCATCAACATTTTTAAGGCATCCAAATTTCATGATCAAAAAGGAGATTGCTATGCTGTTGACACCATTGAGGAATTATTGGAGATTGAAAGGGACAGTAGGACTGGAATGAGAGAGGAAGTTGACATCTTGTCAACTCAACTTAGGACATGGCCCCCAGTTGAACCTTTGCCTCAGCTTAAATCTGAACCAGCTCTGCCCTCTTTGCAATCCCCTCCTCAGGTTGAACTAAAACCATTGCCAGCCTCCCTTAAGTATGCATTCCTAGGCCCAGACCAAACCTTGCCAGTCATCATAGCAAGTGACCTTGAACCTAACCATGAGGAGAAACTAGTTGAGGTCCTTAAATCTCATAAGGGGGCTATAGGTTGGTCTGTCGCTGATCTTAAAGGGATTAGTCCATCCATTTGTCAGCACCATATTTATATGGAGGAGAATGCAAAACCGAGTAGAGACATGCAGAGGAGATTAAATCCACACATGAAGGAGGTGGTCAAAAATGAGGTGGTCAAGTGGTTAGATGCCGGAATCATCTACCCAATTTCTGATAGTCAGTGGGTCAGTCCAACACAAATAGTCCCAAAGAAATCAGGACTGACTGTGATCACCAATGATCAAGAGGAGTTGATACCTACTAGGTTGACCACGGGATGGAGGGTCTGCATTGATTATAGGAAGCTCAACTCCATGACAAAGAAGGACCATTTTCCCCTCCCATTCATTGACCAAATTTTGAAAAATTAGCAGGGCAAAAATACTTCTATTTTCTGGATGGGTATTCTGGATACAATCAGGTGGCTATCTACCCAGAGGATCAGGAAAAAACCACATTTACCTGTCCCTACGGAACCTTTGCTTTTCGAAGAATGCCCTTTGGACTATGTAATGCTCCCGCCACATTTCAAAGATGCATGTTAGCTATTTTTTCTGACATGGTGGGTAACTTTTTAGAGGTTTTCATGGACGATTTCTCCATTTTTGGGGACACATTTGATTCTTGTCTAGACCACTTAGCCAAAGTCATGAAGAGATGCATAGACACTAATCTTGTCCTCAGTTGGGAAAAGAGTCATTTCATGGTTAAAGAGGGCATCGTTCTGGGACATATAGTGTCAGCAAGAGGGATTGAGGTGGATAAAGCCAAGGTTGAGCTTATTGCCAAACTACCACCACCCATCTCAGTGAAACAAATCCGTTCCTTTTTAGGTCATGCCGGCTTCTATCGCCGGTTTATTCAAGATTTCTCCAAAGTTGCTAGACCTCTCACTAATCTGCTGGCTAAGGAAGTCCCATTCCATCTTGACCAATCATGTCTTGAGGCTTTTGAATCATTGAAAATGGCATTGACCAATGCCCCAATCTTGCAAACTCCTAATTGGTCATTGCCTTTTGAAATTATGTGTGATGCCTCGGATTATGCTTTAGGTGCTGTTTTGGGGCAAAGGGTAGACAAAAAGCCTGTGGTGATTTACTATGCGAGTCGCACACTCGCTGATGCCCAACTTAGGTACACCACAACAGAAAAGGAGTTACTTGCTGTTGTCTTTGCCCTTGAAAAGTTTCGGTCCTATCTGCTAGGGGCCAAAGTCATTGTGTTCTCTGACCACTCAGCTCTCAGACACCTGCTGTCTAAAAAAGATGCCAAACCAAGGTTGATTAGATGGATCCTTTTATTACAAGAATTTGATTTAGAAATTCGGGATAAAAAAGGAAGTGAAAATGTTGTTGCAGATCACTTGTCCCGAATTATCACATCAGACACCACACCCTTACAGGACTCATTTCCAGATGAACACCTCCTTAGTGTATCTCACATTCCACCCCCATGGTATGCACACATTGTCAATTACTTAGCCGTGAAAAAAATTCCTGAAGGTTGGTCCAAACAAGAAAAAGACCGCTTCTTTGCTAAGCTCAAATACTTCTTTTGGGAAGACCCTGAGCTATTCCATTTAGGACCAGACCAAATCATTCGGAGGTGTGTCCCTGAAGGTGAGCAACAAAGCATTCTGACATTTTGCCACACCTTAGCTTGTGGGGGGCATTTTTCAAGTAAGAAAACGGCAGCCAAAGTTTTGCAGAGTGGGTTCTACTGGCCCACAGTATTCAAAGATGCATTCGAATTTTGCAAATCTTGTGAGCGCTGTCAGGCTATGGGAAACATGTCACGTAGGGACATGATGCCTTTAAACCCTATCCTGGTTGTGAAATTTTTGATGTATGGGGAATTGACTTCATGGGACCGTTTCCATCATCTTTTGGACATGAGTACATTTTGGTGGCGGTGGATTACGTGTCTAAGTGGATAGAAGCTATAGCCACAAGGACTAATGATCACAAAATTGTCATGAAATTTGTTCGCAAGAACATTTTCTCTCGATTTGGGTGTCCCAGGGCTATCATTAGTGATGGGGGTTCACATTTCATCCATTCTCAATTCCGGGCTTTGCTTCGGAAGTATGGGATAACACATAAGATTGCTACCCCCTATCATCCCCAGACTAGTGGCCAGGTGGAGGTTTCTAATAGGGAGATCAAGAACATTTTGCAAAAGTCTGTCCGGCCCGATAGGAAAGATTGGTCAGAAAGATTAGATGATGCTTTATGGGCCTATCGGACCGCCTACAAAACTCCCATTGGCATGTCCCCTTATAGGCTTATTTTTGGAAAGCCATGTCATTTGCCAGTCGAATTGGAACATAGGGCCTATTGGGCAATCAAACAATTCAATCTTGATTTAGCACAGGCTAGTTCCCATAGAGCCCTTCAACTGAATGAGTTAGAGGAACTTCGCAATGAAGCCTATGAGAACTCTAGGATTTATAAAGCCCAGACAAAAGCATTCCATGATAAACACATTTCACGCAAAACTTTTCAAATCAACCAAAAGGTCTGGCTTTTTAACTCTAGGCTGCGATTATTCCCCGGCAAATTGAAATCTCGATGGGATGGACCATATGTGGTAATTAAAATATTTGACCATGGTGCAGTAACAATTCTTGATCCTAAAACTGGTCAAACTTTCACTGTCAATGGTCAACGTTTGAAACCTTACATTGAAAATCTTCCAATGCTGCAGGAGGACTCTCTCAGGCTGAGTGACCCATTGTGAGCTATATTGTGTCTGGCTGAAGACGTTAAACTTAGCGCTTCTTGGGAGGCAACCCAATTATCCTGTCTCTTTTCAAAAAAAAAATTGATTGATTTTCTTCTTTTATCTAAGGAGCATGGAGCATGGAGCAATATTTCTTTGATGACGACATCTCTCTCTCAGGTCGTATCTATCCTTCCCTCTACTTTTTATGGCTTTATTTCATTTCTATATCTTACTCATGCCATTAGGGACAATGTCACCTAAGTTGGGGGGTAGCTTGAGCTCGAATTTCCTCAAAATAATTGCAACCTTTCATCACACCTCTAACACGTGTTTCATGTTCATATTTCATGATGAGAAACTTTTCTTAGAATGATAGGACTTAGAGTCTTACATGTGAAAGTTGCAAATTAAAGGGATGAATTAATTGGTTATGTCTTTAGCCTTTTCCTCAGAATACACCTGAAAATTCTATTGAACTTGCACACAATTGCACAATAACAAGATCGGTGGATGACAAACATTAGGATGATGGGAATTTTACTTGACACTTAGGTGGTGATGAATATTATGCCCATTCGTTGAACATAATCGTGAGGAAAAAGCTACCTGCCAAAAAAAAACACACATGGAAAATGCCCCTGAACTTAGTAACCGGGCCTGCTTCTCCTAAGGCAAGAGTTGAGGTTCGCGTCAAACGGCGAAGGGATGTGCAGCACCGTGTGTCAAAAAAAGAAAAAGAAAAAAAAGAAGTATAAACTGGCAGAGTGAAGCTACCTGTAATTCGAGAAGCTCAATTCAAGAGGTGGGCAGAATTGAAAATCATCTTTAAGTGAAAGGTAGAAGACTCATTCATCTAGATTGTTTGGAAGTCACTAGTCAAGTTATATCACTCATACACAAAGAGATATTTAATTTTGAGTGTATCCTGAGGAAAGGTCTAAACACATGGACTGATGAAATTTATACCAAATGCATTCTACTTGAACTTGTAATACTCCAAAGTCTAAATCATTATGCATAATGTTCTTGCCATGATCTGTGACACATGAGTGTTTGCTAGTCCTAATTTTATAATTGTTTACATTGCTAAGGGACTAGCAATGTTCAAGTTAGGGGGTGTGATAAGTCTCCATTTCTTATGATAATACATCGCATAAACACCATTTTATGTGCATATAATTAGGTAATTATGCATATTTCATAATTAACCTCAACTCCGCATTTAAATTGGAGCTTTCACGTAAATTGATTAATTTGATAATTTTATCTAATAATTTGAAGTTGAGGGCCATGAGCATTAATTCTCCATTGCATAACTATGAGCATTTGAGATTGATGTGCACATTGTGGTAATTTTTATGGACTAAAGTGTAATTGTGTGTGTGTAGGACACCGAAGGTAATTACAAAAGAAGCCGGGGACAAAAGGGTCATCACCATTTTGACCAAGTCAAATAAAGAATTCAAAATATTTTAGTTGGAGGGAAAGGAATGTTCAAAATTTTGAATTCAAAGTTTGAAAAGGAAGAATCCAAAGTTTAAGTTTGAAAAGGAGGAAAAGGACATTCAAAGTTTGAAATAAAGGAGAGACATGATGAGCCTTGGGAAATGGGGTGCCTAAAGTCCAAGAAAGGGGGTGCCCACCTACTTTTTCTCTTCCCCATGCATCATATTCCACTTGAATCTCAGCCATCCATCTCCTTTTGATACAATCTCCACCCTCCATCTACCTAACTTTTCCTATAAATAGCCCATGACAAGGAGGAGAAAGGGAGTTCTTTTCTTTTGGCAATCTTTCACTCTCCCTCTTTCTCTCCCAACCTTAGGCCTCCGGTTTCTCCCATGTAAGTTCGTTTTCTCCTTTTGTGTTCTTCATAAAAGTTCTTCATTTTTAAGTCCTCTACAACTTCTTCTTCTTGCTCATCTTCTAATTCCTTCTGGTTTTCAAGATATTTCATATTTTTCACTGTGCTGTCCTGTTCATCTACGACCCAGTATTGTTCTCTGTTCTTTCCCTTATTTCTCCCTCTTCTAGTCATTTTCTGCTCTTGCTATCTTCATAAAAGTTCTTGGTTTTTACGTGTTCTACAACTTCTTCTTCTTGCTCATCTTCTAATTCTTTCTGGTTTTTAAGATATTTCTCATTTTTCAACTTGCTGTCCTGTGATTTCACTGTTCATCCGAGGTGCTAGTTTCTGTTATGTCTCCATTTTGAAGCTCTTCTTCTCTTCTTTTCTCTCTGAGTTCTTCATTAAAGTTTTTCCTCTCTTCCCCCTCTTCAACTTCTTCTTCTTGGGCATCCCCTAATTCCTCTTGGGTTCAAAGTTATTCACCCTCCAAAGACTGCTTCAACGACGAAGGCGACTTCCTCCCGGCGTAGACGACATCTTCCACAAGGTTGTTCGTGATCCAAGGCCAAGAGAGGACGGCGCTATCATCACCATTGCTGATACCATCTCCAAACTCCAGGCTTTTCTTGTGTTATTGCTTTTGTGATATTTCACTTCATTGTAATCTCATTGTGTCATTAGTATAAACTTGTTTCACATTTCATGTACTCTTTCTTTTAAGTTAATGAAAGGAGTTGTTCTCTTGATCTAGTTCTTTCTCTTCTTCCCTCTCTATCTCTTTCTTCTATATCTTCTTTCCACTTCATGCAATTATTTTCTATAGCATAAGCGCATAGTCATGGTGTTTTCAATTAAGTGTTCGATTTGTTCATCATTTCACTATTTTCTTTAAGCAAATCCAAATCACAAGTGTTTTTCAAAGGACTCTAAAGTTTTTAACTCTAAAAATCTCTTCTTCCCTGTGGATTCGACCCGTGCTTGCCATAGTACTATGTTCTCTTTTGATCATTTTGTGCGAGTTCAGTTTTAAGATTGTTAGCGCGCGCGTGTTTTAAACGACGAACTTTTGCGTTATCAGCTGGCTTCGGTGAAAACCCGAATGGGCGCTTAGGTCAGTAATGTGAATAAAAAAAATAAATGAATGATGAATAGTGATGATCCACCCTCCGTCCCGAAGACCCTTTACAGGGTCGAAGCGGAGTCTTCATCCAATGTCCCACCTACATGTATATATTTTCTACCCTTTCGACCCTTGTCACCATCGACAAGATCGGTCGCTACCCTTTTCGGTCCTTGTCACCATCGGCAAGACCGTCTACCCTTTCGACCCTTGTCACCATCGGCAAGATCGATCGCTACCCTTTCCGGTCCTTATCACCATCGACAAGACTGTCTACCCTTTCGACCCTTGTCACCATCGGTAAGATCAGTCGCTACCCTTTCCGATCCTTGTCACCATCGGCAAGACCGTCTACCCTTTCGACCCTTGTCACCATCGGCAAGATTGGTCGCTACCCTTTCCGGTCCTTGTCACCATCGGCAAGACCGTCTACCCTTTTGACTCTTGTCACCATCGGCAAGATCGGTCGCTACCCTTTCCGGTCCTTGTCACCATCGGCAAGACCATCTACCCTTTCGACCCTTGCAACCATTGGCAAGATCGGTCGCTACCCTTTTCGGTCTTTATCACCATCGGCAAGACCGTCTACCCTTTCGACCCTTGTCACCATCGACAAGATCGGTCGCTACCCTTTCCGGTCCTTGTCACCATCGGCAAGATCGTCTACCCCTTTCGACCCTTGTCACCATCGGCAAGATCGGTCGCTACCTTTTCGACCCTTGTCACCATCGACAAGGTCGATCAACATTCCCCCGAACTAGGGTCAATAATGGGATTACTATAAGGTATATGCTATGCCTCTAAGTCACACTCCCATCAGTTGCCCTACCAATGATGAAGCCTATCCTGGATGGACCTTTCATTAGCCAGCAGTCGTATTCCGACGTTTCTTGTCGGCAAGACTTACGTCTGCACCAACCTGGCAACCTCTGGAACCCCGCCACGTAGTGGAGCGAGGCCCCCATCCTTTCCTTGAAAGGGTGGACGCTCTCCTGCGGCACAGACATGGGTGCACTTCCAAACGGGTCGCCAAAATTGCCACAAGATGTAACAGAATATTGGTGCAAAGATGGACACCGAAAACAGTGAAGGAAGCTTGTATTTCATTACAAAAGGGAAGGGATGAATACAAAAAGGGCCCTTCCAAGGGGGTGAATTACAAAGGCAGATCGGTTAAGACCGCCTGAAAATATCTACGAAGTCAATGAGCCCAACATGTGGAGCCGCTCCCAGTTCATGGAGCTGCATTTCTTCCTCCTGAACGCGAGTCACCTCAGTCTCCAGGGACGCTACCCGGCCCTCCAATAAAGAAGTTTCCTCGATGCCTTGGACTTCTGCAGCCTCCAACTATGGTATCTCAGCTTCAATGGTG